>CM076583.1:928415108-928614314 GCA_034641835.2 Pinus albicaulis
AGAGGATGTGATCGCCCTTCTCATCATTGGGAGGACCACCTATGCTTGCATAGTTAGTCCATTGAAAACATATATGTATTTATATGAAATTTTTTATAATGTAGCAGGATTTTTGAATGAAAAAAATTGAAGTTTATCTAGGGGTTAACTAAGTACTGTCAACATAATGCATGTATGATATTATTACATAAAATTAAGACAGCGAAGACGGTCAGATTCTCTTAGAGTAAGGTGAATGACCATAGGAGAACAATAGGAAGGAAATATGATTAGTTTCATCTAATATCATCCAAGAAAATAGAATTGAGTAATATATTACCATAATAAAATTGGATAGTAAGGGTCTATATATTAATGCATTACAATTAAGAATTATTTTGCTGGAAATAGTTCTCTGTATCTTAAGTTCGCAAGTTGAAATTGTTTAATAGTGAGGTTGTTGCTTGAAAGGATAGCCATACTCCAGAAAGGGACCAGAGACTTCCCTGTCCTCTCAAGTGATCATGAAATTATTTTATAGATTAAGTCTGCACATCCCATATCATAATCTACCCAAGTGGGAAATGGTATTGAAAACAATGTACATATAGATTACCTAGGAGATCTACAAAGCAAATTTATAAACTCAAAACAGATGTAAACCCAAATCAATGCTGGAACGATGTTTTCATGAAAAAAATTGTATAACAAAATAATTAGTTCAAACTCCTTTATTTACATATCCCAAATTTGGGGAAAATAAGAAGAAAGACAGACTACTGTTTTAAACTGACGTAGAGGAGAGTATCAACTAGAGGAAAGAACATAGGCATACTCGTATAATAAGACAAAATCAAGAACGATAACCAAACAAAGAAAAATTAAAATAATAAAATACAACACACAATGCTTTACTCTGTTCATTTCTACCACAAAAGAAGTGTAAAACAAAACCCTCGTTGTGTAATAAGTGGAGGAATAACAACCTCACTAACCTACGGATAGTTCGAGTCGAAAAGAGATAATTTTGTCTCAAAATAATATTTTATAGTAAAATGAATGTACACAATTACCATACATATATAAAAATCAAACGCACCAATGCTTAATGCGTTTAGAGGTAAACATTTAACCAGGGTAAACACCGACTGTAGCTTCATTGCATAGGTGCAATTCAATAACCTCATATTGTTTCCATCCAAAATTAAATTAAAGAGCATATAAGTGAGCATCACTAGAAGAGATACTCTTCGTAATCAACCCGAGTAAGAATTAACAAGAGTGTTGAAGGAAACCCTCGACAAGCAGTATCCTAGCTAAAAACCACAAACTAGGAGGATCATTATAAGCTCAGATCAAGATTGAAGCCAGACATCACTAAAAAAACATGCTTATGTACCTGGTAAATTCTCTTTCAAAAATCATATGGAAGAAGTGCCGATGAGAATAAAAGCTCACAACCCTCGGGTCCCGCAACATAAAAAATTTCATCATGGGAGATTTATGCGGCAGTTATAAACATAAATCCCAAAAATTAGAAGTTTAAAGAGGGAAAAATATATAAGAAATATAATCTCACCTAGAGGATTTGCAGAGGCCATCAATGCCAAATCTAGAAAATGGTAGAGGGGAAACCCTTCTGGGTTTTTAACCCAATGTTCTTTGGGAGAGATGACACCCACCATGTTTAGGAAAAGAGACAACCACACCTGCAATGCATACCAATGGAGAACATTGTGGAGGAAAATGAGCCTAATCGCAAATAAACTTTTCCTAAACTAAAAAATAAATTGTAATTGGAATCAATCGATGCAATGAGCAATAGTTCAATGGAGAAAGCATCTCGAGCATACCTGTTTTAACAGAGCAATTGGTGAAGAGAGCTCATCGTGGCGGCAAGGGTTAGGAAGGATACCCTTACACTGTGCAGAGCGGTTCTTGACAACAACAAATGGTAGAATGGAGGCAACAAGGTGGGTTTGGGTAGGGTATAACCCTAACGACTCTCCTAAGAACCTCCACCATGTGATTACCTCGAGATACATGTAGATCCTATACCAAGTGTCAACCAGATCATTCTCCATTTGATCGATGAGAAACTTTGGATGGGTGGCATCTGAGGCAGGGTTGTAGTGTTAAACAACTCGATAAGTTGTATGTGTGAACATTAATTCCAAAAGTACGAGGAAAAAACCTCTAGGCACTCATAATAAACTATCAAATATATGTTTTATTCTTAACCAATAAACTACTAAATGACACAAATAAGCCATGGAATATGTGCGTTGTCCTTAATCAATCAACATTAAAATTATGCATATGGATATGTCATTCACAATAATACATATATCAATATTGATATTCAAGAAAATCAATTATCTTGTTCCATTGGCATCCAAGTTAACCATTCATAACTTTATTTGTATGTTGTGCAAGAATGGAGTGCCACGTGAATCCAGTTGAGAGATGTATCATTTTAATTCATAAATATGTTAACAATGAAATTTTTTATTGTTATTTATTTTCAAAAAAATACCTAATTGTAATAAAAAAATCTATTAGTGTTCATATGTGGCATTTAAAAAATATTATGAGTAACAAAAAATTAAATGTGACTCATAAATAAAATATTTCAATATGTAACATTAAGTGATATCAATGTGTATTTAAAAATATATTAACAAAATCCTAATATGAGTTGAATCCCATGGTAGAAAATGTAACACCCTTACATGCAAACATAAAAAAAATTACTTTCTACTCTATAATCAAAGGTTAAACTTACCGTACCATACTAAATCCATTTAATGCTTTCCAACATTATTGTTTCCACACCAAACTTCATTATGGTGCTAAATTTGAATAACATAAAAGTTATAAGTTCTGCCCATCCTAAGATTCATTGCCATATTATAAGGTCTTTATTTGATGGTTCTATGTTTAATTCTATCGACATTAGACTTTAATAAAATTCATAGTTAACATGAATATATTTAAATATATCTTCCGCTTGTGATATGATATTTATCCTTGCCGCCATCGAGGAAAAGTTGGCATGGCTCAGAAATTTAATGTGGAAGTACTGGTTATTAATTCCATTTGACAGTTGTGGATGTTACCGCGATTTGATGCATTTCTTGAGGGTCTCTGTCAATGTTCTCCATCGTAGAAGTTAGAAGATCAACGGTTGATCTTTCTGGTGGGAACAACATGGTTAATCCCACCAACCCTAATGCATCTCGGTTTATTGATTGTGCACTTGTGCTGGGTAACTCTTTCGCTCTATTGTATTACGCTGTCGCGCCTTCCAAATATGGCTCCGCCTTTGTCGAGCCTTCTCCAGACATACGAGTTTTTCGAGGGTTTAGCTCTCATGGTTCTGCTACTTGGTGGAGAGGAGGTGCCATTGTTATCCACAAGGAATTTCTGGTCTAGCTTGTCCATAGATGCTAACGCAACTCCTCCGATCCGGGTTCCTTTTGCTCTTTGTGCTGGTAATTATTCCCATCGTTTCTGTCCCAGTCTTCCCATTACATACATAGAATTTATTTGAAGCTTATCAATTTTATTTTCTGAGGTTTGATACTATTTTTCTTGGTTCTCTACATTTAAATGAAGTCTCATGGTGCCATGCCTAGAGGGTGAAGACCAGTTTAAGTTTTAGGTAATCTCTTTAAAGGTTTTTCCAATTTTTTTTCTTTAAAACAATGTTCTTCCTTTGGATAGAGATGGTTTATTAATTCTTGAATGGATTTCTTACTTACTTGCCTTTCTCGGCTATTGATACAGGTCAGTACTTTGAGATCGACGTTTTCTCCAATTTACCAGTCTTTCTTTGGCATAATGTTTAGTTATTTTATGGGTTTCTTCGATCATAGATAACCTACTTAGCAATTCTCTAGGTACCTATAATAATCTTGCCAAGGCAATGAGGTTTTATTTAGTCTCAAGCGGCTTCTATACTTCCCAGGGTTTATGAACTCCAGAACTTGGCTTATCTATCGGCCTTATTTAAGTCTTATACCTCATTCAAATATTTATATTGTATGGTTAAGATAATGATATGTCCAAGCTTCTTGTGGACTCGGATATTGTTTCGCAACTCTGTTTTGTAAACAAATTTTTGTGTATTTAATATGACAGGTTTTATCGAGAGTTCCCTTCTAGGAAATTGACCCTTCCTTTTATTTCAGTGTTTCTTTAGATATGGCCTTTGCTGATAAAATCACCAGCTTTACTTTTATTAGCCATTCAGGCTGTATAATTATTGTAAGCATAGTGACTTGCTTTTCTTGTAAATGGAATATAAATTTCGATCTTGTTTTTATAGTAGCATGATCATATTTACAGTTCTAATTATTTCTATTTGTATTTCCTTCCATTTCTTAGTTTACTAGAAAAGATAAATAGATAAGAATTCTCAACAGTCAAATCGTTTTTCAATATTTTTGTAAATAAAAGCTCACTACTTTTACTGTAGAATATTATCGAATCTTAGTTTTTGGCGCTTAATATATAGTTCTCTGTCTCTTTCTTTTATGTAAATTCTATAAAAGAAATGACCAAACCACCATACAATCTTTGTCTGTGCATATTTTTTGAGAGGCGACTAGTCTTGGGTTGAGGTTTCATCCGTTCCCTTGACTGACAATCTACTCTGCATTAATTAATTGTTACAGAAAATCCCTTCTATTACTTACGCATACTTTACATATGAAATTTATAGTTTAATTTTCTTTTGTAAATACATATTGTAAGGTTTGTGATATTGCATGTACACAACATTGGCTTTTATCTTTTTACTACCTTCACATTTTTGTAATACTACTATTCGGTATTTCAGTATAGCTTTACATAGAAAATATCTCTGTTTACTATTGTAAAATGTGTATTATAAAGTCTTATATTCAAGGTTCAATACCTGTTCTTTTCATTACGCCTCTAACATATAGTCACCATGCATATTATAAAGGAGTCAACAGAAAATATAAGACATATAATAAACTGGTTATTAATAGTAGAGTTTCATTATTCCCTGAACATAACCATCATAAAAAACTATTTCCTGTTCTCTTACGATTATACACCTGTAAATAAATTAGATAATATATCTCTATTCCTTAATTCATTGAACTTGCACATATACTTATCTCTATTACGCAATTCACAGTTGTGATCCTCCCAAACTTCAAGAGAGGTGATTATGTCCTCCTCTTGACCCCGTGCTCCAGTCTTGGAAGGTATGTGTTTGACAGTGGATATTGCTGTTGTGACCTCAGGACACCTAGTCCAGTCAATACTAGAAACAATTTCGGGATTACTGAGTGTATTCCACCAATCCTTACCAGCTCTAGAAAATGCACACTCTCCCTTTGTCCATGAACAAAACCCATACTCCTCACTAGGATCAGTCTCTTA
Organism: Pinus albicaulis; assembly: GCA_034641835.2. Lineage (NCBI taxonomy): Eukaryota > Viridiplantae > Streptophyta > Pinopsida > Pinales > Pinaceae > Pinus > Pinus albicaulis. The sequence goes on from CM076583.1 coordinate 928,420,506, forward strand.
TCCCCCAGAGGAGCAGGTAACTATTTCCAACTATCCCAAACCACCTTCCAGTTCTTGGAAAACATTTACGATCAACTTCTACTTTTTATGAATTTATTTTCCATAAGATAATTTTATTATTCATAATTAATGACTAAGGAAAATAAATTTTCATCAAAACATTAATATTCCCAGTCTTTACTTAAAACAAATAATAAAAAATTCTTTTAACTGGTTAACAACTAGTTATCCTCAAATGCAGTTGTCAAAAATTCCCTCCTTTGAAGTAACATCGTCCTTAGTGTTTCACTCTAGTTCTGAAAATAGCTCTGGGAAAGCCTCACACATAAATCTTTCATCCTCCCAAGTAGCCTCATTTGGGCCAAAGTTCTTCCACTACACTAACCTGGGTGATGACTCTTTTCCAGAGCATAATTTCCTTCTGGTCAAGTATGTGTTGCGGCTCGACCAGGAAGTCACTGTCCGGATCTACTTACAAACAACAAAATTCCTTGTCAAATTCTCATAAAGAAATCATATTTCAAGTTAGGATTTTTTAATTCTATCCTACCTATATATTTTTCCAATGAATTACATGCTTTGAATCATGCACATAATGCTTCAACATGGACACATGAAACACATTGTGTACTCGTATGTGACTCAGTAAATCCATCTGATAGGCCACGGGTCCTACCCTTTCCAAAATTTTGAAGGGTCCACAGAATCTGGGAGCCAAGTTGGCACAAGTGGTCCATCACAAGGTACTCCTCTTGGGTTTGATCCTCACATACACGTGGTCTCCCACTTTGAATTCTCAATAAGACCTCTTATTATATGTGTAGATCTTTTGCCGATCTTGTGCAACCTTTAAATTTTCTCTTATATTCTTTACTTTTGATTCAATTTCAGCTAGCATATCTGGTCCCAACATTAATTTTGTTTCAGGGCTTCTCTAATTTATGGGTGTGTGACACTGCCTCCCATATAAGGCCTTGAAAGGACTCATCTTCAGGGACTCCTAATAACCATTTTTGTAAGCAAATTCAACAATATGAAAATAGTCTTCTCGTTTAGTTGGCTGCTGCATCACATACATGTGCAACATGTCTTCCAATACTTGGTTTACTCGCTCTGTTTGATCATCGGTCTAGGGATGATAAGCTGTACTAAAGTTTATTTGGGTCCCAAGACCTGTAAACAGAGTCTTCCAAAATTCTCATTTAAACTTAACATCCCTGTCTCAGATAACCGTCTTTGGAACACCATACAGCCTAGAAATTTCCCTCATGAAAATCTTTGCTATCTGTACAACCTTGTAAGTAGACTACACATGTATAAAGTGTGCATATTTACTCAATATGTCCACTACCACCTTGATGGAGTCATTTTGCCTTTTTTTTTCATAGTAAACCTGTAATTAATTCCAGGGATATGACCTCCCACTTCCATTTAGGTACCGATATGAGCTGCAACAATATTGCATGATTTTGATGCCCCACCTTCACCTATTGACACTCCAAACATTTATTTAAATACTCAGCAATATTTTTACGCATACCAGGCCAGAAATATACCTTTCTAATAGCAGTCAACCTGGGTGACCTACATAATTACTTTTATGATATTCATCCATAATCAACTCTTTTAGGTCCACATGGTTTGGTACATGCACCTTTCCTCTAAAGGTTAACATCTATTCATTATTTACGCCATACTCCGAAGTAATTCCTTGCTTTTGGTCTCTTCCATTTGCTACCATAGGAATTGATATTTCGGATCCTTTTGTGCTTCTTCTTTTACTTGACCTAAGAATTTACTTTCAAGATGATTGTAATAAAGCTCATAAACACAATGTAGCTTTTTACTTAAAGCATTAGCTGCCCGGTTTTCCTTACCTTTCATGTGCTAGATGTCCATATCAAACTCAGTTAGAAATTCATTCCATCTTATCTTTCTGGAGTTTACATCAGCTTGCTTAAAATAACTAGTCAAGCTGCTATGGTTTGTTTTTAGCACAAACTTTTTCCCTAGAAAATAGTGCCTCGAAACCCGGAACACATGTACCACTGCTGTTAATTGAAGATCATAGGTCAAATATCTTTGTTCATGCTCTTTCAGTTTCCTTGATTCATAAGCCACTACTTTTCCTTATTGAGATAAAACTGTCACAAAACATTCTTTACTGCATCTGTACAAACTTCAAATTATTTGTTGGGGTCAACTACCCTCAACATCGGCGCAGTGGTCAAAATTTGTTTCAATTTTTCAAAACTATTCTCACAGTCAACAATCTACTTGAAAACTTTTCCTTTTCTCTGCAAAGAGGTAATGGGAAAATAAATTTTGGAAAATCCCTCAATAAATCTCCGATAGTACCCAGCTAATCCCATAAAGGATCGAATGTCTGCCACATTTTTGGGTACTCACCATTCCATAATTGCTTTTTTTTTCTTTGGATCCACAAAAATCCCTTCTGCTGAAATGACATGGCCTAAGTACTGGATTTCTGTTTTAAAGAAATCACATTTTCTGAACTTAGAGTACAACTGGCGTTTTCTTAGCGTTTCCAGCACAATACTTAAATGCTCTCTATGTTCTTCCTGGTTTTTAGAATAGATTAAAATATCATCTATAAATATAAGTACAAAATTATCTAGGAAAGGATGAAATATTCCATACATTAACCTCATAAAGGTTGCTGGTGTGTTTCTTAACCCAAAGAGTAAAATCACAAATTCATAATTCCCGTACCTAGTACAGAATGTTGTCTTGCAAATATCCTCATCCTTGATTCGAATCTAGTGATATCCAGGTCTTAAATATATCTTTGAAAAAATTGTGGCCCCCTTCACCTGATCAAAAAGATCATCAATCCTTGGCAATGGATACTTATTCTTGACTGTTAACTTATTAAGATGTCTATAATCCATACACATTTTCATAGTTCCATCCTTATTCTTTATGAACAGCACTGGTGCTCCCCAAGGAGTCACACTTGGACGAATATGCCTTTTGTCCATCAATTCTTGTAACTGCATTTTTAACTCAGTTAATTCTAAAACACTCATTCTGTAAGGAGCCTTGACACAGGAGATGCTCCTGGCATTAAATCTATGGTGAAATAAATATCTCTCCTTGGTGGTAATCAAGGAATATTTTCTAGAAAAACATCCATAATATCTTGTACCACTGGCATGTTTTCCATCATAGGCTTCTTGATTCCTTGAATCTCCTTGCGTGTTCCATATTTCATTTTGTAATAAATGATATTTTCCTTCCATTCCACTAAGGTCCAATGTTTTTCTAGTCAATCCATGCCCAGAAAAACATCATAGGACACTAATGGTAGTATGTTCAAGTCCACATCAACTAATGTTCTGAAATTTCCAATGTACATTTTGAAATCTTAGCAGTCACCTTTATTTTTGCTCTTGTGGCTAGCTGTACCATCTACGAGCTTTTGAATTTATGTTCTTTCAATTTACACATTTCCATTATTTTGGGACTAACATAACTTAGACTTGCACCTGAGTCTACGAAAATAGAAACAGATTGAGATAAGAATTTACCTTCCAATTCAATCATCGTTGGCTGATAATCTACCTGTCGATCCTGCAACGCTGCATTGATACGAGGAATGTTTCGTGCCATGCGCTTACTATGGAAGTTTCTTGTAGGTTTGCAACTGTGTCATTTCTTGCTCGCTATGGGCAGTTTTTATAATAGTGAGCCTCACCACAGCCCCAACACAGTAGAGGTGGCTCGGTCACCTGTCCTTGCTCAGGTTTGTAGGCTTCTCTTCTAATGGGCATCAAGTCCTTTGATGATTTTTGCCAAATTGATTACTAACATAACTTCATGCAAAATTATTAAAATTATTTCTTTTGGCACCTTTGAAATTTGAACTACTTTTCTTTCTTTTCCTTGGCTGCCAACTTTTTCCAACCTCCCCTTTAGCCTTGGACTGTTGATAGCACATTCGTGCCTTAAGAATGGCTTATTCAATGGTTATGGGATTAACAAATTCAATTCCCTCCTTCATATGTGTTGGCAGGTTGTTTAGAAATCTCTGCACCTTCGCCCTTTCCTCTCGAAGGTATGGAACATATCGTAACAGGGATGTGAAATTGGTGATATAATCATCCATAGCCATATGTCCCAGCCTCAAGTCATGAAATTATTTAGCTTTCTCATCATAGAAACATTATGTTAAATATTTGTCTTTAAAGTATTTTTGGAATGATTTCCAAGTAACCTCTTGTTCCTTAATGCTGTGAACATTCTTTACTTCTTCCCACCATAGCGTGGCTTTCTCCCTTAACTGATATATGGCTAATCTGGCCTTCAGGTTGCTACTGTATTCATACATCTAGAAATACTTGTTCATATTTATTAATCATGCCTCTGCCACCTCCTCAGCTTCACCATCAAATTTTGGTGGTTTTATTTTTCGAAACTCCCCCTGAAGCTCTACTTTCTACTTCTTAACTTCTTGTTCATCCGAAAAATTTATGGATTATGATTCATTGTAATTTTTATTCTTGTTACTTCGCTGGGAGGGGCTTCTTTCCACTCTGTCAGTGGTGTTGTCCCTTGGTTTTTGTTCATCTCCTTCTTACATGCCCAAGTTGTCAGCACTAGGATGCTCCATTCCCTGATTCTTCTTGTCTGACAGGCTCTTAAATATTTTTTTTTGTTCTTGCATTAATAGTTCATTATCCTTGCGAACTATTACCATCTCTTCTTGTAGTTGTTGTATTGTATTAAAAAACAAGCTGGTTTGATGCTGTTGTTTCTCTAGTAGTCTACCTTTTTGTTGGTCTTGATCGACACTCAGCTGAGCCCACATCTCAGGGTTCACCACTGGTTGTGTTTGGGGTTCCCTGGTGTCCTGGGGTAGTTGTTGCATTTTTACTCTTCTCATGATGTTTCCTGGTATGCTTCTAAACTCTGTGCATAATTATACAAACATCTTAATCGTTAATTGACCCTTAGGGTCCCAACGTACGAACCTTGCTCTCATACCACTTGTAACACACTTACATACATACATAAAAAATTAAAAAAAAATAAAAATAAAAATAAAAATAAAAATTAAATTACTTTCTACTTTGTAATCGAAGGTTAAAATTACCATACCATACTAAATTCATTTACTACTTTCCAACATTATTGTTTCCACACAAAAACTTCATTATGGTGCTAAATTCGAATAACATAAAAGTTATAACTTTTTCCCATCATGGGATTCATTGCCATATTATAAGGTCTTTATTTGATGGTTCTACGTTTAATTCTATCGACATTAAAATTTAATAAAATTTATAGTTAACATGAATATATATAAATATCTCTTCCTCTTGTGATATGATATTTATCCTCACCACCACCGAGGCAAAGATGACATCGCTCAACAATTTAATGTGGAAGTACTAGTTATTAGTTCCATTTGACAGTTGTGGATCTTACCATGATTTGATGCATTTCTCAAGGGTCTCTACTGGTGATCTCCATCGTAGAAGTTACAATATCAACGGTTGTTCTTTTAGGTGGGAACAACATGCTTAATCTTGCCAACACTAATCGATCTTAGTTTATTCACTCTGCACTTGCGCTGGGTAACTCTTTACCTCTGTTTTATGTCTCTGCCACGCCTTATAACTATGGCTCCTCCTTCGTCGAGACTTCTCCAAACGTATGAGGTTTTTGAGTGTTTATTCCTCATGGTTCTGCTACTTGGTGGAGAGGAGGTGGCGTTGTTATCCATAGGGAATTTCTGGTCTAGCTTGTCCACAAATGCCAACACAACTCCTCCAGTTCTGGTTCCTTTTTCACTTTGTGCTGGTAATTATTCTCATCATTTTTTTCCTAGTCTTTCCATTATATACATAGAATTTATTCCAAGCTTTTCAATTTTATTTTCTGAGGGTTGATGCTAGTTTCCTTGGTTCTTTGCATCTAAATAAAGTCTGACGGTGCCATGCCCAGAGGGTGAAGACCCATTTAAGTATCAGGTAATTTGTTTAAAGTTTTTTCCAATATTTTATTTTTTAAACACTATTCTTCCTTCAAATAGATATGGGTTATTAAGTCTTGAATGGATTTCTTATTTACTTTCCTTTATCGGCTATTGATATTGGTCAATACTTTCAGGTCGGCGTTTTCTCCAATTTACGGGTCTTTCTTTGGCATAATGTTTAGTTATTTTCTGGGTTGCTTCAATCATAGCTAACCTACTTAGCCACTCTCTAGGTACTTATAATGCTCCTATCTAGGAAATGAGTTTTTATTTAGTCTCAAGCGGCTTCTAGACTTCCTGGGGTTTATGGACTCCTTGGCTTATACATTGGCCTGATTTAAGTCTTATACCTCGTTCAAATATTTATATTGTAAGGTTAAGATAATGATCCGTCCAAGTTTCTTGTGGACTCAGATATTTTTTCGCACCTTCGTTCTGTAAAGAAATTTTCGTGTATTTAATATGACAAGTTTTACTGAGGGTTCCCTTCTAGGAAATTGACCCTTGTTTTTATTTTAGTGTTTCTTTAGATATTGCCTTTACTGATAAAATCACCAGCACTACTTTTATTAGCCATTCAGACTGTATAATTATTGTAAGCACAGTGACTCGCTTTTCTTGTAAATGCAATATAAATGTTGGTCTTGTTTTTATGGTAACCTGATCATAGTTACAATTATAATTATTTCTATTTGTATTTCCTTCCAATTCTTAGTTTATTTGAAAATCTAAATAGATAAGCATTCTCAACAGTCAAATCGTATTTCAATATTTTTGTAAATAAAATTCACTACTTTTACTGTATATTATTATCGACTCTTAATTTTCGATTCTTAATATCTATTTTTCTGGCTCTTTCTTTTATGTAAATTCTGTAAAAGCCATGGCTGGACCACCATATAATCTATGTCCGTGTATAGCTATTTTCTAAGAGGTGACTAGTCTTGTGTTGGGGTTTCACCAGTTCCCTCGACTGACAGTCTACTCTGCGTTAATTAATTGTTACAGAAAATCCCTTGTAGTACTTATGTATACTTTACATATGCACATCACAATTTAATTTTCTTTTGTAAATACATATTGTAAGGTTTTTGATATTGCATGTACACAACATTGGTTTTTAGCTTTTTACTGCCTTCACATTTTTATAATACTACTATTTGATATTTCAGTATAGCTTTACTTACAAAATATCTCTATTTACTATTGTAAAATGCGTATTATAAAGTCTTATATTCAAGGTTCAATACATGTTATTTTCATTACTATAAAGGAGTAAAAAAAAACTATAAGACATATAATAAACTGATTATTAACAATGTAGAGTTTCATTATTCCCTACACATAACCATCATATACCACTGTTTTATGTTCTCATATGGTTATACACATGTAAATAAATTAGACTGTATATCTTTATTCCTTAATTCACTGAACTTGCACATATACTTATATGTATTACGCAATTCACAGTTGTGATCCTCCCAACCTTCAAGAGAGGCGATTACGTCCTCCTCTTTCCCCCGTGCTCCAGTCCTAGAGGTTTTGGTTTGACAGTGGATATTTCTGATGTGACCTTAGAACACCTAGTCCAGTCAATACCAAAAACAATTTCAGGATTGTTGAGTGTATTCCACTAGTCCTTACCATCTTTGGAAAATCCACACTCTCCTTTTGTCCATGAATAGAACTCCTACTCCTCAATGGTATCAGTCTCTTATCCCTAGAGGAGCAGGTAACTATTTCCAAGTGTCCCCAACCACCTTCCTTCTTAGAAAACATTCACCATCAACTTTTACTTTTTATGAAATTATTTTCCATAAGATGATTTTATTATTCATAATTAATGACTAAGGAAAATAACTTTTCAACAAAACATTAATATTTTGAGTGTTTACTTAAAACAAATAATAAAAATGTCTTTTAACTAGTTAACAACTAGTCATCCTCAAATGTAGTTGGCACAAAAAATGATGAATTTTTCACTATAAATAAATCTATAAAATTTTTAGTATACAAATAAATTATTTCAATACTCTTGTTAAATAAAATATTAAAATATCAACTATGTATATAAACTATAAACATATTATATAAATAAATTGGAAAAACAATCAATTATTCAAATTCAAACATTTAAAATATTGTATTTAATTTACATTATACATGCTCCCACACACACATTTTCAAGATTGGCACTCTTAAAAGATGTTTTAAGGCTTAAAAAAAACCGAGTCACTCTGAGTATTAAATAGTCTATAACTAAATTTATTAAAATAAAAACTATATACATACATAATTTTATTTATTTAATTGACATGGAACAATTTAATGCTATTTAAAATTTAATACACAATTTATTAAAATTATAAATTTTAATATTTAAAAATAATTAGAAAACTGATTAAAAAAAAGATTTCTTGTTTTAAAAATATTTATAATTTATTTATTTTAAGTATGGGAAAAATTTGAGGTGAAATCTTCATTTGTGTTATTTAAATTGGTTTTTTTTACTGTATATATGGAGTTAGCACTCTAAAAAACCCTAGGCCACTTTGATTGTGCAGGGGTTACCATGAAGCTTGTGATTTCAATAAATTCTTAGCAAATTGTAGAGAAATTAGACACAAAGAATCCACCTAAAATGTTTTCAAAAAGTCTTACTAAAAACAACTATTTTCATTAAAATTACTCATCCATTTTCTAATTACATTCATCAATATTTATAAATTTATTTTTATTTTTCATTATATATTCCTAAAATTTATATAAATAAATAATAGCTTTCTATATGTAAATATATAATAGTTATTTTTATTTATATAATCATAAAATTATATAAATAAATAATAATATATATAAATATATAATTTTATATTCTAAAATAATTTAGATATTTTAATTTAAGATATCTATTTAAATTTAAATTAACACTTCAAAATTTCTGAAAACATTTAATTTTATAATTTACATAATTCAAATTTATAATTTTTTTTTCTTTAAATAAATAAATAAACAAATAAACAAAAAAAACAAAAAACAACAAACGGTCCAAAATTTGCTGTTCAATTGACTCCGGAAAACAGACTCGACATATGAAAATAATCAAGCGACTTTTACGTTAAATTGCAATGTCTGTACAATTTGCTGAGATTCGGACCTTGTAACTACTCATTGTGTTATTCTTAATTAATTCGCGTGTAGGGAACGCATTATTATGACTCGATGATCGTTCAGGAATTTCTTTGGTCAGAATTTAATATAATTTTTATATGCCAATTTCAATGATTGTTAACTAAATCTTCGACATAACTTCATCTAAGTTAAATTTAAATATCTGCTGGTACGAAATTGATGGATATAATTTAAAGTTTATTAATGAAAACAGTGTTGGGAAAGTGGATGACATTGTGTTTCAAGAATCTACCCGGATTTTATTTTAGAGGAGTTATAAAATTAACATTTTATATTAAAACAAAAATTGGTCCATACCTAAGTTACTTGAATATAGAAAAAAGTAAGCTGTACTTTTCGACCGGTATATGGCGTATATGTGCAAGCACGCCACTTGTTTGAAAATCGCAAAAATTTAAAACGGAATTTACGTGATATTCATAGAAATGTCCTTCGCATATTGACCATTTATACACGTTACAATTGGTAACGTGTGGTCGATCACGTAATCATTTGAATTCTGCACCAACTCGAATTTACATATTCTGCACCAACTCGCATTTTTTTTTCCTTTTACTATGTGTCATTTTCTTTCTTTCTTTATATCATTTTCTTTCTTTCTTTATATATCACATCACGGTTGTCGTTCTCTTAAGGCGACAACCAGATTCCCGTTACGGTTGGTCTTCTACGCTCAACTTCTCCAAAGGGTAAATAAAACGTCTCAGCGGTTCATTTGTCCATGTGTCTTCACAGAGGCGGTATTGTTTTGAACGCGGTGACTATCGTTCCATCTTTGGTGCCTTTGCACATTATTATCATGACAGGCACTCACGACGGTAAGCGAAAATCCATCTCATTACTGAAGATTCTACAGAGATGTGAGCTTTCTAGAACAATTCCCACCATTGTCTTCAATTCCATAATTTCATCTTCTGAGTAGCCATCGCTCCATTACGGTATTTCATATTTCACCTATTTAAATTTTACCAAAACTGCTTAATTTTTATCGAAATGAAAAAGCGAAGAAAATTTACCTAGATCTTGGTCTGCTTGGTGAAAACAGTTACATATTGCTTTTTTTTTTTTTTTGGGATTTTTGGTTTCCTGAATTGAATTAATCACTGCAAATGGTTATTTATACTAGTATCATTACTTTAAGTAGATTTATTAAGATGATATTAGAGGAAATTTTAGTCTAAAACTGTTCATGAATTTTCACTTAATTTCATTTTCATAACATGTAAAAATGATTTAAATTCAAAATGTGTTACATGTGAATATTTTGGAGAGAAAATAAGAAAAATTATTTTTTTTGTAATTGCATCTTTAATTTCTCTAGTGATAGATTTATTAACTGTAAACACTTGTTGGCTGCAAAATTAAATTGCACATCCAATGAGTACCCATTATCCGAGAAGACCCACATTGATAAAAAAAAAAATGAATATACATTAAAAAAAACTTGGTGAACACGTTTTTTTAATGTATCTTCAAATTTTATCAACGCGGCTCTTCTCAAAAATATAATACGATCCACATACCCCTCTCAGTCTTTGGATATCAGCACATAGCTTCATAGCCAAATGCACACACTCCTCCTCCTCAAAGACTGCCAATAGTGCAGCTTAAATAGAAGCCACATTTGCTGGATTGCATGCAGGCAATCGTTTTGCCATTCCTGGAGACTGAACGCCTCTATTTCAAAGGGTGAAATGCTCCCTCTCAGACTGTGTTGCCGTTGGATGTGGTATTTTCATGTCTCATCCAATCACTAGTGGCCATCTCGATTTTCTCAACGCATACAACGCTCGATTTTCTCAACGCATACAACGCGAAGATCTTGAAGTTTCAGGTTTGGAAGCGGAAGAACGCCTATGTTGATATACTAGGCAAAAGTACAAATTCTCCAACTTCTGCCTTGCTACGAACTAAAAGAGATTGTTCTTAGTTGATTCTGTGAAGAATCTGCACACACCATTTCTGTTCAACTTTGGACATTGCTTTTAGAAAATGTGAAATTCTCTATTCCTTTGAAGCAAGCAGAAAGTTTCATAAAGACAGATTGTAATAGAACAGAAAGTCATGGTACAGATCACGATTTCTGCCAGGAACAGAAATATATCTCGCCCTTCTTCTTAAGAAAATACATCCACTGCTTCATGCTCTTACAGATGAAAATACAATATAAAACCAGCGATAACTATACAAAAAATTCACTAAACTATTTCACGAGTGCTCCACAGCATTTAAAAGGATGTATGAATACTGTTAAATGAAAGGGCTGGGATAACGCCGCACCCAACACCTTTGCTGGAATATCTGCTTTGCTGCCAGCGCTTGTTAGAACAAGGCGCTGTCTATCCCCTTTGCGCGGTTTTTATTTAAGTTGGAATCTGCTCTTACCATTGATTTAAAAAAACCGCAGCCAAAAACTTAAATAAAAACCTTCGTTGAAAGCTTCGTTAAATAAAAGGGCAGCGTGGTATATCTGCACCCATAAAAAAAAAAAACTTGAATGACACACGTGCTGGCTCGAATCAGCAAACTGTATCCGGCGTACCAACTCTAACGCACAAAACAAATGAATTGCTGGATGCGTACCACAGCAGATCACAATCAAACAAAAATTCGGCGTAATCACCAAGTGCTGTCTCAACTGTCTCAGATTACACTCTCACCAGCGAACAAGACCAATCACACAGGCTCTCGGCCTCTTAGAGCTCACTCCAATATCCAAACCAATCGAACTCAATACCTCAGCCCAGGAGGGGCCGAGGTCCAGGCCTTTCCAGCTTTGATACCAAAATAAAATCTCAATCTGCAAAACTATCTTATTGATAAAATAGATTACACACATTTATACAAGAATTAGTCTCAAGATAGGAAATCTATCTTGGACGTACAATCAGTTGGTTGAGGGAATATCTCAACCTCACACCAAATAAGGAAACTAGATTTAGCTAACCTAGGAAATAGGAACAGACTCTATTCATAGAGAGTCACAACTGGACAAGTAGTAATTACACATTCTAACAAATACTGTGTATTCGTTGGATGTGGAATTTAATTCCGCATCCAATGAGTGTCTACACTTGAAATTTGTGTACATTGATAAGGAGATAAGCTAAACATACAAGTAAAAAAAATAGTTTTGTTCTTTTCCCTCTAAAATCCGTAACTCTTATCTTCTTATTTTTCCTTAGGAGGCTAGTTTTAGGCTAAAATTTCCTCTAATGAAGATGAAAGCTTTATGTTGTTGTCTTGCAAATGAAAGACTGCATCTCATCAATAATATCATTGTTGTAATTATATTCCTGTCCACAGAAACATCACTATTTCTATGGGTCCATCCGTAAATGTTCTTCTATTAATCTTCTGTCTTTTCCAACGTTGGATTCTCTATTTTTTTTTCAATAAAAGTATTTGTAACATGTTTTGAAATTCATAAAAAATAGATAGTGAATTGTTGCTTTTCCTTCCAGTGTTGATGGTCGAGTCTCCTCTTTTGATTCGAAACCAAAATCAAAACTGCGATATTTTTTCAATTTGGGGATTGAGCTATAAGATTCATAAAAATCTTCTTGAGAAGCATAAAAAATTGAAAACAAAAGCTCTGAATATGGAAACCAAGTAATTGATGGCAATCATATTAGTGATTTTGAAAAACTAGTGATGAGTCAATATCTCTATCAAACAACTCTAGGAGAAACACTCAAACAATAATACACAAAATATATATCTAGGATATTATTTATGAAGTTATAAAAAAAACGATGGAGCGAAATCTTGTAATTGTTACTTTTATTGAGATCTCTAATTTTGTGGCAAGTCAAATGCGAAATGATATTTATAGTTATATTTTTTATTTTTTTAGTTGAAGGAACACTTGGCCATATAACTCTTACTCACACTCTTTCTTAGTGGATTTTCAAGGTTCTGTGAGGTGAATGTGAATATTAGAATATGGCGTTGAGGATTATTTATTAGTTTAGCATTGTGGAAATGTTGACAAAATATATCTTACCTAGCGATTATATAAGAAAATATTACCTTAATTAACGTTAATATCTCATGAAAATAGTAAATGTAAGAGGAGAAGCTGAAAAAAATGCATACCTACATATCTTTGTATGAAATTACTAATATTTTTAGGATTCTAATTCCACCAAGAGATCTAATTCTCACTTCAAGCATTTCATATGCATACAAATTGTACTAATGTAGAAGAAGTAAAGAAAACCACTTACACTAAGAAATAGGTTCACCTTGATTTCCAAAGATTTGAATCTATATGTAGCTTTTGGAGGCTGATATACCTTCATGTCGATGACACACAATCATCCTTATCGCCCCCAGAACCATTAAAACAGTTTGTTTCCTAGGTTTCCAAATAGCTTAGATGTAGTAATTGATGAGAGAAAGTACGTTTACATGCACCATCAAGGTTTCTTATAGGAATTCTATTAGTATAGGAACAATAGAAGATTGAATAAATATCAATCTAGATGTCATGGAACTGGGTATCCATGTTGTTGTGGTAGCTCTAAAATGAAAAGGAGACCAATTCAGAGCTACAAAAAGAGCTCAAGGTTGGATGAGGGTTAAGTTAAAATACATCTGGCTGACATGGTGTTGGAGCCAGACACACTTTCATAGATTTGAAATGTATAAAAAATTATTTGGCTATGGTCTTCTTTGTAGATTTGAACTTTATGAAGGGAGATCTTGCCCTGGGGAACTATGAACAACTAGTTTGTAATCTAGGTGTTACATTCAAGGAACCAACCAACCATTATATGTCGAGAATGTGAATTCAACCATCAAGCTGTAAAATAGTACATGATTGCAAAATACTAAAAATATAAATGCATTTTCTCCTCCATATAACACTCAAAAGGGGTTGTAGGATTGTTTTTGTTCCTTCACTCAACCATTCCGCACTCTACCTCTTGTTCGATTCTCGTCATATTTCAACATTGACAAAGAAGTGCAAGAAATAAAAGCTGGGGTGTTGAATTTTGGTTACCGGAGGATAGGTGGTTCCCTAAGGCTTTCATCTTTGGCCTAGGGAAAAGTGTCCAAAAGAATTTTATTTTTCTCCTAAAGTGACTTTATAATTTTATAAAGTCAAATCTAATTTAAAAGTGACTTTAAGTGATAAAGTTACTAAAGTCTAATTTTAAAGTGACTTTAATAAAGTCAATGTAAAATCAGAAAGGAAAAGTGACTTTGGAAATAAATGACTAAGTGGGTCTTTATTAAAGTGGGGTGAATTAAAAAAATAGAAAGTGAGATTTAAATGAGATTTTAATCTTAGCCCTAGATCTAAATCTGTTTCAACCATTGGATTTAGGTATTCCCCAAAAGTCACTTAGGGTTAGGTTAAAGGAGGAAAACGTCATTAAATTCTTTCATGAGAAGATTGGGAGAAGGAGAGAAAGAGAGAATGGGAGACTTCTGGGCAGTGAGGAGAAGGAGGCAGCAGCTTGGCACACATTCCAAGGCATTATTTCAGCAAGTCTGTATAGCAGAGTTTGCACTCAGCTCAAGGAAGATTTGACACGGTTTCTAAGGCAGAATCTATACAACAGCTTTGGGCATGATTTCCAAGGAGGTCGTACTATTTTATGGGCACGGATTTTGAGGGAGAGGTTGTTGTTTTTTCTTCACGCATTTTTAGGCAGGCCGTATAGCTTGTAGCTGATTGCTGGCACAAAAATCGAGGCAGATTTTCGTACATAGCATTTAAGACAGCCTGGACACATTCTAAGGAGGTCGTACAGTAGCATTTAATGATGTTCTACATGCAAAAGGAGGAGGCCATACAGCAAAAATTAATGCTGTAATTTTTGGGCACGTTTTTCAAGGAAATCCGTACAACATTTATTGCTGGTTCTGTTTTGTTGTTTGCACATTTTCCGAGGCGGTGGTTAAGCACGGAAAACGAGATAAGTTGTAAAATTTTACTTGGTGATTTTTCTGAATATTTCTCTCACTATAAAAAGCATTTTTCGCAGAAATAAGAAGGAGCTTTCGAACTGGTTTTCCCCAAGAGTTGTAGGGGTTTTTCCAGAGTCATGTTGACCAAAAATATCAGTGTTCAAATGTGTTGAATGATTGTTTCAGTTTTCTGTGTTTTTTATTTCTGCAGTTTCAACATTCTGTAAAGTTTTCCAGAATTTGTGTTTCGGCAAAGTAATTTGTATTTCAGCAAAGTAATTTATGTTTCAGCAAATAAAAATTATTTTTTCTGATTGTTGAATGTAAGGATATGGGAAAGGGCATTTAACTAAAAGGAGAAATAAGTGATACTAAAATTGGGGTGGGAAAACATAAAATTTCTACATGGTATCAGAGCTTGGGTGCTGAAAGTGCAGTCTCGGACAGCAAGGAGAAAAATACAGCCTGCTACTTTTTCACTCAGAAAATTCCAGCAAGTTGATTTTTCATACATAGAAATTTTATCTTTACTACAGCAGTGCTATTTTTCAGTTTTTAGGACAACAGGATGTCATTGGGATTGAGGGTGGAGGATAGGTTGGATGGGCATACCAATTATAGTGTTTGGAAGGATAGGATTTAGAGTATATTTGAGGAGGCAGAAGTCTGGGACATCATGGTGCATACCGCACAGAACCCTGTTGTTGTGCCTACTGATGCTGTTAAGTTGGCAGAATATAATAGAAATAACAACAAGGGTAAGAGATTGATTCTAGATGGAATCAAAGACCATTGCATTCCTCATGTGAGAGGAAAGAGAAATTCTCATGAGATGTGGACAGCATTGACCAATCTCTACCAGAGTACCAATGAGAACCGGAAAATGGTCCTGAGGGAGAAGCTGAAGACCATTAAGATGGGTAAGACTGATAGTGTAGCTGGATATCTCACAAAGATTACTAATGTGAGAGATGAGTTGGTAGCAGTTGGAGAGGCCATTTCACCCACTGAGTTGGTGCGGATTGTAGTGAATGGCCTCCCCAGTTCATGGCTGAACTTTTCTGATCGGGTCTGTGCATGTGAGACCCTTCCCACATGGGAGAGGTTTTGGGATGATTGCATTCAGACAGAGATCAGGAAGGGTCAGCGAAGCCAGTTGAGAAGGATGAGGATGTAGCACTGTTGGCAAGAGGCAAGAAATTAAAAGGCATGAAGCATGCTTCCACAAGTGGTGGTGGGGGCAAAGGAAAAGGTAAAGGTAAACATGGTAACACACAGAAGGAATATTCCAAGGTGAAGTGTTGGAATTGTCAGAAGATGAGACACTATGCAGTTGTGTGTCTGGAGAAGAAGAATAAGGGGAAGAACCATACCATGGTAGCATCAATAGAGGTTGAGGACTTTACAGATCACTTTGACCGGGAGTTTGGGTTCATTGCATGTGAGTCCACTAGTGCAGAATCACCTGCCACAGAGGTTCAGAGGGAGCATGCATTTCCCTCGACTAGCGAAGCATCTTCAGGTATCTGGTATGTGGACAGTATGGCTTCACGTCATATGACAGGAGTCCGTGAGTACTTCTCAGAGCTTTCAGAGAGTGGCACTGATATAGAGGTAGTAATCAGTGATGACAGAGTTGTTAGAGCAGTCAGTGTGGGGACACTAACATTTTAGAGGGAATCCAAACCTCCCTTGAAGGTGTCAGATGTTCTATATGTGCTAGGGATGAGGAAGAACCTCATATCCATCTCAGCTTTAGAGAATAGAGGATATGAGATACTGTTCAGGGGAGGACAGGTGCTGATATATCCCAGGGATACTCCAACAGAGTCAGCTAGAGTGATAGGTGTACGCCATCCAAAGGTGTACAAGTTTGCATTCCAACCCCTTTTGGCATTAAGCAATAGCACTGACAGCAGAGCTAGTAGTTCTGAGCTGTGTGAGATCTGGCAACGCAGGATGGGGCACATGTATCATGGGGCCTTGAGGACATTGTGGGAGATCACTACCGGTGTGCCAGATTTCAATACTGATCACTTTGATACTTGCAAAGGATGTGCGATGGGCAAGTTTTCCAAATCCCGTTTTCCCAGCAATGACAGCAATGCGAGTGAGATACTTGATTTGATTCATTCCAATGTGAGCGGTCAGATGTCTCATGTTTCCTTGAGTGGATATGAGTACTATGTTTTATTCATTGATGATCACTCCAGGAGGACCTGGATTTATTTCTTGAAGACCAAGAGTGAGGTCTTCAAGAAGTTTCAGGAGTTCAGAGCTCTTGTGGAGACACAGACAGGTCGGAAGATCAAGTCCCTGAGGTCGGACAATGGAGGAGAGTACACCCTTGGAGATTTTGTTGACTATTGTGCAGAGGCAGGCATTAGGAGGGAGTTCATTGTTCCTTACAACCCCCAGCAGAACGGGGTTGCGGAGAGGAAGAACAGATCCATCGGAGGGGCTGCCAAAGCCATGTTACATGATCAGGGGTTGCCATTGTTTTTGTGGGCAGAGGCCTGCAACACTGCTGTTTATTTGCAGAACAGGAGTTTGCATCGTGCCTTGGGGCACATGACTCCGGAGGAGGCTTTTTCTGGGAAGAAGCCTGATATTGGTCATCTTCGTATCTTTGGGTGTATTACATACTCCTACATACCTAAGGAGAAGAGGACCAAACTAGAGCCCACCGCAGAGAAGGGTATCTTTGTGGGCTACAGTGAGACCTCAAAGGCCTTTCGGATTTACATTCCTGCACAGAGGAAAGTTGTTGTCAGGCGGGATGTGAAGTTCGAGGAGAACAGGGCCTTTAGGAGGTCACGGGAGTTAGAGTATCTGGATCAGCCAGACCCTCAGCAGCAGTTGAGTCAGTCACAGGGATCCAGTGGGCAGGGATCAGGAGGATCCGGAGGTACATCTATGATGATGTCAGGTCCGTCAGTGGGCAGTGGCTCGCAGAGTCAGAGGGGTGGTGCTACGGGCAGCATGCAGAGCAGTCCACAGAGCAATTCACTGGGGAGTCCACTGATGGACAGTTCACACGGTACCTCAGCTTCTACAGGTTCAGGTGCAGGCAGGAGGACAACAGATAGACAGTCAGGAGTTCAGGCTCCTGATGATGATGAGGAGGAGGAGTTTCATTCTCTAGTGGGAGAAGTGTGCTCAGGGAAGAGGAAGCCCAAGTGGCTTCAAGACACCTTGAGAGATGCCACATCTGTTGCTGAGCCTAAGAGGCCGGTCAGAGAGAGCAGACCACCTGAGAGGTTTTGTAGCTATATGGCAATGGCTACCAGCATCCTTGACTCTGAGCCTTCTAGCTATGAGGAGGTAGCTAGCCAGCAGGTCTGGAGAGAGGCCATGCAGGAGGAGTATTCTTCTATCATGAAGAATGATGTTTGGGAGGTGGTGCCGAGGCCCGAGGGCAAATCCGTGGTTACTTCCAGATGGCTTTACAAGGTAAAGCATGTTGCAGATGGCAGCATTGAGAAATTCAAAGCGAGATTTGTGGCTAGAGGGTTCTCCCAGGTAGAGGGAGTAGATTATGAGGAGACCTTCGCTCCCGTGGCTCGATATACTTCGATCCACTCCATTATATCGATAGCAGCAGAGATGGGTTGGAAGATCCACCAGATGGATGTGAAGACCGCATTTCTCAATGGCTTCATACAGGAGGAGGTGTACATTGAGCAGCCACAGGGCTTTGAGGTGCATGAGAAGGAGTCCCATGTGTGCAGACTGAAGAAGGCCCTTTATGGCCTGAAGCAAGCTCCCAGAGCTTGGTACTCCAGGATAGATACTTACTTGCAGAAGATGGGTTTCACAAAGAGTGAGGCAGATCCGAACCTTTACTATATTGTGATAGGTGAGGAGCCTCTCATTCCGGTGTTGTATGTGGATGACTTAGTCATTACAGGTGCAGAGAGACTCATAGAGCACTGCAAGAGAGATCTTGCGGCGGAGTTTGAGATGAAGGACATCGGCTTGATGCATTACTTTTTAGGTTTGGAGGTGTGGCAGGAGGAGGGGCATTTCTTCCTGGGACAGGGGAAGTATATTGTGGACATCCTTGGCAGATTCCACATGGAGGATTGTAGACCCATGTCGACACCGATGATCACCAACCGGAAGAAGCTTCATGCTTCGGATTCCGAGTTGGTGGATCCCACATTGTACAGACAGCTGATTGGTTCCTTGATGTATTTGGTCAACACTAGACCAGATATTTGTTTTGCAGTCAACACGATGAGTCAGTTTATGTGTGAGCCTAGGAAGGTTCATTGGGTGGCTGCAAAACACATTTTGCGATACTTGCAGGGGACAGTGGATTATGGTCTGGACTACAGGCAGGGGGATGGAGTGAGATTGGCAGGTTACACTGATTCTGATTGGGAAGGTTGTGCTTCTGATAGGAAGAGCACTTCAGGGTGCTGTTTTGGGTTGGGTTCGGCAGTTGTGTCATGGTTCAGCCGAAAGCAGCAGTCAGTAGCATTGAGTTCAGCGGAAGCAGAGTATATGGCAGCCAGTCTAGCTAGTTGTGAGGCCATTTGGCTTCGCAAGATGTTGTTTGGCTTATTTGGTCAACCATTGAGACCTTCAGTGATTTACTGTGATAATCAGAGTTGCATTAAACTCACGGAGAATCCAGTATTTCATGACAGGTCAAAGCATATCGGGATCAAATATCATTTCATCAGAGACTATGTTCAGAAGGGAGTTGTGAAGCTTGAGTATATTCCCACTAATGAGTAGGTTGCATATATTATTACCAAAGCCTTACCATGGGGCAAGCATGTCTACTTCAGAGACAAGATGGGTGTGGTGAGGAACACCTTCCTCGGTAAGAGGGAGTGTTGAAATTTGGTTACCGTAGGACAGGTGGTTCCCTAAGGCTTTGATCTTTGGCCTAGGGAAAAGTGTCCAAAAGAATTTAATTTTTCTCCTAAAGTGACTTTATAATTTTTATAAAGTCAAATCTAATTTAAAAGTTACTTTAAGTGATAAAGTTACTAAAGTCTAATTTTAAAGTGACTTTAATAAAGTCAATGTAAAATTAGAAAGGAAAAGTGACTTTGGAAATAAATGACTAAGTGGGTCTTTATTAAAGTGGGGTGAATTAAAAAAATAGAAAGTGAGATTTAAATGAGCTTTTAATCTCAGCCCGAGATCTAAATCTGTTTTAGCCATTGGATTTAGGGATTCCCCAAAAGTCACTTAGGGTTAGGTTAAAGGAGGAAAAGGAGGAAAAGGTCATTCAATTCCTTCATGAGAAGATTGGGAGAAGGAGAGAAAGAGAGCAAGGGAGATTTCTGGTCAATGAGGAGAAGGAGGCAGTAGCTTGGCACACATTCCAAGGCAGTATTTCAGCAAGTCCATACAACAGAGTTTGCACTTAGTTCAAGGAAGATTTGACATGGTTTCCAAGGCAGAATCCGTACAACAACTTTGGGCATGATTTCGAAGGAGGCCGTACTATTTTCTGGGCACAGATTTTGAGGGAGAGGTTGATGTTTTTGCTGCATGCATTTCCAGGCAGGCTGTATAGCCTGTAGCTAATTACTGGCACAAAAATCGAGGCAGATTTCTATACACAACATTTAAGATAGCCTGCACGCATTTCAAGGAAGCCCTACAGCAACATTTAATGTTGTTCTGCATGCAAAAGGAGGAGTATGTACAACATAAATTAATGTTGTAATTTCTGGGCACGTTTTTTGAAGGAAATCCGTACAGCATTTATTGCTAGTTATGTTTTGTTGTTTTCACATTTTCCTAGGTGGTGGTTAAGCACGGAAAACGAGATAAGTTGTAAAATTTTACTTGCTGATTTTTCTGAAAATTTATCTCACTGTAAAAAGCATTTTTCCCATAAATAATAAGGAGCTTTCGAACTGGTTTTCCCCAAGAGTTGTAGGGGGTTTTTCCAGGGTCATGTTGACCAAAAATCTTAGTGTTCAAATGTGTTGAATGATTGTTTCAGCTTGTTTTTTGTTTTATTTCTGCAATTTCAGCATTCTATAAGTTTTCCATAATTTTTGTTTCAGCAAATTAATTTGTGTTTCAGCAAAGTAATTTCTATTTCAGCAAATAAAAATTATTTTTTTATGATTTTTGAATGTAAGGATATGGGAAAGGGCATTTAACTAAAAGGAGAAATAAGTGATACTGAAACCGAGGTGGGAAAATAGAAAATTTCTACATGGGGAACAACTGATGATGTGAAGGGTAGTTGTGGTGTTTAATTCGACAACATCTTTCCATGTTAGAAAGTGACGGGAGGCTTATCAAAAGCCAAGCCAAATCATAAATAATGCGTGGGGCTCGGTGTTGGGAAAAGGTTCGGCTCAATAAGGCCCCTTGGATGCCTGAAGAAGATCAACATCTCGTTACTTACATACAGGAGTACGACCATGGCAACTAGAGGGATCTACCACAAAAAAATGGGTTGCCGAGATGAAGAGTTGTTGATTTCCTTGGGCTAACTATCTGAGGCCAGAGGGAAGTTATATGTGAAAGAGGAGTAGACTATTATTCAACTTCATGCTCAACTAGGAAATAGGTGGTCTGCCATTGCTACTCACCTTCCTAAGTTAACCAAAAATGAAATAACACTCAAAAAGTATCGCCTTCCTAAGAAAATCAACAATGAAATAACACTCAGAATAGATAAGCATAATGTGCACCTTGAACTCATTCAAAATTGTAGTCATTGCCATGATATCTTCTTGAAACGCAAGGATGGGTCACTAAAAATAAGTTTTGGGAGATTTCTACTGAAGTTTCCCTCATTATTTACTTCAAAATCTACAAAATTTATGAGTTTCCAAGTCACAAGTAAGTTGTTTTTTCAATCAGTTTCAATCCCATTCCGTTGGCTTTTTATTTATTTCTTAATATTTGTTTTCTCTGAAATAGATGTTGTGAAATTATACACTTTATTGTTAGAATGAATTCCTCCAAGTTCTCTCCTTTCCTAGAAAATTTATGAGAAGGTAATATATCATGTCAAGTTAAAAAAATGTCTCAAAAATCAGAACTATCAATTGCACCAAATGTTGCAAAGGAAAGGTCGCAAGGCGATAACATATAACACTAATTTATGTGTTTTTGAGAACGATTGGAAAAGAGAAAAATATGAACAAAAGGCAAGGACCATGCTACAATGAAATGTTACTGCAATATTATTTCCTTGAGCCTTACAAATCATGATGCCTATGTTCAAGCTAAATACCTTGCCTGATTAATTCAACATGAATGCCTTGTAAATACGATCACATTTCTCTTTACTACTTATCTCCTTGGTGTGCATCTACTTTCACAATACCTAGATTAGACATCTACCAAATTATATAATTTGGGCACATCCCAGTTCTCTCTAGTGACTTTTCCATATTTTTTAGTGCAGCGCTAGTAGGATAACTAATCTAGTTATATTTGTTTACCACGTTATCTATCTAATCTGTGTCTACCCCAGTTACTGACTACCATTTCAATTTTACCAAATTAAGTTTTACCATCACATTTCACATCAACTTCTAGTGGCCTTTTAAAAATTACCTTATAAATGTGATATTTAAAGCATCAAATTAGAGTAGATGAAAAATTAACCAGTAAAAATAGTAAAACATTACTGGAATGCAATATTTTCCAGTAGAAAAGGAATTCATGTAGAACTATTTTAGGGAACATGAATATCACACCAAATAAGTCTGGACATTGAACTCTGCCAAGTCCATTTCTCACTAAGCTGTGGAAATGATAGATGCTATTTAAAGCATAGTAGCATCAAAAAATAGTGAAGCATCGCCATATGTATTACGCTGAGTTTTAAACAAGTGAATGCTAAAAACTATGTTGTTATACATGTACAAATCTGAGGATTGTGTGAATATGATTTGGATTGTCACGTATTCAACATTTTATTGTGTGGTATATTTAATTCAGATCCTAACATTACCATTCTTGTTTCTATTCTCCCTTTTATTGAGTCTGGGTTACTAGGTATGTTTCTACTCTTTGGAACTAGATATTAGAGTTTATTTTAGTTGTAGTTTTCTTTTGACTTTTCTATAAGTGAATATTCGTAATGTCTACATCTATAAATTGTCGTTGGTATTTTTTTCCTTTACATTTTAGGAACAAATTTTGGATTAATTATTGAATGACATTATGTATGGATAATTTTGCAGTAACAATTATTGTGTAACCTATAGGTTATGCCTTCTCAGATTTATTTATCACTCCCATATGATTAGTCCTGAAGTTGTTAAATTTTGTAGTTTTTATCTCATCTGAGAATTTTGATTTTGGAAAAAAGACATAACATTATGTGAGTGGGAGTTTCCAACTTATATCTCTTACTGAGACTAAAACCAATAAAAATACAGTTCCAGTATGGCTTGGAATTTGGAATGATATTTTCTCTCAGGTTAAATCTCTTTTTTACTCCTTAGTGGTTTGTTACTCTTCTAGATTTAGATATACAAATAAATGAACCTTATTGCAAGAATTTTATTTGTATCGTGTTGTGTGAAGCATTGTGAATGGTTTTGTTTCCTTTTTTATAACATGCAATAGACATCATCTAAGGTATATGATCATTTTATTTTCAAAACTAATATTTATATACTTTGAAAGATGATATTAAATGGGTTTAGTTGTACTTGTAGTATATTTAGTGTTAAAGCAATTAGGGATGTTATAGTAACAATAATAGAGAAATGATTAAAAAATGACGAGGTTTAAAGATTTTTATGATATGAATGTTATTGTCCGTAGGACACATGACATATTTATAATTATATGAATCAAAAAGGTATCATAATATTAAGACATGCCTCGGTACGCCCTTAACAAAATGTGAAATCTATGGATCGGGATTCCATGAATGCCTAGAAAATATAGTTTAGGAAGTAATCACATGTTCATCACTGTGAAATCATTTTTTTTCCAATGTTACTACTTAATAAATGTTTTGAATATGCTATACTTAAACCTAGGATGCCTGAAATGTTTATGGCCTCTTTAATGTCACAATCCATTGAATCGGGTTCATCATCATGCTAGCTAGCCCTTTCCACATGTTGGACTAGCATTTGAAACACCTCCTGTGGAGAAGACGTCCCATGTGATTCTGACTCACATAAGGACAAGTGCCAATGCGTTGAATTCATGGGATGCAAAAAACAATCTTATTTGAGAAATAAAGGGGTATTTTACCCCATTTTGCACACAAATTTTCACAAAAACCATAGAAAGAAGGAGAACAGAGAATGGAGAAAAAATAATGGTGAGCAATATGGCTTGTGTTTGGTGCAGCTACATACTGCCGTTGTTTTTTTCAATTATATTATTTCTTGAGCAACAATGTTCTTATACAATCATCTTACTGAAATTTCCAGCCAATCATTTATGGTGTATGCTTCAGACTTTTATGTTTAATCATTGATTAATCTCTATTTGAAAGTTTAAAAAACACATATTTATTTCTACACATGTATATTCCATTTTTGTAATTTATATATACACACACACACACACACATATTTGCCCTTTTTCAGGTGTGTTTCTTCCATATTGGATACTTGAATCCATGTATAATCGTTTCAAGTAACTTGGCTAAAAAAGAGTCGCGACATAACATATGTTCTTGCGGTTTTCATTGAGACACAGAAATCTAAAAAAAATTCCACTTTCATCAAAACAACACAAATGTTCCAACTGTCCATCACTTTCAAACCTAATTCCAATACTACACATATAATCCATGAATGAACGAATTATTCAAAAGTGGGAAACCATATTTTCTAGAGTCACTTTTTAATGAGATTAAGTTCATGCCAAGTATTCCAAACAACAAAGCATAGCGTATAAGGCTCTATTTTGGGAATTTTATTGCATTACCCAAAGCATCAAAATGCATAGTTTTGAAGAACATTTCCCCTTTCATTGATTGTTATTATTATTTGGGGACCAAGTATTATTAGAAAGAAATTAATTATCTTGGCTTTTCAGCCTAGGTACTCAAATAGAATGGAGGTTGTTTTTCCATGGGGAAAGTTAAAAATATGTGTGGTACATGTGGTAGGTCTCCTTAATCACTCATTGTATCTAGGTGTGATGTGCTATATCACAATAAATACAAAATAATGGTCATTAAAGATGTATATACTATGTATTACACCTATGCAACACTATTACCTCAACTATTTTTCAAATTCCAATGTAGAAACTTTCTACGGTTTTGATGAAAGTAGACAATACTTATGACACCATCTCCATTGAAGGTTATATTGATGGAATTCCATTAAAATTCTAGTACATTATTTGAATAAGAATAAGAGGATTATTATTCTTAAAATAGGGATCATGTGACATCATATAGTTATAGCAATAAAAATAATGAGACAACTAAAATATTATGCTTATTAGGTTTATTATGAAACAATAAGGTTATTTAGTTAGATTGTCTTGTTTTAGTAAGTAGTCGTGTTGCAAATTGGAGCTCATCATGTCACTCTAGAGAGAAACTGCTATGGTTTCCTTGGAACTAACTAATCCTGCAATAGTAGCTAACAGTGGTATTTATTTTAAAACTATACGTGATATTGTATCTTTAATAGTGTGCATGTTCTAGTTTCAATGAGTTGACTTATCATTTATTTGTTCTTTAACATCCCTTGAACTCTGTTATCAATAAGTTTAATAATGTCTCTACAGGATTATTGTAGAATAAATCACTACAAGGAAAAGACCCTATAGCGGATGTTTTTGAGGAACCCCTTATAAAAATAGCCTAGCTATCCGTTTGTAGTGGATGTCTCTAGAGGAGTTTAGTGAGTGGAGTTTTTTGCGGATGTCTTTTTTTTGCAATGTGTTTCTCATGATAAACCGAACCTATGCATTTAATGCAAAATGCACTGGTGTGCACTAAAAATTGGCACACCAAGAAATCGTGATCTCCATACAAACCAGCCTCGTGCATCTAAGTACTCTAACACACTAGTGCTCTACGTATAAATAGGCTTGGTGCATCTCTGTAGTGCACGGTAAAGACATGTGGTGCGCCATTGATAAGATTGATTGGTGCATCTCAAAAACCCACACACTGAAAAAGGGTTGAATAATAAAAAAATTACTGGTTGTAAACTTGTAATTTTTACTTCTTTAGTGCTCTAGAGCTCTTCAGCATTGGAGTGAGATTTTCTTGTGTGAGGCACCTACGATCAGTGCTCCCACTTCATGCATTACTGTCATCTATTTCCCACTAGGTGGAGTTCAAATTTTCGAAAACGATGGGAAAATTTGGTTTCGAAAATTCATCAGCAAATATGCCTCCTTGACATGAAAATGTACAAGTAATATACTTGTTTCTCAATAACTAAACCTTTAGCAGAATAGATTTAGAAATTAACTTAAAATTAACCCTTAAAAAAATGTTTGTGCATGGTGTGCTCGATTTGTTCAGCTCGCACCGCGAATGGTATTAACGGAAACCACACCAGGTTCCGGTGCGGTACAAAAAAAATGTGCACAGTAAGAAATTAAAAAAAATAACAATTCTGTGTAGTTGTTTAAAATACCGCATTGTTGACTATGTAATCATGTTGGGAGGGCAGTGTGTTGACCAAACTAACTACCCTCGGGTGGATAGTTAGGCCAACCCACCACCTGTGTGACAACATTACATAGTCAATGATGTGGTCGTCTATAAGACCACACCATTTACCATTGGTTGGTGCATTGACAAACCTATCCGACCTGGGGTGGATAGTTAGGTCAGTGCACCACCTGCCCAACATCACTACATGGTCAATTCTGCGGTTGTTTACAGGACCGCACCTTTGACCATGTACTGTTGTTGGGTGGTGTGTTGACAAAACTATGCGCCCTGGGGCGGATAGTTTGGTCAACGCACCACAAAAAAATATTCCCATCTTTGGTGGTGTGTAATCATTTTTCATGTTGCGTGATGTGCGATAAAAATGTGTGCACCAATGTCCAAACAAAATAAATTTTGGGAGAACACTGGATTTTTTTATCTGAATTGACCGCTGCAAAAAAAGACTCTGCTGCATGCGCTGAACAAAACAGGGACTGCGTGCAAGCAGCCATGGCTTCGGGCGGGGGCACTGAGGCCACTCCCCCATGCCAGACCTCGTGGCATTCAAAAAATTAGTTGCAGGAGAAAATAAAAGAACACTGATAGAGATGCAACAGAAGTTTGTAAAAAAACTAGATTTCATACCTTCAGTTGAGTTGCCAATTGAAGAAACCTATAGATCTGCTCTCAATATTGCAGATAGAGGGCTTATCGATCAATTTACAAGCCTCTGGCCCTCCCCTAAAGCAGTAGAAGAATGGGTTCAGAGGAAGTGGTCTCCGCTAATCTCCTAAGGGATCAAAAGCCATTTCCTTGGGAAAGGCTTCTTCGCCTTTGTATTCGAAAGTGCAGAAGACAAAAATCTCATTTTCAAGAACGGACCATATTTTATGGGGCCTCAAGGGTTGTATCTAAACAAATTGACCCCTGATTTTGACCCTACTCAGGATGTGTCGTCGACCGTTCCAGTTTGGGTCCGCCTCCCTCATCTTTTGTTGCATTGTTGGAATAAAAAATCACTGCAAACTATAGGCAACTCATTGGGAAAGTACATATATTAACCAGTGACGAAATATCAGTATTTCTGCACACAGATCTGCCTGAAGGTAGATATGGAAGTAGGGCTTCCTGAAGCAATAAAATTAACTGTTGCAGACTAGACGCACATCCAGGAGCTGGAATATGAGTATTTACCTTTCAAATGCCAGTACTGCCATGGCTATGGCCACTTTGCAAGATATTGCAAGAAAAATACCACAGAGGAACAGGAAAACGTAAAAGCGGATCAATGGACAAAAGTGTAGAAAGCAGGATCAACAAAAAATCGAGGCAAGGGTAATGAAAAAGAAAAAAAAGCTCCGTTAGATTCCGAGGCTCTTGGATCTGGGACCTCCAATCTCACATCAACAATAGGTATACATATCATAGATCCTAACGAGGAAGTAGAAACAGAAGGGCCAAACAATGACAGCAAGGAACAAGACGAGACTTCCCCCAGTGGTAAAAGAAAAGAGGTAGAAGGGTAGCAGGCAGCAATCCCAGAAATTACCTATTCTCCTTCATATGCAGATATAGCCAGGAAGAAAATCATAGATCCACTCAGCTCCTTAGAGGAAGAGAAACTGGAAAGGCCTGCTAAAAGAGCAGGAAGGAATTTGCATAGAGAAGCAAGGGAGGAAGAGGAAGAGAGACAAAAAACTCAAGGAAGCCAGGCCACAATAGAAATGTCAATCAGAAGAAGCACAAGAACAAGGCCTCCAAAAGGAGGAGTAAGCACCACTCCCAATAGTAAGTAATGAGAATCGTCTCTTGGAACTGCAGAGGATTGGGGAACCCATAAAAATTTGAAGCAGTTAAATATCTTATGAATACGGAACCAACAGAGATCCTATTGCTACAAGAGACAAAAATCAAAGGGGATACCCTTCTAGAAATCAACAAAAATAAATGGCAAAATAATTCAGGGAAAACAGTAAGCGCAAGGGGTTCTGCAGGTGGAATAGCTACCCTATGGAAGGAGGACCAATTCAATCTAGTCAACTCATACAATAATCAGCATTGGATCTTCACTGAGCTGAAGCACATAGCAAGTAAGTTAGCTATTGCCCTATTAAATCTTTATGTTCCAGTAACCTATGCAGAAAAGAAAAATTGTTGGCAATCTTTAAATGAATTTTTGGAACTCCACGCACCAAACAATATAATCATAGCTAGAGATCTCAACATAGTGATGAAAGGAAAAGAAAAAAGAGGTGGCAGAAGTAGCAGGGATCAAATTCTACATGTGGTAGAATACATAATACTATAATGGGAGTTACTGGATATCAAACCAAAGAAAGGGCTATATACTTGGACAAATAACGGGACAGGTGCAGACCATATCTCTGCAAGACTTGACAGATTCCTAGTACAAAGCACCTTACTGCTGGAAAGAAGGATCATCTCCTCAGATATCCTCCCAAAACTTACCTCTGATCATAAACCCATCCTTCTCTCGTTGGAGGAGGAAGAAAATTTGGGCCCAATCGCATTTAGATTCAACCCACTTTGGAGAGAAAGAAGTGGATTCCGAGAGACAGTCTGGAAAGCTTGGTCACCCTCAGTCATAGGCTCCCCTAGCTATGTATGGGAACAAAGGTTAAAGAATACCAAGAAGGCTTTGGAAGAATGGAGCAAGATCCCCACATGCACCCCCAGTAGTCAAAGAAAGGAAGAAGTGCAGCATTTGGGAAATCTGCAAAGAAAAATGGACTCTATAGCCATAACAACAGCAGAACTGGACAAAGAGTAGGCTGCCCAATGCAACACCTTCCTCTCCTTTAGGATAGAAGAAGACTACTGCAGACTAAATTCCTGCAGTCTATGGTTGGAATCTGGGTATAGGAACACCTCTTATTTCCATCGGCAATGTAGAGCTCGCCTTTCTCGAAACCACAACTCTGAAATTTCAACTTCTGATGGGACACTTTGCAAGGGGATAGATCAAATTAAAGTGGTTGAAGTCTTGCACTTCAAAAATCCATATAGCAAAGGGAATGAAGAAAATAAAGAAGAAAATGAAGAGTTCCTCAAAAACATCTCATCCCTGGTAACTAAGGAGGAAAATACAGCTCTTCTGAACCAGGTCACCGAGGAAGAAATCCACAAAATAATCTGGGCCATGGAACCCGACAAAGAGCCTGGTCCAGATGGATTCTCAATCCACTTTTCTAGGATATGTTGGGATATAATAAGTTCATATTTAGTAAGAATCATCAGAGAATTTTTTCAGAAAGCAAAGATGGGAGACAACACAAACTCAACCTTCCTAGCATTAATACTGAAAGAAACGAACCCCTGAAATTTCGAAAGGTTTAGGCCTATTTTTTTATGTAATTCATCATACAAGATACTAGTAAAGATTATCGCTAATAGAATGAAGCCCCTGCTAGGCAATCTCATCTCCCCCTCCCAAGGGGGTTTTGTCAAAGGAAGACACATTTTGGACAATGTCATCCAAGTTCAGGAAACTATGCATTCCAACAACTTAAGAAAAGAGAAGGGAATGCCATTCAAGCTGGATATGGCCAATGCATTCGATAGAGTCAACTTTTCATTCCTTTATAAAGTTCTTCGGACTTTCGATTTCTCGCAAGAGTTTGTAGAATTGATAAAATCATGCACCAGTAGGCCTTGGATAGCCCCAATGGTAAATGGGAGGCCATACAACTTTTTTCAAGCCCTGAGAGGTCTAAGGCAAGGATGCCCCCTCTCTCCCTTTCTGTATATTCTACTGGCGGACATAGCAAATGGAAATTCTCCTCGATTGCGAATAAGGAAAGAGCTGGAGCCTATCAGTCATGCTCTTTTCGCCGATGATTCACTCATGCTGGGTGGGGCTTCTTGCAAAATAGCCTCTTCTTACAAGTCCTCCCTAAAAGCGTATTGCAAAGTCTCAGGGGCCTTGATAAATGAAAGAAAAAGTGCAGTCTACAGTTGGAATGTTGAAGAAACAGAAATTCAGAAAGATGTCTACATACTGGGGTTTAAAGGACATTCAAAATGGGATAAAATTAATTATCTTGGGCTGCCAATTACCCTGGGCATAAAAATGTGTGCACTGTGGGAGGGATTTCTGAGCAAAATTAAGTCAAAAATTGAGTTCTAGGGTGGGCAATGGCTCACACACGAAGGAAAACTCATATTGATAAAATTTGTGCTCTCCTCATTCCCAATTACCAAGCCTCGTTCTTGCTGGCCCCAAAATCAATCACTGGACAATTAAACAAACTCTTGAGAGACTTCTTATGGCATGGAGGCAGGGGAAATCGGTGAAAAATTCACTTGGTTAAGTGGGATACAGTAAAATGATCACTCAGAGATGGAGGGCTGAAAATTAGATACCCTGAGCAAGTGAACATAGCTCTTGGCTGCAAGATAATCTAGCACATGTTCAACGATCCTAACCATCGAGCCTATAGAACGTTAAGGTTCAAGTATCTACATGGTGCGTCGTTAAGACATCTGGAAAACGCAACTAGCAAACATGGAACCCAGTTGTGGGAGCTGTGTAAAATGAGCATTCCAGTGTTCATTAAATACCTCTATCGAATTCCTGGGAGCGGTAAAAAGGTAAAGCTCTGGAAGGAAAAGATTATGGGGAATGATCCACTTGAAAAAAACACAGAGTTTTCTGAACTGTGAAACCTGTTAAAAGAAAGAGGTATAAAGAGACTCTAAGATATTTCTAAATGGGACGAACGAGGAAATTGGCAAGCTTGGAGCCTCATCAATATTCCGAACCATCTAAGTCAACAAATAGTCAGACTCAAAGTTGATTTGAAAGACGCATCTCCTGTGCATTAGAATGTTGAGGATACAAGGGGATGGGGGTATTTCAGAAATTACACCTCCACTAAGGGATTCTCAGCTTATCAACCTCAGCGTGAGTGTGCGCAATCTTTAGATTTCTGGATTCATGTGTGGGATGCGATGGCTCTCCCAAAAATAAATTTCTTTTTTTGAACAGTCATGCAGAAAAAAAAATTGACAAGAGACAACCTCATGAAGAGGAACTTCGCAGGGCCGCACAGATGTGCTCTATGTAAACAACATGCTGAAATAATTGATCACCTGTTTGTAGAATGACCTTTTGTAGTCAAGGTATGGGAACTCACTCTCCATGGACTGAACAGTGTGACTCCATCAAATTTGACATTAGTTGATCTCTTCTTGACATGGAAAGAACATTATCCTTCGAACATCAACAACAAGTCTCTATGGGCCAGGGTATGGATCACCATTACAAAGTATGTGTGCTGGAAATTGTGGTTAGCTAAGAATGAACATATATTTAATAATGTATATTGGACTCTGACCACACTGGAAGCCAAAGCTAAAGGTCTACTCCTTGAAACCTTGAGAAACCAACCTCTAAAAGATGAATCTATGCTACTACTGGTCAAAAATAAATGGCTTGGGACTTTTGTTTTTTGAAAGAGAAATCAAAGTGTTGTAAGACATCCTCAAAATCCAAAATGGAGACTAAGAGAAAAGGATGAATTATTTTAGAGTTGGTGGCGAAAACAAGGAACAACAAGGATCTTCTTCGACGGAGCATCTAAAGGAAACCCCGATACAATAAGTGTTGGAGGTTTCATCTTCTCCCAGGATGGACTTTCCAAAGAGACCTACAGCTGGGGCTTAGGACAACAAACCAACAATCAAGTTGAAATCTTGAGTTTGTTAAAAGCCTATCAAATCGCCAAAGAAATAGGAATCAGAGAAATCCAAGCATTCAGAGACTCTGAAATGTTGATTAAAAAAATCCATATGAAAAATAAGTTCAATGAAACTGTCCTAAATAAGAGCCTCCAAAGGCTTCAGAACATAATTCAAGAGTTTACCATCTTCAATTGCCACCATATTCTTAGAGAATCGAACATGGAAGCCAAAAAATATGCCAATCAAGGCTGCACACTAGCTCAGGGAGAACTCAACATAAACAATGAAGCTCTCGTTGAAACATGTATCCCATGACAAGAGCTAGATATTGTAATAGAAACAACAATAAGAAATGTAATGAAGGTTGCTTTGGCTCCGACCCAAACTGATCTCATCTATAAATAAAAAATACTATCCATTTCAGTTGAAAAAAAAAAAAAATATGTGTGCACCAATACCGTTGCGTGACTGTTTTTTTTTTTTGAAAAAATTATATATATGTATTTTAAAATACATTTCTCATTTAATAAAAAATATGTATTTAATATGGGAATCATTCAACGATGTCAACGAAGATAAAAAAGTAAACAACAAGATGATATGAAGGACGTTATAACACGATTCAGCTATGGGAGGCATGAGAGAGGGAGAGAAGTTTGTACCCTCGCCCTATTAGGACAACCACCTAATTTATCCTAAGGAAGGTAATCCTCCTCAAGTTGTATGAGGAGGATACATCCTTGAAGGGCCATAGTGTGTTATGAGGACAACTGATCTTCAGGTGGGATTCCCACCAACAAGCTTTCCAGGTCGGTCCTAGCCAGTGGTTCGAGTCCAATTAGGAGGACATATATTTTATTACTGGCTTATCTAGTAGAGGGCATGATTTTCTTCAGTTCCCAGATGTCCCCATTGGCTATGTAGCAAGGAGTCAGTTGGCGTAATCCCAGAGATAAATTAGGGAAAATATAGTTTTTCCTGCAGATTTCAGGTGTCTGATGGTTAGTTACATATTGTTTTGATTGGTACAGAGGAGGTGAGGTGCCTATCACTACTTCTGATGACCATTACACACTATACCAGTGACGGGAAACACATTAGTTACTCGCTATTATTTTATGTTGATTCTTTATTCTGGGCGCCACCACCTATGAGATGTTTTGCTAGTTTTTTGTGGCAATTTTGTACAACATTAGATAGATGTCATTCTCAGACACATGGGAGATTGGCCTTCCCTTTTGCTTAAGGGTTATTTTGTTTATTTTTTTAGAGGTTTCCAGAGACGAGGCCTAATTTTTTTTGGTAGCCTCGTAGGTCAATGCTGCATGTATGGATGCAAATGTGGCGCCATATGATGCCCAAGAGGGGCCAATCTGGCTTTCCCACCTGGATATCTAGTGATTCAATGAAGTTGCTAGCTAGTGTTGATGATCACTCGTTCGCTCTAGTGCCATGTGCATATGCCCGTTTCGATTAGTGAGTGTGTACCAACATCCTCTTTACACATGATGAGCCACCTGAAGCGAGAGGTTATATTATTGTTTTCTTTAAATTAATATTGTTTCATTTTATTGTCTTAATTAATTAATTAGAATTATCAAATTTATTCTAACATGTTCTTTAACTTGTTCTATTAAACTGTTTAATGAAATTGTCTAATTATTGTTGTGTACTATATATTTTATAGATATTGGGACATTTGTTGTAGACATGATTCCACCCGCACCGAATGATCCATGTGTAGATGTTGACGAGAAGATGGCAGAGGCGGAGGATCAAGGTGATAGACCTGATCCTCAGGTGCATATACCTATGGGGGTATGGTGTAGGTTGGACACCCGATTCAGGATGGAGTTGGGTTACCAACTGTGTAGACTCCTATTTGAGGAGGGATTATGCCCGACTATGATCAGAGAGATCTAGGTTAATCGTAGGATCATATAGTTGTAGTGAGGCATGCCCCGTGATATGATGAACCTCATGCATCATATCATCAGAGCTTCCAGAGCACTGCCACAGGCTAGGAGGGCTTGGAATCATGGAGGTGTGCGACATAGTAGCTCATCTGATAATCATGATCATGAGGGGAGTTATCAACATTCTAGTATTCCACCCTCCTCCACCTCGCGTCAGAGATCATGAACAACCAACATCCAGTCTTGATCAGTCTCAACAATATGCACCATCTTAGCAAACACCTAGTCCTAGAAAAGCATGACCATTGACTAAGCAGGCACCTGATCCTAAGCAGGCAGGTCCAGCTCAGCAGACAGGCCCATCTGAGTAGGCCACACCATCCACTGAGTAGGTTGCACCACTTACGACTCATCAACAGGTAGTTCCTGATCAGGCTTCACCATCGACTAATCAACAAGCACCTCCAGAGCAAGCATGTCATCTATCTGAGCATGAGGCTGCACCATTGACTTAGTAGGCCTTGACTAGTACTAGTATTGATGTAGTACCACCAGATATTTGATATTTATATGAATTTATATTATAATTGCATATTTTTAAGGTTATATATATATATA
Source organism: Pinus albicaulis (assembly GCA_034641835.2). Classification (NCBI taxonomy): domain Eukaryota; kingdom Viridiplantae; phylum Streptophyta; class Pinopsida; order Pinales; family Pinaceae; genus Pinus; species Pinus albicaulis. Next base: position 928,455,457 of record CM076583.1, read on the forward strand.
TATATATATATATATATATATATATATATATATGTATATATATATATATAGTCCATGCATTTTATGTTCATGTTGATGTACTTAATTTACATGTTGGTGTTCATCATGATGCGTATATTGTTAGGTCTTGTTAGGTATGTTCCTTTAATTTGCTTGTAGATAGATGTGTATGTGATATAAGTTATTTGACATGAGATGTATATTTGATTTTTGTGTTGTGATGATGATATACAATGCTTGTGTTTTGTTAGATGATCATGATCGCAGTGATTAGATGAAGTTAGCGAATTTGAATGTGTATTTTAGAATATGATGTTTGTACAATGATTATTATGATTTTGATGTTAATTTTTAATATTAAATCATGATATTTATTAAATATTATGTCTTGATTGTAATTGAAATTTTAATTTTAATTGTATGCAAAATTGTAATTGTAATTGTATGTAAAATATTTGTAATATTGTAATTTAATTGTAATTATATGTGAAATTGTAAAATTGTAATTGTATGTATTGTCGTCATTTAATTTTATTAAAATTTGTAAATTTGTAAAATTTTAAAATTGTAAATTAATTTTCAATTTTGAACCATAACTACTATAAGTAAAATGTATCCCGTAAATATTGTTGAATTACCATAATTGTAAAATTGTAAATTTCTATGAATATAAATAATTGTAAAATAATAAATCTAGAATAATATGATTTTTTATAACATAATAAAGTTTAGAAAATAATGCAAATAAGTTCATAATTAGAATTATCATTATTTTATGACGATCTTACATACCAAAAATAACAGTATACATTTTGAAGATACCATTCACACACATTTAAAGAAATCAAGTAGTTGTGTATTTATTTTAGGATTTGACATTAAAAAAAACGTGACACAGTGCGCCAATGTTTTCGATATCAACATAATTGCAAATTATCAAGTGAAATGATTTTAACATTAACACAATGCAAAACAATTAATTCAAAATACATATTATAATGTTTCGAAAAAAGGAGTCTCAGTTATAAGATAATGACACTACAAAGTTATAAACACATGCAATAATATATAAAATTAGTTTTGTTTTATGATCCCTGCATGGGATAAAATTCATTAATATAAAAAATAATAAAATCATGCTTTTGACATTATACGTACTCTTAGAAGAATCAAATGGTCATGCGATTTCAACCCCAACAAATGTTCATCCACGATGAAACAACGTTGTAGTGAAGACCCATATGAAGCTGGCACCCTCACACCCATTATAACTTCCTTTTCCAAAGAAATATCATATTTTTTTAAAATCCATGGTACATCGCCTTCTTTGAAATACCAATTAGAGGGAATAGTTACCTCTGATTCTGTACATTCTAATAGTCTTGGCCAATACTTTTTGTTTTTTGTTTTTGAAGTAATAAAGTCTTTCTTAATAGCTAATGTGTAATTTTTTTCGATGATATGTGCCTCCATAAAGATGATGATTTTTTTTTAAAATATATGCATGGGATCTAATAAGTGGGTAATCTTAAGATTCTCCCAATATGGAAGGTTATAAAAAAAATATTTCCTTTTCATCCCAATGGGAAATTTCTCAACATCGGTGTTGAATAATTTTCGATCATCAAACAAAGGCTCCCCATCTAAATCGAACATTTCTATGAAATCACTCTCCTTCTCTCTCTCATATGCTCTAAGCCATTCAGCTAGTGTCATAATTGGAAACCTTTGGGTTCTCTCTCCTTTACCATTGAAGGAAGATGTTGCTCTTTTGTAAGGGTGTTCTTTTGGGAGGAATACCCTGGAGCAGTCATATATTGGCTTTCATAGGTTGTTGGACCATCTAGCTTTTTGAAAAGGTCAACAACATTTACATCCTTGTTGACAAAGAGCACCATATGATGTTTCTACTGTATTGGTGATGCATTGATAAGAACCTATCGCGATGTGTTCAGTGCGTACTTTAGGAAAGACACAACCTTTTCTTGATTTTTATTTTTATTTTTTTCACCTGAAAAGTATGTTATTTATTTATAAAATGTATTAGTGAATGGTATGGTGCATGTTTCATATTGATAAAGAAATGTCTGACAAGAGTTCAAGTAACAAAAATACTGATAGCACATTGATAAAAGAAAAAAAGGAAAGTTATTTGTAAATTATTTACAAAAATTATTATTTTTGAACTATATGTAAGTTTCACTAATATTTATTGTTTACTATTTATCATGTGCAGCCAAAAAATGATGAAGCTTGATAATATTATTGGTGATCTAAGACCAGAAGAGTGTAAAAGCTTGATGGAAAAATTGAAAAGGGATGAATCAGGTGAATGAAAAAATATTATCGATCTAATACGAGTTTCTTTTTTGAATTTTCATTAACCATATATTTAAAAATATTAGATAACATTTTTCAAACAACCTATTAATTCACATATGTTTAATGTTATATAGGTACCAACAACGAAGAAAAGGAATGGTGTTCCAAGAAAAGAAAAGAAAAATAGAACATCCAAATGAAAATAAATTGCTCCTTAGTTCATCTGGAGTGGTGTTTGAGGTTAATGAAAGGGGGAGGGGGGATTTTACAAAAAATTGAGGGATCTAGTGGAATGAATGTATAGACTTTCTTTCCACTTAAAATACAAAAATCAATCCAATGATTTCAAGAACCAAATTTTATTTAAACTACAAGATTAGTTTCCAGAGAATTGGTCAATGACACATGTCAGACTTTTAATAACAAAAATGTAGAACAACAGAAAAGAAGGAATGAACTCCTAAAAATGTTTCCCTATAATTATATGTATATATTACTAGAATGCAATCATTTATAAATATCACTTTTGTTATATTTATTTTTCATATATCAATATAAAAATTAAATAATTTATTGTCATGTTACATTTTCAGGAATATTATGAAAATATCAAAGGATGAACGACCTAATATCAGAAATATGCCAGTAGGAATGTACAAAAAGGTGTACAAGGAGATGGTGAAAGAAATGGACATAATTGCATCGCATGAGGAGCCATCTCAAGAACAACGTGCTTCAAATGTAATATGTAATCATTAAATTTTTCGATCAGGTACAATAAATAAAAAATTTAGCATTAAATATTAATTTTCAAGTATTTACTTGCAGAAAGGAAAAGAAAATGGAACCCATTCAGCACATAAAATAGGACGACAAGGAAGAAAAGGGTTGATATCTATGTTTGTGAGTAATTGTTACTTCCTCATAACAAATTAACTAGATTTAATTTTTGTATATTTAAGTTTTTTTACAACAATCGTCATTGAATTTCTTCAAACATGTGCTAACATACAAAGAAGAACCATGAGAAGAATTTATTGACATTACGTTAAATATGGGTTGTCAGTATATGTTGGCATATCATAAATTAATTGTGGAATTTGTAAGCATCTATCTTGTTTTACTTAGCTCTGTCTATAATTAATAGAAAAAAAAAATTATATGAAATCTATGATTTTTTATGAGGTATAAAACTTGCACGATCTCAACAAAGTATGGAACTGCACCAATAAAATAATTGTTGAGAGATGGCATGAAATTTGGTTTCGAAGGAATGTGTATAGTTCATGAGTCAATTCTTTCTATGGTACATTTATTTTTTATTTACATTTATGTATATTATTTAATATTACAGTTTTCATTATTCTCACCAATGTATATACACTCATTACACTTTAATTTTATGTTTTTATATGGAACTTGAAGAAGAATAAAATAATCAACATGATGAAAAAAACATTCCTCCAAATAACCCAAGTCATGGAAGTTGCTTGAGCAGTGACAAAAGTTCCAAGGAGAATGACGATCAATATGTTTGGAAATCAAAGCAATGCATTGTATTTTTTCAAATATTTATTTGTGAAATCAGACATTTTGGTTAATGTAATGGACATAGTGTCCCAATTGAAAGAAAAAGGGATACCAATAACTATCCCATTTTTTATGAAAAGAGTGTCTTATATATATATAAGTTTAAATTTATTCTATTATGTTGTCCATTATCGCTATGAAATGTTACACCATTGATTAAATATATGGATGATTAAATATTATAATGAAGAGATGTAACATATGATGATATGATATAACAAATTAATCCAAACATAACATTCAAATGGACTAATAAAAATTTAATTGATATGAATATTGTTATAAGATATGTGTCGACTTTAGATGAACAATGAATTTTAAAAAATCACAATAATTTCACTATTACAGTTCAATTTTCTAAAAGATAAAACATGAACATTGGTGCGTGTTAGTTACTTCACACCAGTGTGTTTATATGATACTGCACACTTGTGCATTTCTACAACCTCTGGGCACTGCACAAACACGAAAACCAATTAGAACACCTAGTACGCTTTATCGATGACTACCACCTGGGGGGTCTGATAGGCGTTGCATGCATCAGTATGGTTTGCCTTAAACGCGTCAGTGGATTTTTATAACTTACCAGTCCAGTGTGTTTTAGCTCCTAGATGGCCTTGTGCAGCTTTAAACCTTAATGGCTTGGTGCATCTTGCTCAGTGACATGCACAAGGACGATGATAAACGCTTCGGGGCATCCGAAATTTGTTTCCATCCCGCTACTTGGTATGTTTACAGTACCAGTGCATAAATGGTTAAATGCACTGGCACGTTCAAACCTGATGCACACACCAACGAGAAAAACATTCTTAAAAACCTTTGGTCGCCTAGGTTTTTTCAGTTGCGTTGAAATTCCATTAGAATTTCCACCAAAACTTCTGTTACCGAAAGCAAATGTTGTATCAAATGTTTTTTTGACAATTTTGGCCAACTTTATAACAATAAGAATCTCATTTATAACCTCTGCTAGAGGCTCTTTGGTTGAGATGCAGGAGAGTTTCTAGAGAAGGGGAAAGAAACAAGGTACTTTCAGAGGGAGATAAAGGAATTTGATATGCAGGAGAGTTTCTAGATAAGGGGAGGTTGACAATGACAAATTTGCACCGAGCGTAAAATAATGGGCATGCAAAATGCTAAAACATCATCAAATTTTCATTTGACGGGCAGAGGGGATTTGAAATTCCAAGCCTGGTTATATGCGTATGGAGGTTTGTGTATATGTATATATGGTGCACTTGCATATGGAACACGAGACATGTCCTCCTCTTCTTCTTATGTCTTGGGACATTTTTCAACAGATAACTTTACACTTACATGAATAGGAACCTTCACTGGTTTACTATCATTCATATTGAACCTCTACAATATTGTCTCAACATACTTCCCCTGGTTTAACCAGAGCTTCCTATTTGCCCGATCTCTCTTAATTTCCATGTCCGAAATATAGTTTGCAACACCAATATCCTTCTTGTCGAATTTAGAGAATTATTGGGTCTTCAAATCTTGGATAATTTATTTTTCATTTCCAATCAACAACATATCATCCACATACAAGACCAAATAAATAATATGGTCACCAATTAATTTAAAATAAGCACAATGATCCTCTTTTCTTCTGGTGAAGCCAAGTCCCCGTATATAGGTATCAAATTTCTTATACCACATCCATGGTGACTGTTTTAACCCATACAGAGACTTTTTTATCTGCATACTAGTTCTTTCTTACCCTTCACCATAAATCCTTTAGGTTTCATCATGTAGATCTCCTCTTCGAGATCTTTGTGAAGAAATTTTTTCTTCACATCCATATGTTCTACCTAAAAATTAAATGTAGTAGAAACAAATAAAAGTAATATAATAGAAGTATCCTTGGGAACAGGAGAAAAAATATCACCAAAATCAATTCCTGGCACTTGGGAGTAACCTTTTTCTAGCAACCGAGCTTTGTATTTCTCCACCTTGCCTTATACATTCATATTCTTCTTAAGCACCCATTTTATCCCCATGGGATTCCTTCTAGCGAAAAACTCCACCAAATCCCATGCCTCAGTTTTGTTCAAGGATGACATTTCATCAACCATGGCTTCTTTCCATAGTTTTCCATCCTCTGAATCCACTACCTCCCTGACAGTTATGGGATCATCATCAGTGATAGTTAAAGAAAAAATTGAATAGAAAACAGATGGAATATACCTTTATGGTTGTTTTCTTTGCCAAACTGATCTTCTCACAGCTGTAGTTTGTGGCTCTTCCTCCTCTGAATCTTGCTCTATTGTAGAGTTTGATTCATCCTCCTTTAGCTCAAACTCTATCTTCTTAGGTTCCTTTGGTAAGAATTTATGTTTAATGACATATTTCACCTCTCTAAACACCACATCTCGAATATACATTACCTTCCTTGTTTATGGGTTCCAAAGATTGTAACCTTTTATACCATGCTTATACCCAATAAAGATGCACCTTTCATATTTATTATCAAACTTGGTCCTTTTATCCTTTGGATCATGTACATATGCATCACATCCAAATACCCTTAGATGTGAAAGAGAGTGTTTCTTACTAGTCCATACCTCATATGGAGTCTTATCCTCCAACGCTGACGAAGGTGATATGTCAACTAGGTAACATGCAGTCTCCACTTCCTCTGCTTAGAATTCATGTCCTAACCCGATACCACTGAGCATGCTTCTTTCCTTTTCCATCAGTGTTATTTTCATTCTTTCTGCAACTCCATTTTTTTGAGGTCTGTATGGAGTAGTATTCTGCTGTGATATATCACACTTCTTACATAAATATTCAAATTCCTTCTTGTATAACTATCCACCATTATCTCTCCTCAACACCTTTATTTTCTTCTCTATCTATTTGTCTAGCGGAGCCTTAAATTCTTTAAATATGTCAAAGACTTCAGAAACATAGTACACAGACTTAACGACTGATAGAACCGACATAGGTCCAAACACATCACTGTGCACAAGCTCTAATATCTTGTTCACCCTCTTTGCAACAGAAGGAAAGCTCACCTGATTCTCCTTCCCATATAGAAAATGTTCACAAAAATAAAAATCCAGAGAGAAATTAGACATACCTTCTACCATACCATTTCCATTTAATATCCAAAGGCCCTTCTCTCCAATATGTCCAAGCCTTTGATGCCATAACCTCATCTTTTCTCCAGAGATTGCTAGGATTTTTGCTCCACTTTTAGGAACCACATAACTGTTGTACCCATCAATAAAAATCCTACCCTAAAGTTTGTACAAAGTTCCAATCCAAACACATTGAATTATTAACAGTGCTCCCCGAAATATCTTGCATGTATATTTCTTGAACACTTCTTTTACACATGTATCATCCATCTTGCTTACAGAAATCAGATTTCTGGCCAATGCAGGAATATGCACAACACCAGGAAGTGTTCTAATCCTTCCACCTTGTAGCTTCAACTTTACTTTTCCATTTTCGACGATTTTGGCCTTCCTATCATCCCCTAAGAAGACATCACCACCATCATACTTGTCATACTTGCAGAACCACTCCCTATGGGGAGTGAGGTGAAGGGATGCACCTAAGTCAATGAACCATGCCTCATGATATACATGTGTATTTGAAGAAGAAGCCAAATACATATCCCCACCTTTATCTGAGGTGGTTTTTTCCTTTGCAGAAGGAGCATTGTCAGATCCCTTTCCTTTCTCAGGAGCTTTGGATATCCAATCCTTTTTGTAGTGCCCTTCCTTTGTACATTTACAACACACCTGTACAAACTTTCCTAGGGATTTAGATCTCCATCTATATTTAGATATCTCACTCGACAAATTAATTTTGTTTCTATTCTGGGACATTCCTTGTATAGATAAGGCATCTCCATTCCGACCCTCCATATTTCTCCATCTCATTTCCTCCGGTAGCAAGGTTGAGGCAATTTCATTACAATTCAAGGTAGTTTTATTGCTACCTATTGCAATAACTAGATTTTCCCAGTGATCTTCATCTGATATTTTAATATCAACAGATGAAAACTGACTTACCACAGTATTGAAGGTGTTTAGATGCTCTGTCACTGAATCTTCATCCTTCATGCACAGGTTATACAACTTTTTTTGCAATAACAATTTATTCATCAGAGACTTAGATTGGTACAAAGTCCCTAGTTTGTCTCACAAAGCCTTCATTGTAGCTTCCCCAGATACATTCAACAATACCAAATATGAGATACACAACCATATTGTGCTCTTTTCCTCCGATCCAAATTCTTCCAGTATTCATCTGACATTTCTGTTGGTTTAGTACCCAGATCTACCACGATTCATTGATCTTTATCCACTAGTAGATCCTCCATATTGAGCTTCCACAATGCAAAACTCTGACAATTACATTTCTCGATCTCTATCTTTCCACTGCTCACCATCTTCTTTCACTGCAAGAATCAATCCTACAGATTTTCCACTAAACGGGGTTTAACACAGGCCTGAGAAATAAACCCCTCAACAATAAAGGCGTCCCCTTGAAGCCGAAACAACTCTGATACCAAATGTAGGTTTTGACCATGTACATAAATTATCTGCAAACGAATCTTAAAAATAGAAAATAAACAATAGTGAAAGCATAAAACATAAAACAAATATACACAGAGATTTTCCCTTAGATCCCAAATCAAGACTACCAGCTTAATTTTTCATTATATTCATTTTAGTGTTACAACACATATATATACATGCCGAGGAATTCATTTAAACCCTAATCCATTAACCCTTGATTAGAACATAACAATAGTTCCCTTGAATAGATCTACAAAATACTAGGGGCCGAAAACCATCATGCCCCAAAACCATGTTCAAACCCATGCACAAAACCATGGGCGGGTTCGCCCACCAAAAATACAGTTGAACATTTTTTTTCCCGGTGCATTGCCCCGAACCCCACATAGGGGGCTACTCGCCCCCTGCGAACCGCTGGACAAGGGGGGCTGCTTTCCCCCCTGTTGCACCTGACGCAACGTACAGGGGGGGCTTATGCCCCCCCTGTGACCCTCCCACACATGTGAATAATCGTGGAAAGAATATAACAATACCCAACATATATACTTCTCAAATTGCATATTTTCCTTAACATGTCCAACAATATTGTAATTAAAATATAAATATTTTATTGAATTCACATATTATCATTAAATTATAAATATCTTACTAAATAATTTTTTCTCTTAGAAATTTTTAAATAAACAATGTTGTTAAAATTGAGGTTAAATAAATGGTAGAATATTTAATTTTAATCAGAAGTAAACTCTAAGTAAAATATTTAACATTAATAAAAAAAAAATTAAGTCAAATTTTTCTAGTAGTTTAAATTAAAGATAATCATGAGAGGCTTAATATAAAAAAAATCCGGCCTCATACCTACCATACATGTTGTCCAAAATATAAGGAGAAAACCACATGATAAAAAACAGAAGCAAACTAGAGAACCACATACAAATAGCCAAATGAGACCAAAAAACTCGAAAAACCTAGATGCAACCAACATTCATCTCTGATGTGGAGAGTACCCTAGAGCTAGGTTTTCTTATCCATTACTTAGTGACAAAGGTGGGTTGAAATCACAAGGAACATGGCCTCCCATGTGCTCCAATATTACCATTTTCTCATGAACCCTCTTTTGGCCACATTGAGGAGAATCCATCCTATACATCATCCACCATTAGTTCTACTGAAGGTATTTCATGAGCCCAATGCACTCATTCTTTTCCTCATTCCTATTGTGACCAAGCTATTCCAAAAGAAAACTAATCGATTGGAGACTTTCATCCATAGAATCAAAGGGGGAGGTAGTTCACTTCTTCCAAGAGATTGAGCTAATTGTGCATCGAATTCTTCCCTCAGGTCATGATTTTCTAAAATATGAACCACCCTGCACCATAAAACTCAGTCGAATCCAATATTTTTTCACAGTATGGGGCCTAGGTAGGAAAATTTACAAAAATAAATAGGTAGATAATTCCAGCCGTGTTATATCCTTGAATTACCTTCGATCCCAGTGTAACCATGGAAATTCAAATAATGGAAAAACAAAATGAATCACAATTTCCTTCCCATGGCCAAAGACTAAGTTCCTTCCCCAAGGTTACCCTCACGCTCTACATGCAAAAATGAGTGCATGGACTATTGCCCTCCACTATTGAATATTTCTCTGTAAGGCACTGAAGAACCAGAGATGACGCAGAACGCACATAACTTTAAGTTTCACCCCACAATATACATCCTTTACCACAATGTATCTATCCATAATCCAAAACACCAAAGAGGAGAGGGGTTCATTCTCTCTTGCGAGAAAAAATCCCCACTCCCAATTAACGAACTTGCCTTTGGATGCCTAGGGCTGACCTACATACCAAACTAAAATGTATGCATGCCAATAGAAAGAAAAACTATAAATCATCCTTAACACAGAACTTAAGAAAATTACGAAAATACAAGAGCTTGATGTGTTTCCCAATAAGGTCACCCTTCCCTCTCGACATTACCTCTGATGTCTCTACTAAGCCATGAAGACCTAACATGTTGAATTTGGAAACCACCATAACCTCATATCCTAAGCATACATACATTGAATCACCACATTAGAATTTTCAATGTTGTCAAGTCTTGAGGTTCTTCCCTACTATCCATTGCTTGAAGGGCAAGGTTCGACACAACCAAAATGATACCCTAAGAGTAAAAACACGTAATACATTCCACCACCTCTAATCCCATAATCTCATGCAACATGTAGTAGCAAACCAAAGCAACTTCTCTACCAAATATGTCCCTCATCATCTCTAGCACCTTTGACGCGTCCTTGCAATTGAAGGTGTACATCACATGCTTCTTCATTACGTATGTCACATGAGTGACAAAGACGAGGCCCCATTATGGAATAAAAAATTACTTTTAAATATAAATGGAACTGCTAATTTTATTTATAAGCTAATTAAATAAAATACTAGTATTTCTTTGTATTTGATTAACAAGTCAACAAAATAATTTACTAATAATTCAATCAAATAGTTCATTAACACAATCATATAAAATTGATAAACAAAATATTAAAGGGGAGAGATTGGTGGTTATTGCCATTATATTGATAAGAGAACACATATTTTATACATTCATGACTAAGCTCAATGTACCCAAAATTTCCATTAAAATTATTAGTGTGGCAAGTGGGAAATTTCTTCAACAAATCATAAAATAATTAATATAGTGAAATAACATACAAGATTTTATTTTATCTTTATTTCTTCGCATTAAATTAAGTTAATTATTTTTATAAGTATGTTAATTTTGGAATCAATTTTTTATAATTGTAATTTAATAATTACTAATTATTAAGTAGATGATAGAGATTTAGTTTTGAAATATTTTAATAGTATGCATAAATCAAAATTGATTTCTATATCAAAAGTAGTTGTATTTTTAAATATTTTTAATAATATATAAATATTTTTATATTATAAATAGTTTTATTTTTACTTTTTATATTAAATTGATTAATAAAATATACCATCCTTTAAGGCTACCAACTTTATTGAACTATATTTATATAAAAAAAAAAAATTTGAGTGTCCCTATAAACATTTATGGGCCACATCTCTCGCCCCATTGAGAGATAAACTTATATGGTAATGTTCACTCTAATATCTCTTTTCTTCTTGGAGATTTCAATACTTAGATCATTTGAATAAAAAACCATTTTCTAAACAAGTTTGGGAAGCTTATCCCAATTTCATTTTTTGGAAACTCTAGTAAGCAACGAACCAAAGTATTTTTCACAATACTCAATTGTTTTCCCAATTGACAACAATGAAATATTTACATTAGTGCAATGATTCTTGGGCCCAAATCCCTCGTAAAGTAGCCTCTTCATAAGTTATCAATTCCAAGTAATATGTTTTTATTTCAAAGTTCTCACTTCCAAAGGAAATCAATTTGCCTCCAACGATACTACAAAAATGTGTCATAGGAAAAATGGAAGCTTTACCTCTCTTGGGAAGCCTTTAAAAATTGGAAGACACATCTCTCAATATTTTTCTTGGACTTTGATGGTTCCTCAAAAAGAAATATAGAGGTGCGAGGAAGGGGAGGGATACTTAATGGCCCCGAAAAAACCAAAGTATTGCAGTATTCATGGGTTTTAGAAAATTTGAAAAACAATCAAGTAGTTCAACCAATGGTCTTCTGCAAGGCCTCCTTATATCTAAATAAAATAATGTTCCTTATCTTATTTTAATAATGGATTTAATTCTAATTGTTCATCACATGGTAAAAGTATCCTCTCCAAGGAATAATATATTTCAAACTCTATTATATCACACCATAAAGGTCATAAAAAAAAGCTCATCAATTAACTATTTCTATGTATTATAGGTAAAAATAAAGAATCACATGAATATGTGAATGAAGCTTGCATATTCAACTTTGGTGCATTAAATTTGGATGGCCAATTAAAGTCATTCTTTTTTTAGTAAGTTTCAAATAGGTCAGATATTTTGCATTTTTTACTTTATTTTGAGGTATTTTTGGAAACTTTCCAACTACAAAGACCCCTGTTGTGTTTATCAAGTTACTGTCCCTCAACAGAGAATAAATTTAATACAAATTAAAGTAGATATACTTGAAGTTTATGACAAAATTGAATTGTAACTGTGATATCAATCAAGCTATGAACTGGACATAGATTTTAAAATCAATACAATACTCTAATTTATATATAATTAAAACAAAAACCAACTAATCATTATAAACTCAAAGATATGTTAATAGTTTAAATAATAAAATATAAAATATATTTCTAAAACTTAAAAAGAAAAAACAAACTACATCATAACAACAATAAAATCAAAATTCATGATTATCTATCATGAGAAGATAACAAAAATAAAATCAAATGTCATGATTGTCATGCCATGATTTTCTGTCATGATAAGGTAAAAGCATATAAATAAGATACATAGGCAAAAGAAACTAATTTTTTTTTCTAATTCGAGATGTTACTATTGGTAAAAGTATATTTTAAATTTTTTTTTGTTAGAAAGGGAAATTCTTATAATTTTTATTTCATTTTTTTTTAATTAATATATAATAATTATAAAAATAATATTAATATATATTTGTTTAACAAAATAAGTACATTTCATTAGGCACAAATTTTAACTTAGTAAAAATGATTGCTATTATTCTATCGAATAGAACCAATATTTTATAAATGTCACAAGAGCCAACATGTCTCCATTAACTTAAACCCAGAATATTTAACATACAAATAATAAACCATACCACTCAAACTAAATTCTTGACTAATATAAATATTTATTAAATAAAATAAATGAATTAATATTTTAAACTTAATATTTATATTATAAAATTTAAATTAAAAGCCATTTAAATATAATTAAAAATAATAATAACTCTATAAAAATAAATATTAATTTTAAACCATTAAAATCAATGCAAATTATAAATATTAAAAGGAAAAAAATAATTTAAAAAAAAAATGTTCAATTTTCATATACTTCTGAAATTATATATATATATATATATATATATATATATATATATATATATATATTTGTAAATGAAAAAATTATTTAGTAATATATATATAACTGAAAAATAGAAACAAAGTATGTATGAGGATTAGGGAATGCTATAAATAATCAAGTTGAATCCTTATAGCTCTAGCAATGTTTAACAATTGCTATATCCAAAGGTTTGCCGAAGCTACATATAATTGAAGATTCAATTATTTTTATAAAAGAGTATTCCAAGATTAGGCATCAAAAATACTTTGAACTTTCTCCTTTGATACTAAGGATGGAAATTCTTATAAATAAATTAGAAGATTATAATTTTTTCCATGGAAAATTAGAGAACAATCGCGAGGCAGATTGTCAAGCCAATAGAGGCGTTGCCTTAGACAAAGATATTTTTATATTAGACCAGACATACCCACCAATATGTCAAATCCCATGTCTGAACATCTACAAGATATTCCTTCAGGGGATAATTGGAATAAATCAAGCATTAAAGGTGATAGACCAAGATCACCCGTCTATTGTTTCAAGGTTTGGCAGGACTCTCCCAGGAGTTGAGATAGGAAGCTAGGATATTACAATTAGAGATGGAGGCACAAATGATTAAGTGTCATGATGATGGCCAAGTGGAAAACGAATGGAATAACATTAAATGTCGAGACTGGGGAATGTGGTATTAGTACACCATTTTAGTTGTGTCAAGCATTAGCAATTCAATTCAAACTCAAATTGGCAGTTACAGGGACTGAGGCTCATGATGAGTCTCATCAAAAATTTGGAAATATCATTGAATGTGAGAGGACGTGCACAACATTTCATAATGAGCACAACACTATTTTAAAGCGCTCGATGAAGTAGTGAAATCTAAGGGTTATACCCGTACAAGGAAGGATTTCTCTCAAAATGGCCTTTACCAAAATCAACGGAAACGATGATAGCATGGAGGAACATGGAATATCATCCACAACATACATAATGACCATGGTGGAAAAATTGGGGGAATAGGTAGCACAGGAGGTTCGTGATCAAATTATGTTGATGATGTCTCATCTCACCATAATTGGGAAGGATTTGGAGTTATTGCAGAATTTTGTGGATCACCTTAACATGAAAATTCTCAATTTAAATTTCAAGGTTGATAGCATGGAGGTTAAGGTTGAAGCAATCACTGTTGGTGTGCTAAAGGAGGTCTTCGGGCTTGGAGAAATGCCCCCATCCAAATCTCAAGCAGTTCGGGAGGAAGGACATGGATGCCACATGTCTGGAATGAATATAATCCTTAGACATAACAACGACGTGGCTGAGGAGGACATTCCACTAGAGAAGCTAGAAGGCAACATGTAGATGATATGTCACATCATTTTGTCAGAATAAGTGGGCTTTTCTTGGAGGTGTTATAGTTTAAATGATGTAAGTAGAATATTAGTAAATAACCAGGATAATAGTAGATACTTCTTTGAATCAACTCTCGGAAACTTTGAATGAGAGAAGTATTTGATTAAATGTAAGGGACCTGACCAGTTTCCAGTTTTGAAATATAAAAATGCTATCCATTTCTTTTAAAAAACATATTCAATATTTAAGAAATATCAATTTTAAATATAATTTGAACTTCTAATTTTTTTATAAACCAATTAATTAAAATATTAGTATTAACAAGTCAACTAAATAATTTATGAATAAATAAATCAAATAATTTATTAACATATTGATAGTTAAATTATTAAAAGAGAAAGGTTAGTTTCTATTGTCATCATATTTGTGAGAGAATGCAAATATATATATATAAGTTAAACCATTGGGAGATCTCCAAAAATATTGCATTGCAAAATATTAATAACATTAAAAATATTGTTACTTCTAAAGAAACATAAGGAGGCTAAAAGAAAATTAGGATATTAGAAGGAGGTCATCAACCCTACTCTAGAAAATCAAAAATATATCTTTGTTTTAATTAGCTCAAAGAAATAAATTAATATAGCCAAGATAAGAACGAACTCTCATGAGCTCGATAGTGAAACTGGTTGTTGGGCAGTTTCTAAAACACCATGGGTGGAATGGATTTGCCATCTCTATGAGAATATGGACATTGAGGATGAAAATCACTTCCTCTTAGAGCTCCCTACATACACCCACATTAGATCTTAGTTACATAATCTTTGTTACAATACCGACCTTCCTAGCCTTTTAACATGTCAAAATTATAGTAAGCTCTAGACGCTTCTCTCCAAACTTTTTGAGCATAAAAATACAATTTTAAAACAAACTAAATAATTCGTTAGACCCTATAAACAAAAATTTAATCTTAATAAACATTAACCATTATCATCATAACATTTTATATCATTATATACATCATAACTTATATATATATATATATAACATTTTATATCGTTATATAAAACAAAATTACATAATCCCTATCCGCACCAAACAAAAAAACCATAGAACATAGCTAAAACACCAAACCCATATAAACACCGCTACCTAAACTTGTACCAATAATCCGTATTGCAAACCGAGTGGTCCAAAGAGATGTGCAGCATCAATCGCCGAAGTCCAAAGAAATGTGCCGCATCAATCGAAACAGACAGGAGTAGTCCATAAGATTTTTATTAAACTTAAAAGGTAGGCCACTGAGCAATTTTGTCAACTGATCATAAAATAATTAATATACCGAAATAGCATACAAGATTTTATTTGATCATATTATTAGGGTTGAGTTAAATTAATTATTAATTAGAGATGTGTTTATTTTAGAATAGAGTTGTGATAATTATAATTTAATTATTAAATAAATAATCAAAAATTTATTTTATAATATATATAAATAAAAATTTCATTTCTATAAGTAAACTAATTATTTTGGAAAATATTTTTATGAATATGTACAAATGAGAAGCTGATGATTTTTATATCAGATGTAGTTAGTTGTCTTTTTGTTTTTCAAATTAAATTGATTAATTGTTTTTTAAATTAAATTGATTAATCGAAATAGACTTTTCTTTTAAGGCTAACAGCTTTTCTGAAAAGCTGGTATCTAGATTAACAAAGTCGTGTTCCGAAAGTTTCTCCTTGGTCAGCGAAAGTTTCTCAAAATGGTTCGTGCAATGTGGAACTTGACCTATTTTGTCTATCAGATTAGGGTGCGAGAGGATAATTTTAATAAAATACAGTAACCTAATCATTGTAAACTCAAAGATATATTAACATCTTAAATGATGAAAATATAAAAGTAATAATAAAAAATAAAAACAAAAAACCA
Organism: Pinus albicaulis; assembly: GCA_034641835.2. NCBI lineage: Eukaryota > Viridiplantae > Streptophyta > Pinopsida > Pinales > Pinaceae > Pinus > Pinus albicaulis. The sequence goes on from CM076583.1 coordinate 928,472,205, forward strand.
ACTGTCTCATAACAATGAAAACAAAACTCATGAAGAAAAATCCATTCAAATGGTATATATATATATATATATATATATATATATATATATATATTCCTATAATTTCTTTCTTAAAATTACTTTTATATTTTACTTAATATTTAAATAATTATAAAAATAATACTATTTTTTTATTTTTACTTTTATATTAATATAAATATTTATTAAACAAAATAAATTAATTAATATTTTACACTTAATATTTACTTAATAAAATTATAATTGTATTATATCTAAATTACAAACCATTTAAATATAATTAAAAAAACAATAATAATTTTATATATATAAATAAATAAATATTATGTTTTTTTAAAAGAAAAAGGTAATTTGTATTAATCAATCTAGTACAAAGGCTAGTATTCTTAAATATATGGATGGTTCATCATCTACTATATTCCATAATTGTTCAAAAATGATTTTTTCCGTACCCAACTATATCTGTGGCATCATTAATTTTATATATTCTCCAAGAAATTCCACTAGGTATTGTTGATTTACGTAACATTTAAACAAAAAAAGAGGTTTCTAACAGGATTATACATTCCTGGTAGACCATTTTCAACTAACACCTTTCCAACTCCATCATCTACATAGGAATTTCTGAGTTTGTCTACTCCGCAGGCTCGCCTGGATGATCTTCTCCATGTGCACTCGGAGATGGAGGATCCATCAGTATGGTGACCTCTTTGAGCATACCTACAGCAGCCGACTCCACCATTACTTTGATTCCGTCAACCTTTGATCCAATAGTATCAACCTTGGTGGCCAAATTTTCTACTGTTAGCGAGAGTCGCTCCATATCCTCCCGCAATGCCTCCAACTGCCACATTATCAGAGACACATGTGACTATGCCTCCAACACCACTTTACCAATAAGTCAATCAAATAATTCATTAACATAATCTTATCAAATGAATAAACAAAAATGAAAGGGAAGAGATTGGAGTTGTAGATTTATCGATCATGACTTAGATGAGTATGTCTGACATTTCGTATTAAACTTAACAAGTAGGCTAGTGGGGAATTTGGACAATTGATTATAATATAATTCATATACGATATAAATAACATACAAGATAGATTTGAAAGGTAGGCCTATGGGCAATTTGTTAAGGGACTTGTCTAGGGAGGCGGAGGAATTGTGCAGACTGTTAAAATTGACTGAAATCAGGGCATTTTTTTTAAGAAATCTTGCACTAGCACGTTTTGAATCATGTTTTTGATCGTCAAAATGGATTCAGCACCATCAAAAATCTATAGGGAACCGAAAATATTGAAGTTTGATAGCTATAACCTGGATTTACAAAAATCCATGTTGGATTTTCTTAAAATCTTACCAGAATTTCCATGATTTTCAGGGCAAAAAACTAGTCTAGTTAGACTACTGCTTTTTCAAGTGATCATAAAATAATTCATATACCGAAATAACATACAAGATAGATTTATAAGGTATGCAACGGGGAAATTTTGTCAACTGATCATAAAATAATTCATATACAAAAATAACAAATAGGATATAATCAAGCTTATCAGTGGGCAATTTCGTGAGATGTGGGAAATTTCATCAACTGATCATAAAATAATTCATATACCAAAATTTAAAAAATAAGATATAAACAAGGTTATATAATTAGGTTCCTTATTATTTAGTTTAATTATTGAATTTTGAAAGATATGAATTCACTTCTTCAATTCAACAAAAACTATTGTCAATATTTTTGCTTTATTTACATATAGTTAAATTACATTGAAAAATAATAAATACATTCATGAATAGACAAACATTGTGTTTTTTAGCCATATAGTATTGTTAATAATAATAGATTTATAGTATGTAGACTTTGGAATCAAAATCATAGAATCATACTTGCAAACCAAAAAATGTTTCTGCCTTATTATAGTGAGGGAATATTGAAAATCTGGTAAAAAAAATTGTCCCAACAATATATGCCTAATAAAAAATATGCAAGTTGTTTATGGTTTCTCTACAAAGTAATACATAGGGTATTAATTGTTTAGAATTTTCATATTTACGCTGTAAATCGTTCTTATTTGAAAACAACCCACCTAAAGTGCCACCTGTACCATTATGTATCGTTGATGTTCATGTTAGACGATTGAAACACTATGGACCATAGGATTAAATATGTTTATTAATTAGTTAGGTAGGTAAACCGAACACACCATTTATCTATCCATATTGGATTCAGAGCACAAGAAGAAACAACCGCAAGCTAAGAATGAACCAGCAAGGGCTTCATGATTATGATGAGTTTGTCCATCTGGTAATGGAGATGTGCTCAAGTAGAGATCTGTTAGAATTTTATTTATGATAGGGTGAGAAAACCTTCCCTTTGATTTATCATATTATATGGATATATCCCAAAGTTGCAGAGGAAAGAAATACAGGATGCAGTTGTTCATCATAAAAGTAATTGGATTGTTAGGATGGTTATTTGGTATTGCTGTAGCATAGCTGGAATTAAGTGAAACTGTAACGAGTTTCGTTAGTTTTCCTGACCTACGAATTACTTGTTTAGGAAATTTTGCAATTTTTTTTACGAGTTTGTATAGAGGAAGGCTTCATCTAGAAATGGGTGCTTGGGATGTTTTGGCCAATCAATTTCTTTTGCTTATGATTCTGCCTCTACAGTCTCGGTATTTTCTGCCAACAATCAGGCAACTAAATCAACAAAAACTTGATGGTTTAAGCCCCCGCCTCGCTGTGCTTTAGGGCCTTGTCCTCCTCACGCAGAATATATCCACCGAAAGTTGCAGGAGGCTATACTCAAGATGAGTTTCCACTTTACTGAGCAAGCTGGGTTGGGGTTTTTTCCGCTCCTCATGATGGGGTTACTCTGGCACAGAGGAAATTGACCTATCAGATTCACCTTAAGAAAAGCCAGGTGCAGAGGAAATATTGCAAAAAGGAGAATTCTATTTCAAATTGGATTTTATCTACTATGTATTTCAATGTTACATCTTGGATTTTATGAATCATGAATATAGCTCGCTAGTAAATAAAATTGTATTTTGATTTATGACAGGTTCAGAAAAACTTCCCTTTGATTTATCATATTATATGGATATATCCCAAAGTTGCAGAGGAAAGAAATATAGGATGCATTTTTTCATCATTAAAGTAATTGTATTGTTAGGATGGTTGTCTGGTATTGCTGTAGCATAGCTGGAATTATGTGAAACTGTAACGGGTTTCGTTAGTCTTCCTGACCTAGGAATTACTTGTTTAGGAAATTTTGCAATTTTTTTTACGAGTTTTTATAGAGGAAGGCTTCATCTAGAAATGGGTGCTTGGGATGTTCTGGCCAATAAATTTCTTTTACTTATGATTATGCCTCTACAGTCTCAGTATTTTCTGCCATCACTCAGGGAACTAAATCAACAAAAACTTTATGGTTTAAGCCCCCGCCTCGCTGTGCTTTAGGGCCTTGTCCTCCTCGCGCAGAATATATCCACCGAAAGTTGCGGGAGGCTATACTGGAGATAGGGTTCTTATTTACTAAGCAGGTTGGGTTTGGGTTTTTTCCGCTCCTCATGATGGGGTTACTCTGGCACAGAGGTAGTTGACCTAGGAGATTCGCCTTAAGCAAAGCCAGGTGCAGAGGCAATATTGCAAAAAGGAGAATTCTATTTGAAATTGGATTTTATCTACTATGTATTTCAATGTTACATATTGGATTTTATGAATCATGAATATAGCTCGCTAGTAAATAAAATTGTATTTTGATTTATGACAGGGTGAGAAAAATTTCCCTTTGATTTATCATATTATATGGATGTATCCCAAAGTTGCAGAGGAAAGAAATACAGGATGCAATTGTTCATCATAAAAGTAACTGGATTGTTAGGATGGCTGTCTGGTATTGATATAGCACAGCTGGAATTAAGTGAAACTGTAACGGGTTTCGTTAGTTTTCCTGACCTAGGAATTACTTGTTTAGGAAATTTTGCAATTTTTTTACGAGTTTGTATAGAGGAAGGCTTCATCTAGAAATGGGTGCCCGAGATGTTGTGGCCACCGTAATAGGTCCCAAGATGGAGAGTATTAATGGCTATGGACTGACCACATTTAAAGAAGATCTAAAGTCTGCTTCTGTTGTAATGTTGTGGACAAGCACGCCCAATTCTTCCATCACACAATTCATGAAGTATTTCTCGAATTCCCATGATGTGGAAATCATCCTATTGCAATGTGTTCCTCTAAAATATGCAGCAATCACTGCGTATATCTGTGAATGCAATGAGGTGACTTAAGGATGCATTGTATTCTGCACAGTCAAAGAGATCACAATCATGCTTGCTAACCAGATGCCTGGAATACTAAAACAATTGTCTGATTCCCTGTGTATACTTACATCTCTCAATTACCTAAGACGAGGTTGCCATAGCTGTAATCAAGGCCTCTTGCAGGTGGAGACTGATGGATTTGGAAGGGATAGATTGACGATGGGTGACTCAAAGGAATCTAAGATAATGTGTGAAACACTTCATATTTCTCCGGAAATCATCAAAGAAAAGGGCATTTGCATCTATATTCCAGTGCATCCAGCAGTCAGAGGTGATGAGTGGACAAATCTGCTGATTAGATATCTCATGTTAAAAGAGGACGAGGCCAGAGGAGTGAGAATACAGACTTTGGATTCATAAGAAACATCACAGATAATAGTGAAATACAACACTACCTCCTTGACAGTGCCAAGGCTTATAGAAGTATTGGTCAATTTTCTACTAACTGGTTGGTTCACACTGGATGGTTTCTCTAGCTCTCTCATAGCGAGAAGGGAAATGAGAGTTTATATTTTAGATTGTACAGGATGTATATTTGTTGCCAATGCATTTCTAACAAAATCTCTAATAAATTCTAATGTTGATAAAACCAACACCAATACCTGCCAAGTGCTGACATTTAGAGAAACAATTCTAGGCATCCGAAGCTTATTGTTTATAGTGGGTTCTGGAAACTTGATTTTCTCTATTATTTGGGTTGTGCTTATTGCAAGTGAAGGAGGTGCTGGAAAATGGTTTGATTTGCTCTACATGCCACCCTCTAAATTCAAAGTAATTGTGATAATGGCAGCCATTGGTACTACTCTGGCCATGGATTCCCTAGATTTTTTCTCTCTTTCAAAGAAAATTAAGGGAAGAAATAGTCTGATCATACTTTGCATACAAAACCTTGATCAATCTCATTTCTCAACTAAGTAACATAATATATTTTCACTGTGCATTACAAATCATCTCACTTTCATGAGCTCCCACCTATACTATATTTATATGTTTTCAAATCCTATTGCATCGACTCGACTTGCGAATGCATTATATTCTGCACAATCAAAGAGATCACAATCATGCTTGCTAATCAGATGCATGAACTACTAAAACAATTGTCTGATTCCCTGTGTATACTTCCATCTCTCAATTTCCTAAGACGAGGTTTCCATAGTTGTAATTAGGGCCTCTTGCAGGTGGACACTGATGGATTTGGAAGGGATAGATTGACAGTGAGTGACTCAAAGGACTCTAACATAGTGTGTGAAACACTTCGTATTTTTCCGGAAATCATCGAAGAAAAGGGCATTTTCATCTACATTCTAGTGCATCCAGCAGTCAGAGGTGATGAGTGGAAAAATCTTCTGATCAGATCTCTCATGTTAAAAGAGGACAAGCCTAGAGCAGTGAGAATCCAGGCTTTGGATTCACAAGAAACATCATAGATAATAGTGAAATACAGCACTACCTCCTTGACAGTGCCAAGGCTTATACAAGTATTGGTCAACTTTCTACTAACTGGTTGGTTTAGACTCGATGGATTCTCTAGCTTTCTCATAGTGAGAAGGGCATTGAGAGATTATATTGTGGATTGTACAGGATGTAGATTTGTTTCCAATGAATTTCTAACGAGAGCTCTGATAAATTCTAATGTTGATAAAAACAACACCAATACATGCCAAGTGCTGACATTTAGAGAAACTGTTCTAGGCATCTGAACTTTATCGTTTATAGTGGGTTCTGGAAACTTTATTTTCTCTATTATTTGGGTTGTGCTTATTGCAAGTGAAGGAGGTGCTGGCAAATGGTTTGATTCACTCTACATACCACCCTCTAAAGTCAAAGTAATTTTGATAATGGTAGCCATTAGTACTGCTCTGGCCATGGAATCCCTAGATTTGTTCTCTCTTTCAAATAAATTAAGGGAAGAAATAGTGTGAGCATACTATACATACAAAACCTTGATCAATCTCATTTCTCAATCAAGAAACATAATATCTTTGCCCTGTGCATTACAAATCATATCACTTTCATGAGCTCCCACCTATACCATATTTATATGGTTTCAAATCCTATTACATCTATCATTCAACCTCACATACAAATAGGGCTAGCCCTCTCTTGAAATGGGGAAATGTACACACTGGTAGGGTATTTCTCTCTTCCAACAAGCCGGGCCAATCCTCTCTTCCAATGGGGCAATGTCCACAAAGATAGGGGTAGTCCTCTCTTACAATGAGCCAAATATTTAAAAGGTGATGCCATCCCACTTCCAATAATCCAACACTATTACCAGTAGGGTTCCAAATTTCCTGAGAGTGCATAGAAAGAGACTAATGGGATTTTTATGTTCACCCCTTTTCCAAATTTTTAATTCATCCGAATTCTCAAAGTGTTTCAGATATGAGAACTCAGAGTTCAGGTATATCTGGATTCCGAATATAAGCAACTAAAGGGAATTTTGTGAACAATTTCATGTACATGACTTTTACATATTTTAGGAAACATAACACTACTAAATATTGTTTTACAACCCCATAGCACTAGATACAACTGAAATTTATTTTCTCACCTTACTTCATTGACATGCTATGTTTTTACTATCACCATTTTATTCAGTAGAAAAAGTGAGCGAAGCACAGAAACAAAAATTAACATGGCATCACCCATTTCGTAGCAGTTTGACGTAGTGTGAGCATAATCTGCATACAAAACCTTGATCAATCTAATTTCTCAATCAAGCAACATAATATCTTTGCACTGTGCATTACAAATCATCTCACTTTCATGAGCTCCCACCTATACCATATTTATATGCTTTCAAATGCTATTGCATCTATCATTCAACCTCACATAAAAATAGGGCCAACCCTCTCTTCAAATGGGGAAATGTACACACAGGTACAATATTTCTCTCTTCCAACAGGCCGGGCCAATCCTCTCTTCCAATGGGGCAATGTCCACAAATATATGGGTATTCCTCTCTTACAATGGGCCAAATATTTAAAAGGCGATGCCATCCCACTTTCAATAAGCCAACACTCTTACCAGTAGGGTTCCAAATTTCCTTAGAGTGAATAGAAAGAGACTGATGGGATTTTTAGGTTCACCCTTTTGCCCAATTTTGAATTCATCCAGATTTTCAAAGTGTTTCAGATATGAGAACTCAGAGTTTAGGCATCTCTAGATTCCGAATATAAGCAACTGAAGGGAATCTTGTGAACGATTTCATGTACATACCTTTTACATATTTTAGGAAACATAACAGTGCTAAATATTGTTTTACAGCCAAAAGATGGAGCATACAAATGATCTCAAGTACTTCTCTTCTTATTTTTTTAACTTTGACTGTTGGTTTTATATGATTCTTTTATTTACCAAAATAATTGCATTGAAATGAGCAGTGTACATGAGAAATTTTTAAGAGTGTAGAACTACAAGTTGACATGATTGCAGTATACGAAAGACAATAATTATATATCTTGATTTCGCCAATGGTTGTAGTTGCCTTGACAAATCAGCTATAATAACAGATGCTGATATTCAGGACAGTGGATTTTCCAATCCTTGGAAACTATTCACTGTGACCCAGGTGGAGGAGCTGAATATTTTTGTCCGTATGTTTCCCATATGGGTGATTGGCAGTGTATTTGTTGTTGTTTATTCTCAAATGTCAACAATGTTTATCGAACAGGGCATGACCATGGACACCAACATTGGTTCCTTCGAAATTCCTGTACAGGGGTTTACTCAGCTGTAACGAATGGGTATTGGGCTGGCCATTTTAATAATTTCTATGACTGCAGCTGCCTTGGTTGAAATCAAGAATTTGGATATTGTTAGAACTCACGATTTGGCCCGTGATACAGTCACGTCAATTCCCATGATCAATTTTTTTGTTAAATTCCCCATTATTTCTTAATTGGTGCTGCAGAAGTATTTTTCCTTATATGGCATCTGGAGTTTTTCTATTATCAGTATCCTGATGTAATGCACAACTTGTGTAGTGATCTTTCTCTTCTTACAGGATCATTGGAAGCTATTTGAGAAACTTAATTGTTATTATTGTTACTTCTATCACCACTAAAGGAGGAAAACAGAGATGGATACCTCACAATCTCAATGAAGGCCATTTAGATTACTACTTTTGGCTTTTAGCTTTGCTTAGCTTTTTGAACTTGTTGGTATACATCGCTTGCGTACAAAGCTTGCGTACAAAGATACCAGTACAAGAAGGCTAACTGGGGCTAAATTCCAAACTATGATTGATGCATTACAGTAATCCATGAATCATATCTCTTTGCCTAAATGATTTCATAATTTTCTTTCACATTGTATTAACCTGTAAAATGTTTAGTTGAATGTAGTACCTTTTATCATTGTTACAATGTCATATATAGTGGTGATAATATTAGTTTTTCATTAATATTGATATCTTATATCTTTACTATTAGGTTCTATTTTCAAATTGAAACAGAAGGAACATATTATTATCAAATTGAAAGAGAAAAGGGAACTTAAGATAAGTTGGAAACATTGAAATGAATTGGAGAATGGCCTAAACATAGCTTCAAACTTATTAGCCAACCAAATTCTCATTGGCATTCATCATCACCTCAGGCATTATAGCTATCCCGCATGATTCATGTGAGAGCATTTCCTCTATACTACTCTTTCCTCCCTACATGATTCATGTGAGAGCATTTCCTCTATACTAATATTTCCTATGTTATTGCTTTATAGTGTTTCCTTTGCAACATATGGTGCAATTTCTAGTCTATGTTGCATGGCATAAATGAATAATAATTTTTTCTTTTACATAAGATGGATGTGCTATAAAAGTTCATAAAGAGTTGTAAAACTTGTATTAAGTGTTGATTGTGTGTAGAAATATCACTTTGATACCATTTATAAAATCTACCAATGGATTCAATCCGATCTTATGATATACTAAAACAAGATATTGAATCCTTCTACAATATTTGCGGAATACAAAACATGATCGCTCAATCACATGAAATTAAGAGAAAGAAGTAAATCAATCACACAAGACAAGTTGTATCCAGGGAAAGAAACTGCTCAAAACCCCTCTATCTATATGGTGTATTAAGTCAAGAAATCATGAAATAATATAATTCTTAATCTCTCATGATATTCTCCAGCAATCTCCCGATTGTCTCACACTCATCTAGGAAAAATCAGTCTAGAACTTAACCAATTCTCAGCCTTGCTTCAGCCTTCCTTGTTCACCCTGATCCTGTTCACAAGCTTCTCTTGACGCTCCTTTCTCTCACAAGATCCACACACAAACTTGCTGTTCTTTTTGTTTCATCTCACCAACTCGTGCTCACCAAAATAATTATTGAACTTTTGTCTTCATTCCTTCTTTTAAAGACAATTTTCTCTAAATAAGGAATGATTTATTTTATGCCTTCTTTTGACTGCATGAAATATCTGTACAATTTTCTAATTATACAACTAATAGTTATCTCTCCTTTAACCCAAATTTCAACTAGGCCTTCCTTATAAATAACATGAAACAAATATTTATATTAATGATCAATTAAATTATTGATCACTACTTGTGAATTAAATCTAATTTAATTCACTTGACTTGTCACTAGCCCATCTCTTAGTTAGAACTAGTGAAACTGAATTTAAGTCAATTAATTTAGTTAACTAATTACAACTCACAAATTACTACATATAGACCCCATAAAAATAGAAAATCCTTGCATGCATCCTCTTAAACCTCTAACTCAAATTTCCTAAGCTAATTAAGTCTTCCTGAATCAATTAACTAATACAAGTTGTAATGAGATGAAATTATAATTTTTCTTCCAATCTAATTAAGTGAAAATTAAATCAGAAGACTCATATGGTATCCATTTCTAGGTGTAATTTCATGGATTTCATTTATGTTTCCAATTTCATTGTTTCTTGTTGCAAATTTCAACACTCCCTCTCAAAATGAAAGGAATTCATTTTATCCTAATCCGTCACCTTTGGAATTATTTGCATGTAACACTTCTCTCTAGTTTTGTTCCTGTTGTAACTCCTTAAACTGAATAGTCTCCAAAAAACTGAATCAGTATGATGCAACTATCGTGAGAGTCTCTAAGTACTATAGGTTACTGGATTGTCTACTCAAATCTTTGTGCTAGTGACTTTGCATTTATGCCCTCTGCACTGCTACCAAATATGATTTGCGCTCCATTATCTGACATATGTCACTCTGATTTGTGTCTTTCTGAAATATGACTACACCAATCTAACTGATCCTTCCTACTAATGTGTAATGTAAGCTCCTCGTTGCCATATTCTATCCATGAGACAAGCCATCTCAATGCATCATACCCAAATTTCTTCTCATGGGATTATATCTACACATCGCCCCACCTATCACCTCAAGGTATGGCTACATTTTTTCCCATTTCCCATGTAGTTCAAAATTTCCCCCAACTTGAGGTATTTTCCTGAGTGGATGCCTCCACTCAGTCTCCTCTCTCCTCCTCCAATTATGGCTACTATACAACCTTCTGAGACTTATTTTGAGACTGCATGTTGAGAGGTCATTTTTTCTCCCTCTCAACCACCAAGTCACTAACAACTTCTTTTCTCCTCAAATATTTGCATGCATCTAGTACCTCAAGTGCATATAGGTTCTTGACTCCCACACATTTCAATTATCCCACTGTCACAAAAGTTTCTAAAAAAAGTTGATTTTAAATCGAGGACATATCCCTCATCCGAAATCTGATTCAACCGATTGTTTTTTTTAAATTTGGGTATTTTTTCTCAAGGAATCCAAATATGATATTTGTTTTTTAAAACAATTCACCAAATTTTTCATATATTCTCTGCAAATTGGCTGCCCAGAACGTTCTTTCTCTAATACCATGTAGAAATATCACTCTGATACAATGTAGAAAATATACAAATGGATTAGATCTAATATTGTGATGTACTAAAACAATATATTGAATGAATTTACAATAATTTCAGAATAGAAAACATGATATCTCAATAGGATGCAAATAAGAGAAAGAAGTAAATCAATCGCACAACACAAGATGTATCCAGGGAAAGAAATTTCTCAAAACTCCTCTATCTATATTGTGTATTAATTCAAGGAATCATGAAACAATACAATTCTTAATCTCTCATGAGATTCTCCAACACTTTGCCAACTGTCTTACATTAATATAGGCAATATCGGTCTAGTACTTAGCCAATTCTCATCCTTCCTTCAGCCTGCCTTGTTGACCCTAATCCTGTGCACAAGCTTCTCTTGGCACACCTTTCTCTCAAAATCTCCATGCACAAACTGCTTCTTCCAATTGTTTGGTCTCACCAACTCGTGCTCACCAAAACAATGATTAAACTTGTGCCTTCATTCCTTCTTTTAAAGAAAATTTTCTCTAATTAATAAGTGATTTATTTTAGGCCTTCTTCTAACTGCATGGACTATCTATACAATTTTATAATTATACAGTTGATAGTTATCTTCCATTTAACCCCATTCTCAACTGGGCCTTACTTATAACTGACATGAAACAACTATTTATATTAAATTATCTGTTAACTAATTGATCACTACTTGTGAAATAAATCTAAATTAATTCACTTCGCCTCTCACTAGTTCATCTCTCAGTTAGAACTAGTTAAATTGATTTTAACTCAATTAATTGAGTTAACTATTTACAACTCACAAATAAATATATCTAGACCCCCTTAAAATAGAAAATCCATTTGCATGCATCACGTTAGACCTCTAACTTGAATTTCCTAAGCTAACTAAGTCTTCCTCACTTAGTTAACTAATAGAAGTTGTCATGAGATGAAATTAGAATTTTTCTTCCAATTTAATTATGGGAAAATTAAATCAAAAGCCTCATATTGTAGCCATTTATGGGTTCCAATTTCCAGATTTCATTTATGGATGCCAATTTCACTATTTCTTGTTGCAAATTTCAACATTGTGGTGGTGTAATCTTGACTTTGAGCTTCTTGTATCATGGACTTGAATTTTTGTTCAAGTATTAAAATATTTTTGTTTGATCTTTTTTATGACATTTGTTTCCTTTGGGAAAAAGTGGAAAAATATTGTTATGAGCCCTAACGATTTTGGCGGTAAAGAGTTATGAATAATGGATATAACAATGATTTAAAAATATTATAGTAAAAAAACTATATCTTATGATAATTTATTTTAGAAGATAATATTGCTAGTTGGAGTAGTTTTTTATTTTGTTTTCTTAGTTTAAAGATATAATATTACATTATTATATAAAACATAAATTAACACAAATTCTATTTTCATCAAGGTAAGACATGGCTTGATATTTTTGTATGGATGATTTTTATATGGAGAAAATAATTTTTCTGATCAATGATTTTTATTTAGGTAAGAATGTCAGTATCCTTCTTGAATATTAGGTGAGAGATCCAATTTATCCATTGGTAACAAATACGGTAAGTTCATTATTGCAAGATTGTCAATACTGATACGTAGACCATCATTTGTGCCTAGATCTATATTTACATTACTTGTAAATAAGGTATCCAAAATAAAATATAGTATGGGAATCTTATTTGGAGACAAATTTTAGATTATGAACATATATTTGTTTCCATTCTAGTTTTTCTTTCAAGCACAAGCATGAGGTGATACCTTATTTAATGTTAAAGGTCTCTAGGGTAAAAAATAGAGACATAGTAAACACACTTTGGGAAATTATTGGGCTAAACACACTTTCTAGAAGGACATGGCATTGAAACACCACTAGGTGGCTCCATTTATGAAGCAGAAGGAACAAAAACCTAGAATTTATAAAAATGACCTCTGCATACCTACTTAGTAGAGTGGGGAAGACAGTGTTACATGGAAAATGAAGGATTAAACCCAATGCCAAATTTTCCCTTCCTTGAATGCCCCACCAAAGGAGTGACGCAAAGGCATGATAAAAAAATCCAAACTAGAAAAGGGAACAATCCCTCTAGTCAATCCAAATGACAAAAAACAATTTACAATATTAAAAACATTGAAAATTCACCATAATTCTATTAACTTTATAGAGTTCTGAAAGAAATTAGTAACCCATTAATATGTGTGATTTTTATTATAAAAAATAATAAAATTTATCCCTTTGCAAAATTTGAAAACAATGAAGTTTTGTGCATAAAGTGGAAGAAGGCGAAACATCAAAATGTTTTTGACTTTTTTCATGGTGAGAGACTATTTGCAAAATTGTAATTTTGGATGAGGAAATTATTATTTTTAAGGTAAAAATGAATTCAACAACTTAAAAATCTCAACTTCAACTAAGTTTTACAATGTTAAAATCTAATATATATAATTTTACAATAATCTTTGGGTTTCCATGTAGCTTTTGAATTGTTTCCATAAATGTAGTAGCAACTGTACTTGCTTTAAATGGATGAGATAATGCACAAATGTTTGCAAAATTGTTAATTCTATCAACAACCACCATGGTGACACTCTTTCCTTTGGACTAAGGTAAACTTGTGATAAAAGCTATTGAAATATCCTCCCAACGTTGACTTGGAATGGATAAAGGTTGTAGAATACCCAGGGTCTTAATTGTCTCAACTTTATTTTTATGGAAAACCAAACATTTTGCCACAGACTTTTGAATATTAGATTTAAGGCCATCCCAAAAAAATATTTCTTCACCCTATGGTAAGTTTTTAAAAATCGTGAGTGTCCTCCTAAACGAGAAGTGTGCAAATCCAAAAGAATCTTTTGTTTTAGTTTGGAATTCATACAAAGATATAAGCAATTTTTGTACCATAAGTAATCATTTTTCCAACTAAATGTATCATATGTACTAGGATCTTGCTACAACTTTTGAAAGAGTTTCCACACTTCTTTGTCCTTCTGCCATTCATCGATTACTTTGGTTATCCAATTTGGTTGGATAATAGAAATGGCACAAAGAAATTCTTCCACATCTTCATTCTTTCTTGAGAGTGCATCTGCAATAACATTTATCTTACCTTTTTTGTAGATGATTTCAAAGTCATAACCCAACATCTTTGTGACCCATTTTTTTTTCTCTTCTGAAGATAATCTTTTTGCCAAAAAGTGTTTAAGAATATCATGATCATTTTTTACCTTGAATTTTCTTCCCATTAGGTAAGGTCGCCAGTTCTTTAGACCATGTAGTATTGCTAACATTTCCTTTTCATAAAGAGCTTTTTGTAAACATTTTCCTTTGTTTGGACAACTTTAAAAAGCAATGGGTCTTCCTTCTTTCTTTAAAAAAATACCAATTCAATTTCTTCAAGCATCACATTCCCCAATAGAGGTTTTTGTGAAGTCTGGCGTAGTTAAGACCAGTATTAGGCACATTTCCTCTTTAATATGTTCAAATACCTTAGTTGCTTCAAGAGTCGATGAACATGAATCTTTCTTCAATAATGTTATTAGAGGTGCTTCTATTCTCCCATAATTCTTAAAAAACTTGCTCTAATCACTTCTTAACCCAAGAAATCCTCGCAACTGTTATATGGTTGTGGGGACTTTCCATTCCTTAATGGCTTTAATTTTTTTTGGGTCTACCTTAACACCCTCATGAGATACAATATGGCCCAGATATTCCACCTCCTCTACTCCAAAATTTTTTGGAGATGTTTTTGCATATAATTGGTTCTCCTCCAATACTTTGAGCACCATATCAACATGTTGAACATGATCCTTCCAAGACATGTTGTAGATTACTATATCATCAAAAAATACTAGCACAAATTTTCTAAGGAATGGTTTGAAAATGGAATTCATCAACCCTTGAAATGTAGAAGGTGCATTGGTAAGGCCATAAGGCATGACCAAAAAATCATAATGACCCTCATGAGTTCGAAATGTTGTTTTCAGAATATCTTCAGTCTTCATTCTAATTTGATGATATCTTGAATGAAGATCCAACTTGGTAAAATAAATTGCTCCATGTAATTCTTCCAATAATTCATCAATCACATGAATGGGAAATTTATCTTTAATAATGAGCTTATTGAGCTCCCTATAATCTGGACACATGCACCATGATCCATCCTTCTTGTGCACCAATACTACTAGAGCAAATAAAGAACTTTGACTAGGTTGAATTATACCAAACTCTAACATTTCTGCAATCATACGTTCAATTTCGCTCTTTTGGACATAAGGATATCTATAAGGCTTGATGTTTGGACGAACACTTCCTGGAATCAAATGAATAGCATTATCATGATCACGAATAGGTGGGAGTCCTTTGGGATTTCCAAACACCTTTGAATGATTGCTCAAGAATTTTTGGAGATCTGAAGAAATAGATGATTTTGATGTTGGAACTTCTAGTGAGCATAATTGTGCAATTATGCCTCATTTTTATTTCTTCAGAAGATTTTTCATGACATTAGAGCTTATTATCTTGCACAGGTTCCCTACGATACCCCGTAATACGACTTCCTTTCCTTCTGAAAAAAATTTCAATAAAAGTTCTTAAAAATTATAAGCTATCGTCCCCAAAGATTGTAACCATTGTACTCCTAGTACAACATTAGCACCTCCCATTGGAATGGAAAGCACTGGATATTGAATACATATTCCCCCATGGTTAGCTTCATATTATGGCATTTTCCATAGAAATTTATAGTTCCTCCATTTGCAACCATCACTTGACATTTTGGTTCTCGATATAGGAAAAATTCAATTCCTTGGCTACCTTCAAATGATTAAAATTATGGGTACTACCCTAATCAATCAACACTATTACATTTTTCTTCTGGATATGTCCTTCTATCTTGAGAGTTTGAGGATTGGTAATTCTTGCCAATGCATTACACAATATGGTCATACTCATTTATTCTTCTTCTAGGGTTGGTTCCTGGTGTATATCATCTTCTTTTGAAGTTTCTTGTTCATTTTGTTCCTCCTCTTCACAATCTATGTAAAATAATTTCTTCTCGGCACACTTATGACCTTTAGTGTATTTTCTATCACAACTGTAGTGAAGCCCTTTTGATATTTTTTCTTCCAACTGTTCTGGTGTCAGCCTTGTAGGTTGTGGAAATTTATGAGTAGCAACACTTCCATATTTATAGATGTGAGTAGTAGGCTTCCTTGTCGCCATAATTTTGCATTCAATTTTTCTTGCCAACATGAATGCCTTCCATAATGAATCAAGTTCCCAAATGTGAGCCTCATGTTGGATTTTATCCTTTAAAGTCCATATGAAGACATCAATATTGTGTTCCTCTGGAATACCAGTTACCCTTATATTCAATTTTTGGAATCCTTTAATTTTCTCCACTACTGAAACCTTTTTTTTTAGATTTATTAATTGGCTAAAAAAGGTGTTTCTCTTTGTATCCTCATAATGTGCTATCATTTCCTCCATAAAAATTGACCAAGTAACATTTTTTTACGGGAGAAAAACCATCGATACCATACAAAAGTATTTTTTTCTAAATATAAAGTTTAAATGTGTACTGTTTGTGTGCTTTGCACATTATTGAGATCAAAATATTGCTCCATCTGTATTATCCATGTTAAGGTATCCTTGCCATCAAAATTCCTCATATTGATCTTTGAAATATTTTGCATCTTCCATCCAGCATTGGATTTTATCCAATCACGATTAACATTTATTTTGTTCTCATCGTGATTTTCCTCTACTATCTTTTCACCATTAGGAAAAATTTCTTGTATCAAAATTTTCAAACCTTCCATGTCATCTTTTAGATCATTCTTCATTTTTTCCATCTCAGCTTCCATGTCATCCATCTTACCTTCCATGCCAGCTTCCATGCCATCCATCTTAACTTCCATGCCAGCTTTTATGCCATCCATCTTAGCTTCCATGCCATTCTTCAAACCATCCATATTAGCTTCCATGCCTTTCTTCAAACCATCCGTATTAGCTTCCACACCTTCCTTAAAAACTTCCATTTCATTTTTTTCTCTTTGCGAGAGAGAAATTTGGTGCACTTGCTCGTGTAATTTTGATATGTCATGTTGCAGTTCTTCATCTTCATGAGTCATAGTAGAGCCTTCTAAATTCTTGATGGGTGTTGAATTATTTTTAGGGGGCATTTTAGAACACAATAATGATATATATTTTAAAATATGCCCTTGGAATCGATTCAAATTGATTCTTCAAACAAGAGTTATGAAATTCGAGAAAAAAAAATACACATTTTTCTTGCTTTTGAGGAGCTCGATATTGAAACTGAATTATTTTTGTGATTTTTTATCTTCAATATCTGAAATTCGGTCTTGTATTATCCCTCTGAATCCTCTTTTGAATACCACAGGTTTGAACTGATTTGGATCCTTCAAGAAAAAATTATTCCTAATCTCCCACAATGTCCTAACTATGTACTGGTTCAGTAGAGTGAACTTGTACGACGTGCCATGTGTCATTGTTTCCTCCTTCGGCTCTGAAATTGATAAAAATAAAACTATAGTTCGTGTACTTGAGGTGAATTTTTACATAATTCCAATATAATCTTCAGAGAGAGAGTTATGATGATTTTCCTATGGTCACCTCTTTCAGATGGAATTCGGGGGCCTGAAAAAACCCTAAGTTCCACGAATCATATCTTTGAAAATATTGTGAAGAAAGATCTAAAATTTTTACTCGACATTCCTCTGGATTTCATCTTCATGTGATAAAAATTTCAACTTCTGAAACTTCGTATAAAACAAGTTATAGGTAAAATTCAACAATGACCTATTTGGAGCAACGAAACCCTAGAATCCAAAGCTCTGATACCAAACTTTATGAAACTAGATCCAAAAATACAAGAAAATATAGATCAACACCTTATAATTCAACCACTTTGAGGGGGAAACCTCCTTTAAAATACATAAATGAACAATTATTGGATGATACAAATGACAAAACCTCCTTCTATATATATAGGATTCCATGGGTTCACAATATAATTCTAGCCGACCTAACAATAATAATGTAAGAGCACAATAATAACAATATTTGGGTTACAGGGGTAAAAAAATAACAATAATGGGGCTACGCTAACAAAAATAATGGACTACACTAGTAATATAGAGACGTAACACCTTGGGATAAAATTGAGTAGCAAAGAAATCAAGAAAGAGGTAAAACTCATGACAGAGAAAAAGGTAAAGCACCTGAATCCACTCATTATGTTATAGCACATTGTGACAATGGAGTGAATGAATACTTGTTTGATGTATTATTTACTTCTTGGAGAAATGATTGGTTGCTAGATACAGGAGCAACATATCACATGAATTTTAGAAAATATTTTTTTGAAAAAATTACTGACAAAGTTGATGGAAAAGTATACTTCGCAGATAAATCCAAACTCAAGTCATCAAGGCTTGGTACAATCTGGCTTAAGTTGCTTGGTCTTTTATATCATCTTCTACATGAGATTCTATACCTCACTAATTTGAGGAGAAACTTGTTTTCCTTGGTCCACATCCACTAGAAATGACACTAAATTCACATGCTTGATGGCAAGGTTGAGGTCGAAAAAGCATCAAATCATTAACGTATCATTGAGGGAATAGAAGAAGGAAGACTCCTAAAACTGCAAGGTTCCTCTGCTCATGCAAAAAAAATTGCATTCAGTTCTCACAATGATGAACATGCATTCCCATCTAGTATTTTATTGCATGCTATATTTGGACACTTAAACTATGATAGACTTCGATTGTTGAAGGAAAATTGTGTTACTTGATTGCCTACAATTCCTAGGAAACTTAAGAAATGTGATGCTTGTATTCTAGGAAATCATAGCAAACGACCCTTTCATGATTCACATTCCAGAGCACATAGAAAACTTGAATTTATTCATTCATATTTATGTAGCCCCATGCTTGTTTCTTCTGCAAATGGAAATAAATATATGATGAAATTTATTGATGATTACACCAGAATGTGTTGGGTTTTCTTATTGAATAACAAATCTGGTGCTTTTCAAACATTCAAGAATTTTCATGCATCGACTGAAAATGATAAAAAAAGACATATTGGCTCTTTGCACATTGATAATGGAAAATAATACACTCCAAAAAAAATTGAAAACTATCTTCGCCAACCTAGGATCAAACATTAAAAAACTATGCCCTATAATCCCCAACAGAATGGTGTAGCTGAAAGGATGAATAGGACAATTTTAAATATGGTTCACTCCAAGATGCTTATTAAGAATGTAAAATTGATGTTTTGGGTTGATGCAGTTCTATTTGTTGTATACATAAAGAATAGGTGTCCTTCAAATTCAATTAGAAACAAAACTCCTTATGAAATGTGGCATGGCCACATCCCTTTAGTAAATAATATCAAGGTCTTTGGTTCCACCTATTATGCATTGATACCTAAGGTACAAAGGAATAAACATGGTGCTAGAAGTAAAAAATGTGTCTTCTTGGGGTATTCCAATACCTCCAAAGGAAATCGTCTCTATGATGAAGTCAATAAGAAGTTGTTAGTAGCTAGATATGTCATATTCCTTGAATATTCCAAGACTGACAATGTTGTTGAGCGGAAAATTGATCGCTTGGACATATTCACACTTTCAAAGTATTTTCAAGAATTTGGTAATCAGATTCCACATCTTGAAGGGGGGGATTCCTATACTGAATCAATTTCTGGAATCATATTTTGAAGCACTCTCTCCCCTACATGAAGAACCAACCACGAATCTCACCTTGAATGATGTGATTGACAGAATTAGGAGATTGAATCTTGATTCAATTCCAACTCAGTTAAATGAGCAACCTGGGCCATCTCAGAAATTTCCCCCAAAATGGCTGACAAAGAAACTAGAAAACGTTCATCCCAATGAGGTTGGAAAGACTTGAACAAGAATTTCCACCAGAAAAAATCGACGTGACATAGATAATTCTGATTCACCTACTGATATGGATATTTCTTATAACTGTGAACTAAATTTGTCTACAGATCTTGAATCAAATTCCTTCAAAGAAGCCTCTTCTCATGTTGAATGGAATGAAGCAATGCAAAAGGAATATGATGCCTTGATAAAGAATGGAACTTGGAAGCTAGTTGATCCTCCTTTGGGAACCAAACCAATTGGATAAAAGTGGGTCTACAAGAATAAGTACAAAGTAGACACCTCACTTAACAAGCACAAAGCTAGACTTATGGAAAAAAAAATTTCACAAAAATAAGGTAATGATTATGAGAAAGAAAATTCCCCTACAGCAAAATGGCCCACCATCCGGACACTATTTTCCGTAGCAGCTCAGAAGGGATGGAAATTCAATCGGATGGATGTAAAAATAACCTTTTTGAATGGAGATCTAAAGGAGAAGGTTTGTATGTCCCATCCAGAAGGATTTTTTGTGAAGGGCCAAGAACAAAAAGTATGCAAGCTTATAAAATCCTTGTATGGCCTCAAGCAAGCATCGCGAGCCTGGTATGAGAAATTAACTAAGCATCTTTTGAAAGTTAACTTCAAACATTTTGATCTTGATGATGAAACTTTGTTTGTTAAGAAAGTTGGGGAAACAGTTGTATATATTGTGGTGTATGTAGATGATCTTTCGATGACAGGGGAAAATTAGATTTATATTTCATCCATAAAGAAATAATTGAAGAAAGGTTTTGAAATTATTGATTTGGGCTATGTTGACTACTATCTAGGTATTGAAGCAACTCAACATCCTAAATTTATATTCCTTTCTCAAAAGAAGTACATTGGAGATATTTTGAACAAGTTTGGCATCGATGAATGTAATTCCTTAACCACTTGAATGGATTGGATGTACAATAGGCTATAATGGCGGTCGGATCTGGCGGGTGAAGATCTGACAGCTAGGACAATGCAACAGAGTATTGGGGATTGTATAGGCATGGGGCCCAGGGTTTAAACTATGCGGGATACACATTTTATGTATTCGTTGGGGCTTTATACATGCCAATAGGATTATGGTAAGTGTAATTTATAATAGGTAGCGATAATACATAATGGGTCAGAGATATATAACATGTGGGAAATATTAAACTTTATATTTAAATAAAATGTATGGGTGGGAATAATATACAAAGGAATTATATTAATATGAGTTTAAAAAGGTATATAAGGGATTTAATACATTAGTTTAATTTGCTAATAATGTACATATGTATTGTAAAAATACATTAAGTTTCTAATGTAAAAACATATGTCAGGGAGGGATATCTATAGTGGAGCCCGGCATATAGATTTTAACCATTTTAGAGTTAGGGTTAAAGTATTTTTGGGTTTTTTGGGTATTTTTGAATAAAAGGGGAATTAGTAAAAGTGTTTTTTACTTTTCCAAAGGAAAAACTATGTTTTAACTTAGGAAAAGGGACTTTTACAAGGGGGAAGAGGATAGAAGGGAAAAATGAAGGGGAGGGGGTATTTTTTACAAGGGGTATGATTTTTTATAGAATTTAGTAAATGAAATAACCAATTTTCTGATATCCATGCTTTTGAAAACTGCTTCTACCTACCTATCTACTACCCTAACATTTTTACTTCATTTTCATGGGTGCATTTGAGCTTGTAGACCCTTATTCATTTTTCTTTAAAACAACAAACTAACTAATCCTATCCTTATTTCTTCCAAGAGTTTATATTAAACTGTTGAGCTCCTTATTATTCTCTACCTAACAACTGATCTTCCAAGATTAAATTTTTTTGGCTAGATTTTTATTCTCTATCTAATAACATGAAATTTAAAGCATGAAAGGTCAAGATTAAGTATTTTGACATTCATGGATTGTGGCATTTTAACAAGCTGCACACAATATTTATTTTGCATTAAAAGTTAATAGTATTGGAATTTGATTTTCATCACTTTCATGTTTTATTTTTATCTCTTTTTGTTTGGGGTCCATTTTTATATTATTTTTTATATTTTCTCTTTCAAGTCCTTTGATTTTTCTTTTAGGAATTTTACCCTCTTTACATTTTTTATTTGTCTAAGATGGGAAAACAATTTGCAGAAAGAAAAGTGTGTACATATTACAAGACTAATAAAAGTCAATTCAAAATATGAATCCTATTATTATAGGACCCTAACGGCACTGGAATTCATTAACCCAAAAGGCATATTCACATACATGAAGGTAGCACATGGAGTAGGGAAGGTTGTCTTATCCTAATCATCCGGATGTACTAAGACTTGGTTATATCCTAAGAAACCATATAATAAGGAAATCCTACTAGACCCAACTACTTTCTGGAATATATGATCCATTTTTGGTAAGGGGTATTTTTCCTTTAAGGAGACCTTATTTGAGATTTCTGAAGTCTATACATAGCATGATTTATCCAGTTTTCTTCCTAGTTGGCACTATTTTAGACACCCATTTTGAATACCTAGGAGGAAAAATGATTTTGGCATCATACATCTTTTTAATTTTCTTTTCAATCAAAGGCATTAAGACTGGATTTATTTTTCTAAGCTTTTGTTTGAATGGAATTTGATCTTCCTTAATGGGGATTTTATGTTGTATGATGCTTGTATCATCTGCTTTAAGATCTTCATAACTCCAAGAAAATACATCAATGAATTCTTTGAATAAAGCTATCTAATTCGTTTTCTGAGCAGCAGGTAGTGATTTTGAAAGTTTTATTATTTTAGGATCATGTTCACTACCTATATTACATTCTTCTACATATACCCCTGTGGGCTCTATTTTTGGCTTTTTTTCTACATCTTTAAAATCAAAAAGTTCTTCTAAGGGCCTAGACCCTAGGTAAAACATAGTCTTTAAGTCAAGCATCTAAAAATTTCTTTTTTTGAATCAATCATGAAATTATAATTATTTACCATCACAGGTAGGTATTTACATCAGAAACATCTAAATTCTCTTCTACTTTAGCATGCACAACTATTTGATTTATACTTAAAGCCTAAATCTATGTTATGGTTTTTCTTGAAATCACTTATGAATTTAATTAATCTCTTAATAGAAATTAGTAAATCTTTTTTAGAACTGAATTTTCTTCAATAATTACAATCCTGGGTGTCGGGTGCTTCGTATTCTGTTTACAGTTGATTGTACTTTGAAGATTCACTTTATATGGATGACCTTCTCAGATGATTAGTTCCCAATTAGATACCTTTTCACATGCTCCTAACCTGTTTTCCATACAAGAGCCATCAAAACCTCTGTTGCTTTGTTGTACAATTTGCGTTTTATTTTCATACACAAATTTCATTTTCAACATTGTTGACATGAGCATCAATATCTCCATCATTATAAAGAATGATGGAGTCTAAATCAGAGTGAACTGAGTAAAGGGGATAGTTATGTGGGTTCTCTTGAATACTCACCATGTATTTCATTAAAGTTTCCATATATATTATTCTCTACTAACCAAACACAGGTATGGTAGCATAAGTCATGTCCATTTGTAGGGTTCCTTTTAATTTTTCTCCCCATGAGCATGAAAACAACATGCCCTACTTAGGGGGAATATTAGCAACTACTATATCCATTACTAGACTGCTAGCTATGATTTGGGCTAAAGTGACACATAGATCCTTAATGAGACTTAGACATCTAACTTTGCTAGAATCAAATGAGTATATGTCTTTGTAAGGCCTAGTAATGTCAAGACCAAGCATCTCCATGACAGCTTTTGGCATCAAATTCTGTGAAGTGCCTGAATCTAACATTTCATTAAGGAGAATCTTATCTTGAACGTTGAGACTGACATAGAATGGAGGAAATCCTTTTTCCTATGTTCTACCATCTACCTCTAGACCAAATAACAATTTAGGTTGAACATCACATAAATTGAGAGTGTCATTATTTTCCCCTATGTTTAAAGCTTTCATGACCTGAGATCGGTATATGTTTGTGTTCATTAACTCAGTCAAGGGGATACGGATTTTCAGTTTTTCTAGTTCATTCTCAATATTAAATGATGTTTGAAACTTATTTAAGTTCAAAAAATCAGATTTATCAGCAATTAAGTTTATTTGTTTATTCTCTATTTCTTCTTCTATTTCCCCATCATCATCAACATATTTCTCCTGAAATGGAGATATAACTTGTTGATTTGTGCCTCATTTGTTCTCTCTATTTTATTTGGGGAGGATTTCTTCTAGGATTTTGGGTACGATTTTGGGGTGCAACTTGATTTTCACTAGGAGAAGCCTTTTTATTTAGATTTATCGTTTCCATAATCCTCTCCATGGTTATAACTAAAGAATAAACTTTAGCATCAGCAAAAGAAGTGGAAGGTTCTTCTCTCACAGTCACTCTTATTCCGGTTCTCGTCCTAGACCTCTTTGCTAGCAAATTGGCTTCTACACTTACAACATTTCTTTGCATTTCCGCTAATGTTGAGGAATTTATTTCTCTAAGATGGTAATACATGTCTGCCTCAAAGCCATATGGGAATTTCAACAAGGCTAAGCCTTCCAGTGGTTTTATATTGGCAGGAATTTCATTGTATATAATGTTAAATCTAGTAAAATAGTCCTGAAAACTTTCCCCTGGTGCCCTCCTAATGCTTTCATACTCAGATAAAATATGACGAGGGTTATTTTTTACTTCCAATCTGTTAATGAATGTTTGATGCAATGTAGGAAGATCATTTATACTAGCAAGAAGTGAAGCTTTAAACCATTTTCTCACTTCTCCAGTGAGAGTTTTTGCAAATAACCTCAATTTTACATTTTCCCTATCTACTTCCAGGAGGTCAAAGCTATTGTTTATCCTATCTATATGTTGTTGGGAAGTGATAGGTCCATTTCCATCAAATTGTGGAACCTTAGTCTTATAATATTGTGGCATGTTTGTCAAAGGAGCTGGAAGAGCAAGGGGATAATATTTGGCTTCCATTATAGGGATATGAGGATGAAAAATTTATGGATTGATCACACGTGGTTGTTGGATGAAAGGTGGAAGTTGAATCTAAGGTAAAGGTGGAACTGAAACATGGGGTTTAGGTGGGGATGATGGTTGGATAATGGTTGAGGATTGAGGAGAAGATGGGGTTTGAGTGGCCTGATGAGAAAATACAAGAGTGGTAGTGGGAACTATTGAAGGAGTAGCGCTAGATGATCTAGGGCGCACGGATTGTGATGATGTGGTTGAAGATGTAAATAACATTAGAGAATGGAGTTCAATAGTTTTTTGGACATAAGCTTCATCAACAGAAAGGTCAAAACTTGAGACTAGACTTTGTAACTTATCAAAATCTTGGATAACTTGAAGGTCTATACCAGGCTGAACAGATTGTAATTCAACAAAATGATGTCTTAAAGTAGCTTGATCTACCACTATTTGATCTATGCAATTGGCTGACATAGTTATAAATAGATTATGCTCAAAATGTTAGTCAAACTCAATGTCTTGTAATGTAACAAAGTCTTTTGGGAGTGAAATTTCTCTATGAGGAGGACTGCTACTTCCTTGGCTCTCTAATATTCTTTTTCTTCTTAGTAGTTTTTGAAGGCGATCAATAATAATTGCAAGCTTGGGATCTAGATAGGATCTAGTGTAATTTATTTTAGGATCCAAAGTGATGATCTAATGCACACACACACACACACCTATTATTTATAGAAATGAAAAGGAAACCAATCATCTTGAAATATTCCTACTATACAATGTTTTAACAAGGGTCTGAATTCAAGTGAAATTATAAATTTTTCAATTTTCTCCCGAGTATGGTCGCCATTATGTTATCGTTCTATGATTTAAATGATTGGGAGAATAAACAAAGAGGACAACATCAAACCACTTTGGAAGATGGGATCTATCCCTACCATCTTCAGAGAGGGATCTCTCTATATAATTTAACTTTGTTTTAGGTTGATATTAGGCTAGTTATGAATGTACTTGTTTGTTTGGTTGATTTTTATTGGTTTTGTTGATTAAATTTATATATTACCATTGGGAAATGGAGTCAAAAATATAAAGCTAGAAACTACATCAATAATCAAAAGAGTTATCACAGGGCAAGATAGGTTGTATCTACTAGATCTTTTTAGATTTTAAATGGATAATGGAAATGACAGAAGAATGAATTTCAGTAGGGTTTGAAAATAAATTAAGTATTTTTCAATCCAAATTCAGTGGAAAACATTAGTTTAATTTGCTAATAATGTACATATGTATTGTAAAAATACATTAAGTTTCTAATGTAAAAACATATGTCAGGGAGGGATATCTATAGTGGAGCCCGACATATAGATTTTAACCATTTTAGAGTTAGGGTTAAAGTATTTTTGGGTTTTTTGGGTATTTTTGAATAAAAGGGGCATTAGTAAAAGTATTTTTTACTTTTCCAAAGGAAAAACTATGTTTTAACTTAGGAAAAGGGACTTTTACAAGGGGGAAGAGGATAGAAGGGAAAAATGAAGGGGAGGGGGTATTTTTTACAAGGGGTATGATTTTTTACAGAATTTAGTAAATGAAATAACCAATTTTCTGATATCCATGCTTTTGAAAACTGCTTCTACCTACCTATCTGCTACCCTAACATTTTTACTTCATTTTCATGGGTGCATTTGAGCTTGTAGACCCTTATTCATTTTTCTTTAAAACAACAAACTAACTAATCCTATCCTTATTTCTTCCAAGAGTTTATATTAAACTGTTGAGCTCCTTATTATTCTCTACCTAACAACTGATCTTCCAAGATTAAATTGTTTTGGCTAGATCTTTATTCTCTATCTAATAACATGAAATTTAAAGCATGAAAGGTCAAGATTAAGTAGTTTGACATTCATGGATTGTGGCATTTTAACAAGCTGCACACAATATTTATTTTGCATTAAAAGTTAATAGTATTGGAATTTGATTTTCATCACTTTCATGTTTTATTTTTATCTCTTTTTGTTTGGGGTCCATTTTTATATTATTTTTGATATTTTCTCTTTCAAGTCCTTTGATTTTTCTTTTATGAATTTTACCCTCTTTACATTTTTTATTTGTCTAAGATGGGAAAACAATTTGCAGAAAGAAAAGTGTGTACATATTACAAGACTAATCAAAGTCAATTCAAATTATGAATCCTATTATTATAGGACCCTAACGGCACTGGAATTCATTAACCCAAAAGGCATATTCACATACATGAAGGTAGCACATGGAGTAGTGAAGGTTGTCTTATCCTAATCATCTAGATGTACTAAGACTTGGTTATATCCTAAGAAACCATATAATAAGGAAATCCTACTAGACCCAACTACTTTCTGGAATATATGATCCATTTTTGGTAAGGGGTATTTTTCCGTTAAGGAGACCTTATTTGAGATTTCTGAAGTCTATACATAGCATGATTTATCCAGTTTTCTTCCTAGTTGGCACTATTTTAGACACCCATTTTGAATACCTAGGAGGAAAAATGATTTTGGCATCATACATCTTTTTAATTTTCTTTTCAATCAAAGGCATTAAGACTGGATTTATTTTTCTAAGCTTTTGTTTGAATGGACTTTGATCTTCCTTAATGGGGATTTTATGTTGTATGATGCTTGTATCATATGCTTTAAGATCTTCATAACTCCAAGAAAATACATCAATGAATTCTTTGAATAAAGCTATCTAATTCGTTTTCTGAGCAGCAGGTAGTGATTTTGAAAGTTTTATTATTTTAGGATCATGTTCACTACCTATATTACATTCTTCTACATATACCCCTGTGGGCTCTATTTTTGGCTTTTTTTCTACATCTTTAAAATCAAAAATTTCTTCTAAGGGAACTAGACCTCTAGGTAAAACATTTTCTTTAAGCTGAAGCATCTAAACTCTTCTTTTTTTGAATCAATCTCATGAAATTATAATTTATTTACCACTGTGTATATATGAGTATTTACATCAGAAACATCTAAATTCTCTTCTACTTTAGCATGCACAACTATTTGATTTTATACTTCAGGCTCTAAATATATGTTATGTTTCTCCTTTAATCCACTTTATAATTAATTCAGAATCTCCATGAACATAAATTCTTTTAGAATCTAATTTCTTCAATAATTGCAATCCTAAAATAAGTGCTTCATATTCTGCTATGTTATTTGTAAATTGAAAATTCATTTTATATGAATGAACTTCTGCATGATTAGTTCCTGAATTAGATACTCACACACATGCTCCTAACCTTGCTCTGCTACAAGAGCCATCAAAAATTCAGTGCTTTGTTGTAAAATTTGTGTTTTATTTTCATGTGTTTCACAAATTTCATTTTCAACATTGTTGACATGAGCATCAATATCTCCATCATTATAAAGAATGATGGAGTCTAAATCAGAGTGAACTGAGTAAAGGGGATAGTTATGTGGGTTCTCTTGAATACTCACCATGTATTTCATTAAAGTTTCCATATATATTATTCTCTACTAACCAAACACAGGTATGGTAGCATAAGTCATGTCCATTTGTAGGGTTCCTTTTAATTTTTCTCCCCATGAGCATGAAAACAACATGCCCTACTTAGGGGGAATATTAGCAACTACTATATCCATTACTAGACTGCTAGCTATGATTTGGGCTAAAGTGACACATAGATCCTTAATGAGACTTAGACATCTAACTTTGCTAGAATCAAATGAGTATATGTCTGTGTAAGGCCTAGTAATGTCAAGACCAAGCATCTCCATGACAGCTTTTGGCATCAAATTCTGTGAAGCGCCTAAATCTAACATTTCATTAAGGAGAATCTTATCTTGAACGTTGAGACTGACATAGAATGGAGGAAATCCTTTTTCCTATGTTTTACCATCTACCTCTAGACCAAATAACAATTTAGGTTGAACATCACATAAATTGAGAGTGTCATTATTTTCCCCTATGTTTAAAGCTTTCATAACCTGAGATCGGTATATGTTTGTGTTCATTAATTCATTCAAGGGGATACGGATTTTCAGTTTTTCTAGTTCATTCTCAATATTAAATGATGTTTGAAACTTATTTAAGTTCAAAAAATCAGATTTATCAGCAATTAAGTTTATTTGTTTATTCTCTATTTCTTCTTCTATTTCCCCATCATCATCAACATATTTCTCCTGAAATGGAGATCTAACTTGTTGATTTGTGCCTCATTTGTTCTCTCTATTTTATTTGGGGAGGATTTCTTCTAGGATTTTGGTTACGATTTTGGGGTGCAACTTGATTTTCACTAGGAGAAGCCCTTTTATTTAGATTTATCGTTTCCATAATCCTCTCCATGGTTCTAACTAAAGAATAAACTTTAGCATCAGCAAAAGAAGTGGAAGGTTCTTCTCTCACAGTCACTCTTATTCCGGTTCTCATCTTAGACCTCTTTGCTAGCAAATTGGCTTCTACGCTTACAACATTTCTTTGCATTTCCGCTAATGTTGAGGAATTTATTTCTCTAAGATGGTAATACATGTCTGCCTCAAAGCCATATGGGAATTTCAACAAGGCTAAGCCTTCTAGTGGTTTTATATTGGCAGGAATTTCATTGTATATAATGTTAAATCTAGTAAAATAGTCCTGAAAACTTTCCCCTGGTGCCCTCCTAATGCTTTCATACTCAGATAAAATATGACGAGGGTTATTTTTTACTTCCAATCTGTTAATTAATGTTTGATGCAATGTAGGAAGATCATTTATACTAGCAAGAAGTGAAGCTTTAAACCATTTTCTCACATCTCCAGTGAGAGTTTTTGCAAATAACCTCAATTTTACATTTTCCCTATCTACTTCCAGGAGGTCAAAGCTATTGTTTATCCTATCTATATACAAGGATAGGTTCATTTCATCACTGTGGAACCTTAGTCTCATAATATTGTGTATGCTTGAAGCCAAAGGAGCCGGGAAGAGCAAGGGATAACATTATTTCCATTATAGGGATATGAGGATGAAAAATTCTATGGATTGATCACATGGTTGTTGGATGAAAGGTGGAAGTTGAATTCATAAGAAGGGAACCAAACATGGGATTTAGGTAAGTTGATAACATAATGGCTAGATTGAGGAGAAGATGGGGTTTGAGTGGCCTGATGAGAAAATACTGGAGTGGTGCTGGAAACTACAGAAGGAGTAGGGTTAGATGCCAGGTGGCTACTACTGCCAGATGATGTGGTTGAAGATGCAACAAATTAGAGAATGGAGTTCAATAGTTTTTTGGACATAAGCTTCATCAACAGAAAGGTCAAAACTTGAGACTAGACTTTGTAACTTATCAAAATCTTGGATAACTTGAAGGTCTATACCAGGCTGAACAGATTGTAATTCAACAAAATGATGTCTTAAAGTAGCTTGATCTACCAGTATTTGATCTATGCAATTGGCTGACATAGTTATATATAGATTGTGCTCAAAATGTTAGTCAAACTCAATGTCTTGTAATGTAACAAAGTCTTTTGGGAGTGAAATTGCTCTATGAGGAGGACTGCTACTTCCTTGGCTCTCTAATATTATTTTTCTTCTTAGCAGTTTTTGAAGGCGATCAATAATAATTGCAAGCTTGGGATCTAGATAGGATCTAGTGTAATTTATTTTAGGATCCAAAGTGATGATCTAATGCACACACACACACACACACACCTATTATTTATAGAAATGAAAAGGAAACCAATCATCTTGAAATATTCCTACTATACAATGTTTTAACAAGGGTCTGAATTCAAGTGAAATTATAAATTTTTCAATTTTCTCCCGAGTATGGTCGCCATTATGTTATCGTTCTATGATTTAAATGATTGGGAGAATAAACAAAGAGGAAAACATCAAACCACTTTGGAAGATGGGATCTATCCCTACCATCTTCAGAGAGGGATCTCTCTATATAATTTAAATTTGTTTTAGGTTGATATTAGGCTAGTTATGAATGTACATGTTTGTTTGGTTGATTTTTATTGGTTTCGTTGATTAAATTTATATATTACCATTGGGAAACGGAGTCAAAAATATAAAGCTAGAAACTACATCAATAATCAAAAGAGTTATCACGGGGCAAGATAGGTTGTATCTACTAGATCTTTTTAGATTTTAAATGGATAATGGAGATGACAGAAGAATGAATTTCAGTAGGGATTGAAAATAAATTAAGTATTTTTCAATCCAAATTTAGTGGAAAACATATAAATTGTAAAGGTAGCCATAATAAGGTGTTTTAATTAACATGTCCTATTCATCACACTTTATTTTTTACAATTAATATTTTTAGATGCTTACAATGAAAAGAATACAATTAAAAACATAGTTACAATAGAAGAACTTTACCAGTAAAGACACCACATGAATCTTGTAATAAGTACATGTATTATTGATGCTCCAGCAAAAACATGGAATGTTTACAATGCTCAGTAGGAAAATGTATTCAATAACCAACCTAGAATACTTCAAACATGAATTATATATACTAAAATATTACAAAATTTATTACATATACACTGTCTCAACAGATAGTGCATTTTTAGCTAAAATTTGAACAATAAACTCTAACCTTGACAAAAAATTGGCTCCGTGGTGGTGATCTGGAATGTTGGCACTGTTTTTAAGGAAACAGTCACTGAATAGCCTTATTTCTGGGCTGCATTGGTTTTTATGCTGGCTAAAGTGTTGGCTGATGTGCTAGCTACAGCTAAATTTTCTCACTTACTTTATACTATTGAAATTCACAAAACTTATCCCATCGATATTCACCTGGGATAGTTAACTTAATGACCTTTCCGTAGATCTCATCCACTTCAGTATATATGGAAAATGTAGGTTTTACCACAAAGATGTGGTTTACCTCATGTTGGATGAAAATATCATTGCTTATTTCCTCCAAGAATGCTTTACCTATCATGGTGCCTTTGATATTGGAGAATTTGGAAGTGTCTATAGCAATTTCATTCATTTTCTTCACATACTCTTCAAGAGACATCAACTTGTCATTAATTAAAAATAGAGAAGGAAAACCCTTTTGTGTCAAAGGTTCAATCCTATTGAAGAATCTATTCACAGTTATATCGAAGTTGTCACATTTCTCCTCCAGCTGAATAATTAGATTCTTATTAGTAAGAATCTTCTTAACTTATAAAATATTCTTTGTTCTATCATCCATTCCCAAGTCATCTAGCTCATATCTGTTCTTGGAGTTTAGGAATTTAATGATGTTATTTATTGTAACAAGAATATCTCTAAGATCTTCTTTGATAGTTGTGATGGCATCATTTTATTTCTTAATAAATTCCCTTTGTTAAAAAATAATCTGGATGTATGGCCATATTTGATTAATGGATTCAATGATATTTGTCTAGATTATTTCTTTAGCTTGGCCCAATGTTTGTCCAATGGATGACTCTCTCTCTTTGACTTTTGCAACCTCTCAATTAGTTTATGTGCTCTATGTGCTTCAGATGCATGAGAAACATCACTTCTTGATTTCTGATCATGTAACAATTTAACTTGGTCTTGAAGCTTCTTGATCTCTTATGTCTGAATAGACAAATT
Organism: Pinus albicaulis; assembly: GCA_034641835.2. Lineage (NCBI taxonomy): Eukaryota > Viridiplantae > Streptophyta > Pinopsida > Pinales > Pinaceae > Pinus > Pinus albicaulis. Next base: position 928,504,961 of record CM076583.1, read on the forward strand.
TTGCACTGCCTTTGTCAATTTTTCTGCACCATCTGTTGTGTTTTTTGTTGAATTTGTAGCCATGGGGATGCCTGTAAGAGGTACAACCTTTAAAGGAACCATAGAAAGTTTTGCGGTATTTTCCTTCCCCTTGATCATTTTTTCCATTTCTATTTCCATCTGTTTCAATTGGGCATTTTTCTCCATGATTAGCTTCATCATTTTTTTACTTTCGAGACTGTTTCTTCAATATATTTAGTGAGAGGATCTTCAGTGGCTGACAACTTGAGTTGTTTTCTCAATGCTATTATGTCAAAAGTCTTTTTATTTATGATCTCCTTTGCAAGTTTAATGTTGGAAGGATCATATACTACTCTGACAACAAAGTCTCCCAAAGACATAATTCTTGTATCCTTGGGCAGAGAGGAAATTTTCTCCATCTTCAACTATGACTGAATGTTTGCTAAGGAAACCTACAATTTAAACAAAATCGTAGCTATATTAGTGAATGTAGATGAAATCATTTCACCTGTTTTCTTGTGCATTTTCATTTGATCAATGGGATGGATGTATTTTATGTCAAAATCAAATGAATTTTTCTTGTAATTTGTTGTTGTCCTAGGCTAAGAAATATGTGCCTGAAGAAAATCCATTTTCATTTTACCTTTCTCAGAGTAAAATGCTATCATTAGCCGACTCTGAGAACTGAAATTCTGCTTCCATAATTAACTGTATGTATTGTTCTTTAGAATATCATTTCTCATCTTAATTTCCCTGAATGTATCAAACATTGCTTTCTTCTTCTCTCATGTGACAACCTTACTTGGTTGAATGGTCTGTTTTTGGTCCCGTGATGCTGTAGAAGTAGTAGGAGAGAGAGTAATTTGGGCACCAACTTGAGAGGATGCAAGTGTCTCCTTGTTGGTTATTATAACTTCTTATTCTTAATATTTTGGATTAACTTTAGGATTGAGTTTGGTTCTCTTCCTATACATGATCTTGAACTCTTTGCTTGTAGTATCAGTCAAGGAAGGTAACTTTTCTTCCCTTTTCCTTTTTCCTTCTTTCTCCTAAGGGACAAGAGTCTGTGACGTAGAAGTAGAGACTAACTGCTCCTCAGCCTCCTGAAGAGTGTCTTCAACCCCCTCCATTTGGTTCATATATTTCTGTTTTTCTAGCCTATGAGTATGTATGTAACAATTATATTTGTTTTCTACGCTTAATTTGGAAATGGTTCCCAATGGATCGTAGGACCAGTTAAAACTGAGGTTGAACTTCATTTCCTTCAAAATTATGTCTGTTTCCTCCCTTGATGTCCTGATGTTGAGAATAAATGGTCCTATCTATGTTTTGATTATGAATTGTGAATTTTTCTTTGTTGATATGAAGTGAAATTCATCAGCGTTCTACATTCTCTTGATGTACTCCAAGGCAAAAATCCTCATTGGGAGGAATTTTGGAAGCTTGGAAGGAGCAAGCTCACATCCATAAACTCTAAATTCATTGTATTTCTGGTTTAAATACCAGTCACCTATCCTTGTTTTATCTGATAGCTGTAGGATCCTTTTGATGTCTTCACTAACTCTTTGTTCAGCTCTACTACTAAGAAGGCTCATTATTGGATGTACAAAAATTTCAATGAACTATTTGTATCAATACTCCTTCTGATCTTTCATCACCATGGTAGTCCAAAATATGATTGACTGTTGATTTCCTTCCACATCCAATTTCTTCATTGAAAATTTAAATTTTTCTCCCTGAAAATATAAAAACTTGTAAACTAGAACAGGGGCATATTTAAACACCTCTTCTATTTAAAATCTGGCAAATAGATCATGGATAGAATCTTCTAGGAATTGGCTAAAATTGAAATGGATAGAGGGTTTTGAATCTGCAGAGAAAATTGAAAGGAAACCTATAATTGGCTCATCTACCCACTGGTCAGAGTAATATCCAAGGAGGTAAGAAATGACAGTGATGATATTCTTGGCTCTGTCAACGAAAATGGAAGAAGATTAAGGAGGATTATTTTTACGAAATTGAGTATCTTAAGCTACAAAAATCTCAAGGATTTTAGCCCTTTTGGAAAATATTTTGATACAATTCATTAAGGGCTTCTTAGGAGAAAGGGTTCCATTTTGTATAGAATGGGCTTGCATCATTTTTTCAATGGATTGTGCAGTGATGGTGAACAAAATTTCTCTTGTAGGGGAAATTATGGCCCTTTGGATGGGTATGTACCAGACATGGCATTTTCGAATTAATTTAGGGGCACTATGGAAAAATATAATGAGGTAAGTTTGATTCCCACAGTCCAATATCATTGGAATTGTATGTGTACTTGTCTTCCAGCTAATAATACATCTCAAAAATCTCAAATTCACAGTGTTTTTAGTGAATTTTGTAGTATATTTCGGCTAAAGAAATATGATATTCGTCCATAGGAGGATGTATCAATGGATTTACAGACTCCTTTTAGCCTTTCTTCTTAGAAGGCATGGTTGAATCTGTTCCATAAAATTAAAAAAAATTTAAGAAAAATAATAGGTTACTGCGATTTTTTCAGGCTCTGGGACTGGTGAAGAAGGCACAGTGGAAGTAATGTTGGGTTTGGTAATGATCAAATGGATCATTCCAATACTATGTAAACCTCTAGCAAGTATACATAGTGCATACAAGAAGACAAGGTAAAAGTTTACAGTTTCATTATGCATGGTTTTATACAAAATTGGCAGTTTTCGTTGATTGTGGCGTAGGTCCATTGTTTTAACGGTCAATTACAAAATAAATTTTTAAATGAGTTCTTTTCTGCGGGAAGGGATTTAACTGGTAACAGACACAAGCGAGCTAGCGTGATGGGACATGCGAAGTCAATGGATAGAATAGAAGTTTTGGTATCGGAGGGGAAAACAAATTTCTGAGGGGGTATCAAGTGGTAATTTGTTTTAAAGGAGGGGGGTGTGAAATACGGAGGAGGCTCCACGTTTCCGTGAGCTCGAAAAGTGAAACTACTTTTTTCGTACCTTCACCCCCTCCCCCCACCTCGATGGTAAAGCTCAGATGGAGAGGGGGGGGGGGGGGAATTAACGTGGATCATTGCATTGTGGGTGGAGGATGTGACAGGTGGAGAGATGTGTGAGATTTAAAGTGATGTGATGTGATAGATTTTTTGGGTAGCGGCAGGTTATGGAAACTTAGGATAAATGGATAAATGCTAAGTTTAATGCTTATGTGCCCAAATGCTTTAGTCCAACACTTTGGATAAAACCATATAATCCTTTTTTCTCTTGATATGCATAAATACCTTTGAAAACTCAAGTTACGATAAGAAATTTGATTCTTTTCGAAGCTCCAAAACAACTTCTACCTACCCATGAATATTAATTTCTTTTGCTAAGCTAACATTTTTTCTTCTTATTTTCAAAGGTGAATTGAAGGTAGCAAACCCACATCACTTTTTCTATACAAATCTAACCAACTCTATCACTTATTTCTCCTATTGATTCAAATTAGACTATTGAACCAATTTATTTTTCTACCTAACTACTAAGTTGGCAAGATTAAATAGTTTGGACAAAACTCTCGTTATTTTGGCATTTTAAGGCAAGATGCACACAATTTTATTGGATTTTGACATAAAGAAAAGTAATCTATGAATAGAGAAATTTAAATTTGCAGCACTTTCAGTCTTATTCTTCTATTTTTTTCTTTTATGAAGTTCTTATTTTCTTTTCACATTTCTTTATTTTTATTTATATTCATTTTTGATATACCATTTTTTCATTTTTCTTTTATTTATTCTTTTTTGGAAATCATTTACATATTTAAAAATTATTTTCAAGATAAACACACAATACTCAATCACCTTAAAATCCTATAAATTATATTATAAAACCCTAACATACAATCTATAATAAAAAAATACAACATATAATAAAAATTATATATATATATATGAGAATGTGACTGTTGTCCCTATAATATCATATCAGAGTATATGCAAAATAAACAAAAATGTGATAATGTGCATCACTCATTATTTGTATCATGTACTGCTTCTATATATGGTGTATTGTAATACTGGTAGTGATTGTGCTCGTTCTATTATAATATCTGCCAAATACCCCAAGCTAATCCTAATACTAGCGTTTTTTTTTTTGGGAGGGGATACGACGCGATTAAGATCAAACTGCACTTATATTATCAATACTCTATAAATTTAAGTGTCTGCTCGTGACATGCATGCACATTGTTAATTAAACCAATATATAATCACTCTTAAATCCATACTTAATATTTATATTACAAAATTTAAATTATAATTATATTAAATTTAAATTATTAACCATTTAAATATAATTAAAAATAATAATATTTATATAAATAAATAAATATTAAATTAAACAACTAAATTCAATGCAAATTATAAATATTATTAAAATTCATAAATAAAAAATCATTTTAATATCATGAAAGTACCATATATCCCATTGAGATATACTTCTCAAATTACATATTTTCTCCAGTGTAACCATTGGTTTAGTGGAACGAATGGTTAGACTATTTTGTTTAAAGTAAATTATGACTGATGTTTATTTCAGTTAGAATATTGGAACAAAATTACATTTTACATTGATAAAATTTACTGTGAATTAGTTTCATGAGTAACAATGATGGTAAAAGTAAAAATGTAAATCAAGATCTGGGTTAGTTGGAAAAACAGTTCCCACAGTTACCCATGGAACTCTGGATAAATGGAAAATCCAAGAGAGAATGGGGAGTTGGATCTGTGGAGGAAGGAAGAGAAAACTCTGTGAAGCTGAAAAAGATGTTTCAGAGCAGAGGGTGCACTGGGTTGGAGATTGGACCGGTTGTCCCGTGATCTCCCCAAACACTTCGTTTTTTCTTTTCCCTATGATGGAAGAACTGGACCGGATTGTCCTACGTTTCTGTCCAGTACTCTGATAAATTCAGGGCCAGACTTGTTGCATGGGGGGAGCTGCGAAACTGTTCGACAGCTCATGGAAGGGAGGCACATTACTACCATCATTTGAATTCGGAATTTCAGATGAGTAAAGAGTAAACAGTAATATGTTTCTTGTTTTAAGTAAACAGTAAGATGTTTTTTGTTTTGAGTAAATAGTAAGATGTTTCTGGTTTTGAGTAAACAGTAATATGTATCTTGTTTTCTTTCCTAAATTTGTTGCAAAAATATGCTGCTGCTAGGAAATTAAGTTCTGAACCCTGGAAAGAAAATCTTGCTTCTAATGTTAAGACAGTAAGGTTGAAGGGAAGGAATTTCATAATTTATTTCTGAGCAGTAAAGAAACGAGAACTTACAGCAGGCCGAAAAGAAAACAATATTTTTCTTTTGACAGTAAATAAAAGAGACAAGAGTTATAGTAATTAACAGAGTAAATAGTTACTGAGTAACTCTCTTCGTTCAAATTTCATTATTATTACATGCACAGAGACAGGTTAATTCCATGAAAAGGATAGTTGGTAACAACGACTGAGAAAATATTTACAGTCAAACTTCTTGGCTACTGTAGCAGTCCTGTAGGGCATATTTAGTGGAAAACAAACCCAGATAGTATTCAGGAGAACTGTTAACCCTTCTGCCCAGAGATCTGGGCTAAAAGGTTGGTCGCTCTCTGCTGGGTAGAATACACGGGCTTGTGAGGCGGTCCGGTCGCCGTGACTAACTACTTAGCAAGAAATGAAAATATCAGTAGCAGTCTCATGAAACACGATGCCCTGAAGGCAGCAACACAGAAATATAAAACTTGCATCCAAGTGTAAACTCATAAGCAGTAGCGAAGGAGATAAAGGTTATAACTGAAAACTCAGAAATTAGACCAGACAGTGCACAGAGAATTGAAATATCAGTATCACAACTCGTTCGAATGGCATGGTAGTTACCCCAATCACCATGATAAACCATTATATAAAAATATGGGGCTTATGGCAGCCAAAACATTTGGGAGTAATTATTAGCAAAATAAAAACTCGTGAATGTTGGTGTCATACTTTGTACCGTATAAAACTTCTAATCAAAGAGTATAATTACATAGCGACAATAGTTAAATTTAACAAGAAAAAGAGAACCGAGACAGCCTCGATAACCGCGTGACGAATTCCCGCACATTCCGGTAATAGGAGCAATTGTTAATTATACAAACAAGGCTCGAGGCCTCAAATAGTCGAAAGAAACCCGAGCCAGAAAACTACCCTGCACGGTGTAAATGGACATATCAGACAACCTTGGGCGAACCCGACCCAATTTACTACGAATATGTAACAAAGAACCTCGCCAAGGGTTTGTCCCTGTTGAAGCTAAATACCTGTGAGACGCAGGCGGGGGGGGGGGGGTTTCCTGCATGCTGGGCGCAAGCTCAGAAGTAACGACGGGGAACCCGAGCCGGCACGGTGTAACTCGAAAACCTGCCATAAGAAAACAATAAATAACATTAGATACCCGGATAACAATTCTGAAAACTGAATCTAAGCCAAATCGATGATACTGTGGCAGAATAGATCGAGCATGGAGTCGAGTTAACGCTATTCTCGTTCCGGGGTTTTACCTGTGTAACCGGCATGGAAGGCTTCCTCTGAAAACTTCAGACCTCCATTGCTCAAAACCCCAAGCATCCAGATTAATTTAGAGCAAAGAACCCTAAGAGCCATGAACGGAGGGTATCGGCGTAAGCTCCAGGGTAAAATTTTATCGCAGAGAATCCATAGACTTCCATAGAACCCCAAACGCCGCAAGAAAAAAAGAAACACCGGAGAAAACTAAGCGGTTTCGGAGATGATCACCTGAGCCTGAGCGAGCCTTGGCCACCGAGTTGCATTAACGCCAGAGGAATCTAGAAACCCTGTCAAGCAGCCCTGGAGGAGCACCGCCTCCAAACTTCCCATCGCAGAAAGAAACAATGAGGCGAAAACGGTTGAGAGTGCCGGGGTCATTGTAAAACCCTAGCCCTCATGGCCGTGCGATCAAGACAGGATCGACGGTGATCGGCAAGCCATGTGGCGGGCTCACATAATCCAATCCCATATTCCAAAGTTGACATTTAATAGATATGATTGTGGAACGAATAATCAAAACAAACCATTACAGAATAGTCGGTGAAATATTTAAAATCATGCGTGCTATAATGAGAAAGGGAAACTTAATAACAGTTGTGAACATAACCCTTCGTACAACTAATCACATGATGTTGTACCGAGAACCATAAAACAAGAGCGGTGTACACAATCAAGACCAGATATTATATGCCATAATTAAATGCTGATTGTATGCGTGATAAAGTTAAATTTTTTTTTTTTTACGAAAGGGTAGTTCAGCTATCATAACGATGCCTGATGGTATCGGAAGCGAGTTACAACTGCGGAGCCCAAATGAAGCCTTCATAACGTTAAAAATCCTTTATGTTACTCCTGCACAGTCAGGTAATTAGTTGGAAGCACAGATGAGACAGACACCTACACAATCACAATCATTACAGCGGAACATCGGAGAGATGCAGCCTCCACCAGAGGGAAACCCTAAAATGTGGGTTCAGCTGGGAATAGAACAGCATCAGAGATCTAACAGATTGATGGAAGAACAGCAACATCAAACCCGCATCCTGCTACATACAGTACAACAGCTGCAAGAAGAGATGGAGAGGGTACGGCAGGAAAATGCTAGAATGATGCAGGAGCAAGAAAGGATTTTGAAAAGCCTTTCTGACAAACAGAATCAAAGAAATGAGAATCCCAGTGCTGGCAGGGAATTCCAGGAAAGGGACGAACAACAAACAGGTGAACAAGATATGAACCAGAGAGAAAAAGGTATATCGCAGCGAAGTAATCCTCACAGAAATTTTAACGAGGCTGAATCTGAAAATGAAAACGAACGGAAAGCCAGTAAAAGGCAGAAGGTGGAGTTACACAGAGAATTCAGAAAGATAAAGCCACCTATGTTCGATGGAGAGAAAGAGGAGGTGGCGGAAGCCTGGCTGATTAACATGAACAAATATTTCCAGGTGTATGACTACGACAGTGGTCTTAAAGCACGGCTAGCCATTTATCAGTTAAAAGACAAGGCCACCTTATGGTGGGAAGAAGTGAAGAATGTACGGGGATTTGAGGATCAAGATGTGACATGGGAAAGGTTCCAACAGTACTTTAAGGATAAGTACCTAACTGAGCGTTTTTATGATGAAAAAGCCCGAGAATTTCATGATTTAAGGCTGGGACAGCTGACCATGGACGAGTTCGTCACCCAGTTCACTGCATTACTGCGCTACGTACCCTACTTAAGAGAAGAACAGGCCAAGGTCCAAAGATTTCTGAGCAGTCTCCCTGCCCATATGAAGGAGCGTATTGAATTTGAGAATCCCAAGACAATGGACCCCGATGCTATCGGAAAGCAAGGCTATGTTATCGGCGAAAAGAACAAGATGGATACGGAAAAGGAGGCTCTGAGCATTAACAAGGAAGGATAACATAAACAATGCTGGATTCAAGAAAGGCAAAACTAGCAATTTCAGAGGTACCGCCAGAACCTCAATCAACAAGAAATTCGGTAGGAACCATCAGCGGATTAGATGGCCTGGGGAAGATAAAACGGTGGAAGCTTCAAGTAAACCTGAACAGCCACAAAACCAGAGGCCACCTTTGCAGTGTTGGGGGCACATTGGAGCAGGGCCGCCTCAAGTACACTTTTGGGCGGCGTAGTAAGGCCCCGAGGCAGTAAATAACTTGCAAGAAGCCTCTACTGTGGGAGATGTTGCTCGGAGTATACCCAGAATCAATGCTGCACTGGAAGACCGGCAAGCGGATTTTCAGCCTACCATGATAGAACTGGAAGGTAAATTGCTATCCCAAACTGTTTCTGTTTTAGTAGACCCGGGGGCGAGTCTAAGTTATATAAGTCCTAAACTAGTGGAAGTATGTAAACTGCCAAGTCAAAAGTTTAAGAAAACCTGGTTGGTCCAGTTAGCCACACGAGCTAAAAGGAAGGTTAGTGCCAATATACCAGAATGCGCATTGCAAATTGGCGGACAGCAGCTGGTAGTTGATTTAAATATTTTGCCTTTAGGGTCTTATGATATTTTATTGGGCATGGACTGGCTGGAGAAGCATTGGACTCTTATAGATTGTAAGGAAAAGATAGTTTACTACAGGGATCATAATGGTACTCGTCAAGAAATTCAAGGCATAAAGAAGCCTGTGAATCTGCGTCCAATTACAGCTTCCCAGATGGGGAAATGTATAAGGAAGGGATGCCAACTGTATGCTATACAAGTTGGATTAACTAAGTCTAAAAATAACGCAGCTGCAGTAGAAAACATACCGGTAGTCCAGGAATTTAAAGACATATTTCCTGAAGAAATACCAGGTTTACCACTAAAAAGAGAAGTTGATTTTACAATAGAGCTGCTGCCAGGAGCCTCGCCAGTCTCTCGGACTCCTTACCGTATGAGTGTACCAGAACTGACTGAACTTAAAATGCAGCTTCAGGAATTGCTGGATAAGGGGTATATTCGACCCAGTGTGTCACCCTGGGGAGCACCCGTATTGTTTGTTAAAAAGAAGGATGGAACCATGCGTATGTGCATGGATTACCGACAGTTAAATAAGCTGACTGTTAAGAACCGGTATCCTCTACCTCGTATTGATGACTTGTTCGATCAGGTGAGGGGAGCCACGATGTTCTCCAAGATAGATTTGCGATCTGGTTATCACCAGATTCGGATTAAAGATGAAGATATCCATAAAACTGCTTTTCGTACAAGGTATGGCCACTACGAATTCGTGGTATTACCTTTTGGATTAAATAATGCGCCACCACCTTTATGAGGCTGATGCATAGTGTATTCCATCCTTATTTGGACAACTTTGTGCTAATTTTTATCGATGATATACTGATTTATTCCAAGGATGCAGAAGAGCATAAGGCACACTTGCGCATGGTGCTGGAGATGCTTAGGAAGCACCAACTATATGCGAAATTCAGCAAGTGTGACTTCTTTAAAACAGAAATACAGTATCTTGGGCATGTAATATCGGAAAAAGGCATAGCTGTAGATCCGGAGAAAATCAAGACTATTATGGAGTGGAAAGTGCCACAGAATGTGGCAGATATACGATCTTTCATGGGTCTCGCTGGTTATTACCGGTGATTTATAAAAGGATTCTCAAAGATAGCTTTTCCTATTACCTCCTTGCAGAGGAAAGGAAAAATCTTTTAGTGGAACAAAGAATGCCAGAGTAGTTTTGAAAGATTGAAGCAATTGCTGACCACAGCACCTGTGTTAAGTGTGGCAGATCCGAGTAAAGAATTCGAGGTTTGTACAGATGCATGCAAGGAAGGTGTTGGGGCTGTTTTATCACAAGAGGGAAAGGTAGTTGCGTATGAATCCCGCAAGTTAAAAGATCATGAGCAGCGGTATTCAGCCTATGATCTAGAGCTGACCGCAGTTGTGCACGCACTCAGGGTGTGGAGACATTATTTACTTGGGAAGAAATTTGTTTTAAAAACAGATCATAGCAGCCTAACCAGTTATTTTAAACAAACTGACTTAAACTCCCGACAAGCAAGGTGGAATGTTTTTTTGAGTGAGTTTGAAATTGATCTGCAGCACGTGAAAGGAAAAGAGAACAGAGTTGCGGATGCGTTAAGCAGAAAGGTGCATAGCATTTATGAGCTATACGTTAATCAGGTGGAAACCAGATTTCTAGATCAAATCAGAGAAGAAGTAGATAAGGATCCAGAGTATAAATATTTGTGGCAGCAAGTCCAAAACTCTAAAGAGCAAGGGGAATACGAAATCAACCAGGAAGGGTTGTTGGTTTTTAAGAAGAAGATAGTCATTCCAAATAGAGTGGGATTGAAGACTATGATACTGGATGAATATCACAGAAGCAATTACGCTAGTCATCCGGGATATCAGAAGATGCTGACAGCCATCAGGAAGGATTACTGTTGGCCGGGCATGAGGAAGGAAATAGCAAGCTATTTAACCAAATGTTTGGAATGCCAGCAAGTAAAAGTGGAGCATCGGCATCCAGCTGGATTAATGCAACCTATACCCGTTCCTGAGTGGAAGTGGGAGGTGATTTCATTAGACTTTATTACCGGGTTACCAAAGTCAAAAAGAGGTAATGATTCCATAATGGTAGTTGTGGATAGATTAAGTAAGTCAGCGCATTTTATACCTGTTCAGTCCACCTATAAGATGGTACAAATAGCAGATTTATTTATGCGTGAGATCTTCAGACTCCATGGCATACCTAAGACTGTCATTTAAGACAGGGATGTAAAATTTACATCAGCCTTCTGGAAGACATTGTTTACAGGTCTAGGAACTCAAGTACATTTTAGTACTGCATACCACCCGCAAACGGATGGCCAGACAGAGAGGGTGAACCAGATCCTGGAAGACATGCTGAGAATGTATGTCATGCAACAACCAGTTAAGTGGGAAGAATATCTACATTTGATAGAGTTCGCCTACAATAATGGCTACCAGGAATCCTTAAAGATGAGTCCGTTCGAGGCACTGTACGGTCGACAGTGCAGGACTCCCATTAACTGGAGCAGCCCAGAGAATAAGCTCATGTTAGGACCAGACATGCTAGAAGAGATGGAGGCTGAGGTGAGAAAGATTAGACAGAATTTGAAGGCGGCACAAGACAGGCAGAAGGTGTATGCAGATAAGAAAAGGTCTTATCGTGAATATGCAGTTGGAGATCATGTTTATGTTAGGATTAAACCAAAGAAAAGCACATTAAGATGGGCATCCTGCGCAAAACTAGCACCCCGATTCTGCGGTCCTTTCCAAATTCTAGAGAGAGTGGGACCGGTGGCGTATCGTTTAGCCCTTCCTAGTCATATTCGGGTGCATAATGTTTTTCATGTATCGTTACTGAAACGATATGTCCATGATACCAGGCATATTATTCATTGGCAGAACATACAGGTAGTGGATGAGTATGCTCGCTAAATAATGAATGCAATATTATAACTTATTTAATTAACATAAGTTTATTTTTTGTAGGTAGAACCAGACGGGGAGTTTCTGGTCGAGCCACACAGTATAATCGACCGGAGGGAAATCATGCTCCGGAAACGAGCCATCGCCCAGGTTAAAGTGCAATGGAAGCACTTTGGACCTGAGGAAGCTACCTGGGAAGACGAAAGTTTTGTTCGGGAAGCTTATCCAGAGATTTTTACTGAACTGGAATAATAACACCGAGGACGGTGTTCTTCTCCAGAGGGGGAAAACTGTAACCATTGGTTTAGTGGAACGAATGGTTAGACTATTTTGTTTAAAGTAAATTATGACTGATGTTTATTTCAGTTAGAATATTGGAACAAAATTACATTTTACATTGATAAAATTTACTGTGAATTAGTTTCATGAGTAACAATGATGGTAAAAGTAAAAATGTAAATCAAGATCTGGGTTAGTTGGAAAAACAGTTCCCACAGTTACCCATGGAACTCTGGATAAATGGAAAATCCAAGAGAGAATGGGGGGTTGGATCTATGGAGGAAGGAAGAGAAAACTCTGTGAAGCTGAAAAAGATGTTTCAGAGGAGAGGGTGCACTGGGTTGGAGATTGGACCGGTTGTCCCGTGATCTCCCCGGTACTTCCTGTATTTCTTTCCCTATGATGGAAGAACTGGACCGGATTGTCCTACGTTTCTGTCCAGTACTCTGATAAATTCAGGGCCAGACTTGTTGCATGGGGGGAGCTGCGAAACTGTTCGACAGCTCATGGAAGGGAGGCACATTACTACCATCATTTGAATTCAGAATTTCAGATGAGTAAAGAGTAAACAGTAATATGTTTCTTGTTTTAAGTAAACATTAAGATGTTTTTTGTTTTGAGTAAATAGTAAGATGTTTCTGGTTTTGAGTAAACAGTAATATGTATCTTGTTTTCTTTCCTAAATTTGTTGCAAAAATATGCTGCTGCTAGGAAATTAAGTTCTGAACCTTGGAAAGAAAATCTTGCTTCTAATGTTAATACAGTAAGGTTGAAGGGAAGGAATTTCATAATTTGTTTCTGAGCAGTAAAGAAACGAGAACTTACAGCAGGCCGAAAAGAAAACAATATTTTGCTTTTGACAGTAAATAAAAGAGACAAGAGTTACAGTAATTAACAGAGTAAATAGTTACTGAGTAACTCTCTTCGTTCAAATTTCATTATTATTACATGCACAGAGACAGGTTAATTCCATGAAAAGGATAGTTGGTAACAACGACTGAGAAAATATTTACAGTCAAACTTCTTGGCTACTGTAGCAGTCCTGTAGGGCATATTTAGTGGAAAACAAACCCAGATAGTATTCAGGAGAACTGTTAACCCTTCTGCCCAGAGATCTGGGCTAAACGGTTGGTCGCTCTCTGCTGGGTAGAATACACGGACTTGTGAGGCGGTCCGGTCGCCGTGACTAACTACTTAGCAAGAAATGAAAATATCAGTAGCAGTCTCATGAAACACGATGCCCTGAAGGCAGCAACACAGAAATATAAAACTTGCATCCAAGTGTAAACTCATAAGCAGTAGCGAAGGAGATAAAGGTTATAACTGAAAACTCAGAAATTAGACCAGACAGTGCACAGAGAATTGAAATATCAGTATCACAACTCGTTCAGAACCTAGTGCAGAGTTACCCCAATCACCATGATAAACCATTATATAAAAATATAGCCTTATGGCAGCCAAAACATTTGGGAGTAATTATTAGCAATATAAAAACTGTGAATGTTGACATTCTCTGCACTGTATAAAACTTCAACCAGGAGTATAATTACATAGCGACAATAGTTAACTTTAACAGTAAAAAGAGAACTGAGACAGCCTGATAACTGTGACAGAATTCCTCAGTACATTCCAGAATAGGAGCAATTGTTAATTATACAAACAGTGGGCTCGAGGCCTCAAATAGCTCAAAGAAACCCGAGCCAGAAAACTACCCTGCACGGTGTAAATGGACATATCAGACAACCTTGGGCGAACCCGACCCAATTTACTACGCATATGTAACAAAGAACCTCGCCAAGGGTTTGTCCCTGTTGAAGCTAAATACCTGTGAGACGCAGGCGGGGGGGGGTTTCCTGCATGCTGGGCGCAAGCTCAGAAGTAACGACGGGGAACCCGAGCCGGCACGGTGTAACTCGAAAACCTGCCATAAGAAAACAATAAATAACATTAGCTACCCGGATAACAATTCTGAAAACTGAATCTAAGCCAAATCGATGATACTGTGGTAGAATAGATCGAGCATGGAGTCGAGTTAACGCTATTCTCGTTCCGGGGTTTTACCTGTGTAACCGGCATGGAAGGCTTCCTCTGAAAACTTCAGACCTCCATTGCTCGAAACCCCAAGCATCCAGATTAATTTAGAGCAAAGAACCCTAAGAGCCATGAACGGAGGGTATCGGCGTAAGCTCCAGGGTAAAAGTTTATCGCAGAGAATCCATAGACTTCCATAGAACCCCAGACGCCGCAAGAAAAAAAGAAACACCGGAGAAAACTAAGCGGTTTCGGAGATGATCACCTGAGCCTGAGCGAGCCTTGGCCGCCGAGTTGCATTAATGCTAGAGGAATCTAGAAACCCTGTCAAGCAGCCCTGGCGGAGCACCGCCTCCAAACTTCCCATCGCAGAAAGAAACAATGAGGCGAAAACGGTTGAGAGTGCCGGGGTCATTGTAAAACCCTAGCCCTCATGGCCGTGCGATCAAGACAGGATCGACGGTGATCGGCAAGCCATGTGGCGGGCTCACATAATCCAATCCCATATTCCGAAGTTGACATTTAATAGATATGATTGTGGAACGAATAATCAAAACAAACCATTACATAATAGTCGGTGAAATATTTAAAATCATGCGTGCTATAATGAGAAAGGGAAACTTAATAACAGTTGTGAACATAACCCTTCGTACAACTAATCACATGATGTTGTACCGAGAACCATAAAACAAGAGCGGTGTACACAATCAAGACCAGATATTATATGCCATAATTAAATGCTGATTGTATGCGTGATAAAGTTAAAAAAAAAATTTACAAAGGGTAAGTTTATGTAAGCTGAGTGTTACATCCAGTATGTTCAACAATATTGTAATTAACATATAAATATTTTACTGAATTCACATATTATCATTAAAATATAAATATTTTACTAAATAATTTTGTTTTTTTATAAAATAAAATATTGTTAAAATTGAGTTTAAAAATAGTAAAATATTTAATATTAATAAAAATTAAATTATTTGAATTCAAGCTTTTGTGATTCATAATAATTTTCCGAAAAAAAATCGGTAATAATCATATCAAATAGAATATTGTGGTTTGAACCAACCAGTATGACTCATCTTCAGGATGAGATGAGCATAAATAAATGTGGAGAAAGACAAAATAGCCTAATTTGAATGAAGAAAAAAGAAAATTATATTATATTAATAATAGAAAGATTAATTTCTAATTATAAATTATATAATTTTCTATTTATTTTTTCACAATGGCTAATTTCGCTCCCTACATATATTTAAAATCAATACACCTCCCACACTAGTTAATTTGAAATGCATAAACAATATTCTATTTCATGTAATTATTACCAATATTTTTTTCTGAAAAATTAAACTCTAATGGTATTACCAAATATATTAACCCTTCCTTCCCCACTTTACCTCTCATATCCCCTTCCAAACCCTAAAGACATAGCAGGTTGAATGTGGAAGCCACCATGACCTCGGATCCCAAACATGCATACAATGAATCACCACATTGGAATTGCTTGAGCTCCTTCCCAGCTCGTCATTGCTGGAAGGGCAGAATGCCACTATGCAAGTGCAAACACGTAAGACATTCCACCACCTCTAATCCCATAACATCATGCAACCCGAAGCTAACCAAAGCAACTTCTCTACCAAATATATCCAGAGTCTTCGATGCGTTGCTTCGTCATTGCGTGCGTATGCCCCATCATTTTCTTATTTCCAGTAATTCTCACCCCATCATGGAATAAAAATTTAATTTCAAATATAAATGGAACTTTCTCATTTTATTGATAAGTCAATTAAATAAAATATTCATATTTCTTTTTATTTGATGAAAAAATCAACAAAATAATTTACTAATAAGTCAATCTAGTTCATTAACATAATCAAATAAAATGGATAAACAAAAAATTAAAGTGGAGAGTCGTGGCTATTGCCATCATATTGGTAAGAGAGCACAGATTTCGTCAATATAAATCAGATAGTAAAATAACAAACAAGATTTTATTTGATCTTTATTTAGTAGCACTAAATTATATTAATTAATTTTATAGCTGTGTTTTTTTGTGGAATTGGGCTTCCATCATTTTACTTTAGTTATTACTAAGTAAATTATAAAGATTTAAATTTGAAATATGTTAATATAATATATATTATAAGTAGTTGTATTTTTAAATATTTTTCATCATAAATAAAGATCAAAAGATGATTTTTATATTAAAAGAAGTTGTTCTTTTATTTTTTATATTAAATTGACTAATCTAAATATATCATTCTTTAACCTTACTAATTTTATTAAACTAGTAACCATACCAATTTTTCTTTTATATTAATATGTATTTTTATAAATAATGAACCATACCACTTAAACTAAGTTTATTTGACTAATATAAATATGTATTAAATAAAATTAATTAGTTAATTAATATTTTACGCTTAATATTTATATTATAAAATTATAACTATATTAAATTTCAATTACAATCCATTTAAATATAATAATAATTTCATAAAAATAAATATTACTCTAATCCATAAAAATAAATATTACTCTAATCCATTAAAATCAATGAAAATTATAAATATTATTAATATTTTTAAAAAAATATCATATCTTCAATTCTTTTATATATATATATATATATATATATATATATATATATTACTAAAATCACATATTATTATAAAAATGTGAATATTTTATTAAATAATTTTGTCTTTTAGAAAATTTAAACATTGTTGTTAAAAATTGATGGTAAAAAACTTGAATTTTTTTTATATTAATAATAATAAAATTATATAAAATATTTAATATTTATGCTTTATAATTTTGATTGAAAAATAGGAATAAAGTACGTATGAGGATTGGGGAATGTTATGAATAACCAGGTTGAAGTTTTATCACTTTAGCAATGATTAAATATTGTGTTCAAATCTTATTACTTTAACAATGATTAAAGAATGTTATATCCAAAGGTATGTGACAACTAAGTATAGTTGGAGATTCAATGATATTTATCCAAAGGTATTCTAAGATTAGGCATCGAAAAGACTTTGAACTTTCTCCTATGTTACTAAGGATAGAGATTCTTCTAAATAAGTTAGAATATTATAATTTTTCCATGTAAAATGAGAGAAAATTGAGATGTTGATTGTCAAACCAATAGAGTCGCTTCCCGAGACCAAGGGAATTTGATATTAGACCAAAGATACCCACAAATATTTCACGCCCCGTGAAAGAACATCTACAAGATATGAATTCAAATGATAATTGGAATAAATTACGCATTAAAGATGAAAAACCAAGATCTCCCATTTATTTTTGAGGTTTTGAAGGACTCTCTCGAGAGTTGACGTAGGTAGCTTGAATATTAGGATTCCAAATAGATCCACAAAGGATTAAGTTCCATGACGATGGCCAAGTGGAAAATGAATGTAATAAAATTAAATGTCGAACTAGGGATTGCAGGATTAGTACACCATTCTAGCTTTTTCGAGCATTAGCAATTCAATCTGAACTCAAATTGGTGGTTGCAGGCATGGAGCCTCGTGGAAAGTCTGATCAAAAATTTGGGAATATTATTCAATGCAAGAGGAAGTGAAAAACATTCAATTTGGAACATAGCACCATTTTAAGGAGCTGGATGAAGTACTTAAATCTAAGGGTTATACCTGTATAGGGAAGGATTGCTCTCAAAATGGCCTCTACCAGAATCAATAGAAGTGGCGACAACATGGAGAAACAAGGAACATCATCCATGACAAACATGGAATCCATGGTGGAAAAAATGGGGGAGCAGGTAGCACAAGAGGTTCATGATCAAATTACAGTGGTGATGTCTCATCTCACCATAATTGGGAAGGATTTGGAATTATTGCAAAAGTATCTAGATCACCTGAACATGAAAATGCTCAATTTAAATTTCAAGGTTGATAGCATCGAGGTTAAGGTTGAAGCAGTGGCGGTTGGTGTGCTAAAGGAGGTCTTCGGGCTTGAAGTGGAAGGACATGGACGCCACATGTCTAGAATGAATATAATTCCTGGACATAGCAATGGCGTGGCTGAGGAGGACATTCCACTAGAGAAACTGGAAGGCAACATGAAGATAGTTTATTTTTATATGTAGATGATATGTTGTGTCGTTTTGTCAAAACATGTGGGATTATTTACAGTTTAAATGATGTCAGCATAATAGTAGTAAATATCCACGGTAGCAGTAGATACTTCTTTGAATCAACTCTTGAAAACTTTGAATGAGAGAAATACTTTATTGAATGTAAGGGAAGTGACCCATTTCCAATTTTAAAATATGAAATCGCTACCTATTTATTTTAAAAATATATTTAATAATTAAATAATATCAATTTTAAATATAAATTGAAATTATAAATTTTTTTATAAATCAATTAAATAAAATATTATATTAATATTAACAAGTCAACAAAATAAGTTATCGATAAATCTATCAATAGTTCACTAACATAATAAATTTCATAATTAAAATATAAAAAAAAATATTAGTTACTATTGTCATCATATTTGTAAGAAAATACAAAATATATATATATATAAAAAAGCACCGCTACCTAAACTTGTGCCAATAATCCCTATTGCAAACCGAGAGGTCCAAAGAAATGTGCAGCATCAATCGAAACAACTAGGAGTAGTCCATAAGATTTGTATTAAACATAAAAGGTAGGCGAGTGAGCAATTTTGTCAACTGATCATAAAATAATTCATATACCGAAATACAAGATTTTATTTGATCGTATTTTTAGGGTTGAGTTAAATTAAATATTAATTAGAGATGTGTTTATTTTAGAATAGAGTTATGATAATTATAATTTCATGAATGATAAAAATTTAATTTTATAATATTTATAAATAAAAAATTAATTTTTATAAGTTAAATAACTAAGTTTTAAAATATTTTTAAAAATATGGACAAATGACAAGCTGACGATTTTTATATCAGATGTAGCTAGTTGGATTTTGTTTTTCAAATTAAAATTGTTTTTTAAATTAAATTGATGAATCGAAATAGACTTTTCTTTTAAGGCTACCAGCTTTTCAGAAAAGCTGGTATCTAAATTCACTGAGTCGTGTTCCGAAAGTTTCTCAAAATGGTTCGTGAAATATGGAACTCATCTATTTTGTCTCTCAGATTAGTGTGCTATAGGATAATTTTAATGCAAGTACATCACATAATTAAATTGTAACCTCGGAATTTGCCTATAAACTAGCACAGATTTTGAAATCAATACAGTACCCTAATCATTGTAAATTCGAAGATATATTAAATCAAGATTCAAGTATCTACAATCTCACTGCAAAAAGCCTTCAGTCATGCAGATGCACAAATTCTTCACAATCATGGCTGGGTGCAAAAAGGATAAGGTTGAAACTCAGTGGGAAGCAAATGCTAAACTGGGATATTTATACTCATCCCGAGGCCGATTCTTTTGGTCTTACCCACTCATGTGAAGAAAAACTCAGATTGTCAGAAGAGTGGAAAGATTATATAAATAGATCTAACACTTGGATATCTTTCTATTCATGGAAGAGAAATAAATAATCTTAAAATGTTTTGATGACTGATGCCATAACATCTTCTTCTGAGCATTCATGGACAGCCCTTGATGGTAGTAAAATTGAAACTGCCACTACATTACCTCCCTACAGAGGCATTATCCTAGGAGAAGGCCAGAACATTGCAAAGGCCATTCCTTTGGTATTAAAGGATGATAACGCTCTTGGCATAGATGGAAGGATACAGAAAGCCAGTGAGCAGCTAAACTGATCCAACACTACTATAACGGTCGTAGACAAGAATGTTGCCAAAACTGTCTTTGTGAAAGAACAGTTTGATAGATTACAAGTTTCTGTGAATGATGTAAATAATGCTTTGAACAATGCACAGTTTGATTCTTCTTTGCTTAAGTCTTATTCCAGAGAGTCCCTGACCAAGATATAAGAAGTAGAAAGTAGAATTGTAAATGAAGCTTATTCTACTAGAGGACTTGATGCAGGTTAACCCTGCAAACCCAGAATCTCTACTATTCCATGCATATAAAATACATCTCCATAATTAAGCTCCAAAACTTCCCATTCTGGAAATTTCATACACTATCATCATTTGTGGAAGCTCCTCCTTAACATCTGGTTTGAAACCATAAACCCGACAATCTTCGCACAAAGGTTCCTTCATGAATGGAAACCTCTTCAAACAATGGTACGAAACCATAAAATCCACAATCTACTTTCCATGGAATTAAACCCAAGTTTAAAATTGAAACATCACTCAATCCAAAACCAAAACCAATACCTCTCATTCCTCAATTTCCATTTTAATCCCTACATTCACATATGGATTTTTAATACCGGATCAAAATTCAATAAAACAAATATGCCTATGCGTTCAATTCAACATTCAAATTATAAAACCCCAAATTTGATGTGCCACGCTTTTCATATTGACCACAATATTTAACATATTTCCACAAACCAATGTTATGGATTATTACCACAGGTTTTGGGCCAACAATTTCCTGTTAAATCGATTTACAATAGATTGTGTTTTAAAAACTCTGTGCCTCTTACCATTTAGTTGCCCAAGCTGGACCTGGACGCAAGTCGATTTAAACATCAATACCGTGTGAGGTATATCTGCCCATGGTTTATATCACAATTGAATCTACGAATAACCCTTTGCGCCCTGCGTCTACAATTTATACTAAACAGCATTCAGTAACATATAAACCAATCTGATATAAACAAATACTTACAGATTTCCCCATCTTCAACGATACGGTTTCTGATTGCACTATTCCATTGCCAACGCAACAGTGATTTATGTTCCCACTACTGCTTCTACAAACTCAATCAACCAGAATTCATAAGATATTCTGACCACAAATTAAGTCTGCTCTCAATTGTACTGCGCTATCATTTAAGCTATCGGAATTCTTCACAAAACGCTGTCCCTTCTCCAACACTACACAAGTGCTGCTACTATATCTGAATTTGGAATGGTTCTGCATAGCATCTCTGCGTTTTCAAAGGCCGAGATTCCACTTTGAAATTACACAACGCTCCTTCTTCATCAAACATTTTTTAATTAAGCACTACGTCTTCAAATACATGATCGATGGCTTTTGAATTGCCAATTAATTCTTCAGCAGTCGCTATTTGGCATTCCATTCCAACGCCCTTGAACCTAGTCTTCACGCTATTCAATTCTTTAACACCTTCAATTGATTGCTTACTCTCTGTAATCCAGACTTATGCCAGATGCAACGTTAAATAATATATGAAATAAACAAACAGGTATATGTATATCAGTTTGAAGTTGACCCTTGTACGAAAACAACAGTTCCACTTGCAATTAACGCCCAATTCTGGACGGCCAGGATTGATTTTTTTTTATTCACCCAGAAATTTGCTCAACGCATATTTCTTAACACTGAATTTGACTTCTTCATTTCCCCTCGTGGTTTCAATTAGAAATTCTCGTGGCGTTCATGGGTTTCCAGAATAATATTTCCATTTGCCAAATGTTGAATCTAAATTGAAGTTCGAATTCAATCGATCTTACCAATATATGCATATATTTACACAGAATTGTATTCAACCTTTCTGATTTCTAATTCACGAAATTGGCATATCAATTTCCCTAGTTATTTGCATAATCGCACTTAAAACCCCAACTTCAGAAATTAAGAACACAATTTCTAATTCAACCAATATATATATAATTCTGAAACAATGTTTCATGTAAACAAAATGCGATCACTTACAAACTTTTCTTTGGCCAGATATTCAAAGTTCATGGCCCTTTCAATTGCCCTGAGGCTTACAACTTGGCTGTCCAAACCTCAGCTCTAATTCCTCACTATTCTCCCTGACTCATTTGGCCTTTGAGGCTCACTAATTTATACAAATTTAATTGAACCAATTTTGGTTCTCATCCCTTTAATCACTCAACAAATCCCCAAATATCTCAACATCCCTAAAGTCTAGATCTTTATCCCTAAAACCTTGCAACTAAATCTATCTTAGGCTTCCTAATTATCTCTTAGATATCTCTCATCTAATTTCTCTCATGTTTTCCAGTTGTTTGAAAACATTTACAAATTCTCACAAATAATTAATTAAAAATATAACTAATCACTCAAAATAATATTAATATTTACATGAAATTAATAAATTCTCAAAAACATGAGACCCCTAGGTTCAATAAAAATACAAGGTATTTTCCCGAGCTAATGCTCCTGCATCAGACTCCCAAGGTTGAAAATGATCATGATCTCCTGATCATGCGTTTTAAGTCCTTGTCCGCCTGGATCCCATACTTTGTTTTGCAAGTTATCATCGACGTCTGTTGTCTGCTGCTTTTCTCCAGGTCTCCATATCTTATGCTGTCTTGCTCCACTCGCTGCACTTTCATAATCGGTCTTCGTTTTCATTTTGTTGTTGCTTATCTTCCTTGCTGATGTCTTCTTTTGAGACACATTCAACATGATTCTTCTGATTAATTCAATTTCTCGGTCCAATAAATCTCCAGGCTACTAATTTCTTTCTGTCTGCTGAGCTAAGACAGCTTGCTCAGTTCTTACTCACTCTATTTGTACTGTCACTTGCTGACTTCTTGCTGCCACCCAATCATCCATGCCCTCTTGTTTTCTACAACGGAAAACTTCTTCTCTGCCTTCTCCTATCAGCAACTTACTAGGCTCCTACATTGTGTACTCTCTTCTGCTGTCCTTATCTCTCTGCGTCTGCAATTCCCAACTCTGAATTTGAGAATTTTCCTATACTGAATCTTGATCATTCAGCATCCTTTCCAGCAACATAACGTCCTCATCCCATGGATTTTAAATTTCCACAGAATTATCATCTTCATTCATTTGACTGCTCAACTGAGTCAAATGTTCTTCAGCACCTGCATTAACACCTGCACTCACAAAACACTTGTTAAAACAAAAATCATAAGGCATCAGTGCCTTACTTACCTCTGCTAGCACCTCAGTATGTTGTTCTAAATTTTCCATCTCAATCAGCACATCAGTATGCTGATTCTCTCTGCCCAAAGAATTCTTTGAAGAACTCTCAAGACTATTAGCTAGTCTTCCTCTTACACCATCTGCTTCCATGATGTCTTTCTTCTCTTGTTCACCATATTGAACTCTTTCTTCTGCTGCAATCTCCCTATCATACTTTGAATTCACCAACAAGTATTCCAACAGTGCAATTTCTCTATGGCATTTCTGAAGCATAACATCATCATTTATCATCCCTGCATTCATACACAACTTGTCAGTTTGAAAACTACAAGTTTCAATAGTCTCAACTGTTGGTTCATATACCAGCTCTTCAAGCTGATCCTCTTCTTCATTCACAAGAAAATCACTGCTTTCTTCTCCAGGGTATTTATCTTCTGAAAGATTCTTTTCCAAACTCGTGACAGCTTCACAAGATTGTGCATCCTCCTGAGTAAAACCTGTAATCACATCACAATTTTCAGCTACAAAAATACAAGAGTTCACATTATCTAGCTGATCTGGATCTACCCAGTATCTCAAGAAATCATCAATGATCTCCTCTTCTATTTCATCAATGGAAACCTCCACTTCCAACTCAACTGCTCTGAGTTATTCACGTCTCAACTGTATACTCATCATCTGCTCGAGCTCTCTTAGCTCTTCTGTTAACTGCATGTTTATCTGTTGATCTCTTTTCTGTTGTAGCCTCTACCACTTCACTCTCTTCCTCATATTCCAACCATGTCTCTGGTCTTTCATATTCTCCTGTAACAATTTCATCAATAACTCAAGATGAACTGCTATCTCAGCTTTCTCTTTCTCATACTCTTCATCAGTCAACTGTTGTCTTATGCCATTTGCCTTGGCATCTTTCTCCCTCTTTCTACTGTGGGCTCTCTCTGAACCTCTACTCTCTCCTTTATGACTTTCAGTAGTCATATTCTTCGCCATGAGTTCCTCACCCATCAGTTGCACCAAGCCTATGCAACAGCGAAATCTCCTGCTGCCACTTACCTCACCAATCCCTTCCTCTAGATCTGGTCTTTTGGTAATCACCGGTCCTCTGCTAGAACCTTTCAAGCATTCTCTTCTGCTCCTTCAGGCTTCTCTCATCTGCAACTTTATTCAACCTCTGTTGAATCTTTAGGTTCTGCCACTTTCTCTTAGAATCCATGTCGGACTCTTTCATCACTGCAATCCAACTGTGATCTGCTCCTTCATGTTGAGACTTCCTTCACTATGCCTGTAAATCAAATTATCCAAGCATAACCTTTAAACCAGAGATAAATAATACCTGTCAGTTCACCTTTCAAGATCATGTTGATCTCGCCTCACTTCTTCAACTGCACTGCTTCTTCTCTGTGTTGCAACCTTCGTCAATTCCAAAATCCAATATTCATTCATCACATGCAATTAACTCAAATTTAAAAAAAAAACTTGCATCTTTACACAGAGCTATTCCAGCTCTGATACCAAAATGAGGCAGGTTAGCCCTGCAAACCCAGAATCTCTACTATTCCATTCATATAAAATACATCTCCATAATTAAGCTCCAAAACTTCCCATTCTGGCAATTTCATACACTATCATCATTTACGGAAGCTCCTCCTTAACACCTGGTTTGAAACCATAAACCCGACAATCTTCGCACAAAGGTTCCTTCATGAATGGAAACCTCTTCAAACAATGGTACGAAACCATAAACTCCACAATCTACTTTCCATGGAATTAAACCCAAGTTTCAAATTAAAACATCACTCAATCCAAAACCAAAACCAATACCTCTCGTTCCTCAATTTCCATTTTAATCCCAACATTCACATACGGATTTTTAATACCGGATCAAAATTCAATAAAACAAATACGCCTATGCGTTCAATTCAACATTGGAATTATAAAACCCCAAATTTGATGTGCCACGCTTTTCATATCGACCACAATATTTAACATATTTCCACAAACCCATGTTATGGATTATTACCACAGGTTTTGGGCCAACAATTTCCTGTTAAATCGATTTACAATAGACTGTGTTTTAAAAACTATGCACCTCTTACCATTTAGTTTCCCAAGCTGGACTTGGTCGCAAGTCGATTTAAACATCAATACCGCGTGAGGTATATCTGCCCACGATTTATATCACAATTGAATCTACGAATAACCCTTTGCGCCCTGCGTCTACAATTTATACCAAACAACATTCAGTAACATATAAACCAATCTGATATAAACAAATACTTACATATTTCCCCATCTTCAACGATACGGTTTCTGATTGCACTATTCCATTGCCAATGCAACAGCGATTTATGTTCCCACTACCGCTTCTACAAACTCAATCAACCAGAATTCATAAGATATTCTGACCACAAATTAAGTCTGCTCTCAATTGTACTGCGCCATCATTTAAGCTATCGGAATTCTTCACAAAACGTTGTCCCTTCTCCAACACTACACAAGTGTTGCTGCTATATCTGAATTTGGAATGGTTTTGCATAGCATCTCTATGTTTTCAAAGGCCGAGATTCCACTTTGAAATTACACCACGCTCCTTCTTCATCAAACATTTTTTAATTAAGCACTACGTCTTCAAATACATGATCGATGGCTTTTGAATTGCCAATTAATTCTTCGGCAGTCACTATCTGGCATTCCATTCCAACGCCCTTGAACCCAGTCTTCACTCTATTCAATTATTTAACACCTTCAATTGATTGCTTACTCTCTGTACTTCAGACTTATGCCAGATGCAACTTTAAAAAATATATGAAATAAACAAACAGGTATATGTATATCAGTTTGAAGTTGACCCTTGTACCAAAACAACAGTGCCACTTGCAATTAACGCCCAATTCTGGATGGCCAGGCTTGATTTTTTTTATTCACCCAGATATTTTCTCAACGCATATTCCTTAACACTGAATTTGACTTCTTCATTTCCCCTCGTGGTTTCAATTATAAATTCTCGCGGCGTTCATGGGTTTCCAAAATAATATTGCCATTTCCCAAATGTTGAATCTAAATTAAAGTTCAAATTCAATCGATCTTACCAATATATGCATATATTTACACAGAATTGTATTCAATCTTTCTGATTTCTAATTCATGAAATTGGCATATCAATTTCCCTATTTATTTGCATAATCTCACTTAAAACCCCAACTTCAGAAATTAAGCACACAATTTCTAAATCAACCAATATATATATAATTCTGAAACAATGTTTCATGTAAACAAAATGCGATCACTTAAAAACTTTTCTTTGGCCAGACATTCAAAGTTCATGGCCCTTTCAATTGCCCTCAGGCTTACAACTTGGCTATCCAAACCTCAGCTCTAATTCCTCACTATTCTCCCTGACTCATTTGACCTTTGAGGCTCACTAATTTATGCAAATTTAATTGAACCAATTTTGGTTCTCATCCCTTTAACCAATCAAAATATCCCAAAATATCTCAACATCCCTAAAGTCTAGATCTTTATCCCTAAAACCTTGCAACTAAATCTATCTTAGGCTTCCTAATTATCTCTTAGATATCTCTCATCTAATTTCTCTCATTTTTTCCAGTTGTTTGGAAACATTTACAAATTCTCACAAATAATTAATTAAAAATATAATTAATCACTCAAAATAATATTAATATTTACATGAAATTAATAAATTCTCAAAAACATGAGACCCCTAGGTTCAATAAAAATACAAGGTATTTTTCCGAGCTAATGCTCCTACATCAGGACTTATATCTAACCTATCTGAAAATTTTGATAAGCTTAACCCTTCCTAGACAGAAAAACCTGTCTGAGCTTCCTTTCTACATAGGAGAAAGAATGTACATATCCAGAACCCTGTCAATCCTATTGACAAGTTTCCCCATCTTTTTCCAAAGAAGTTGGATAGTCCTCACAGTCTTCCCAACTACCTTCAGAATAAAGAATCACTCTTGCCTCTTTAATAAAAGAATATGACAAAGAGTCTGAAACTCAGGTTCTTCCAGTATATGAACCCCTAGAAAGACATTTCACTGGATATTCTGCTCCCGACATTAGTGGAATGGGTAAGCTCCGAGAAACTCATTCCTTTTACCCTGAATGTCACAAAGAGTGGAATATTGATAATCTCAGTATGGGGCAAATTAGACAGGTGATTGATCAAATGATGACCGAATATAAACTCATGTGTGTCAGAGGAAATTCAGAAGTTGAAGCATGTAAAATTATGATCCAATGCTTCACTGGAACCTTGGCAAGATGGTAGGAAGTTGAAACTTCTCCAGCTTTGATCAAAAGGATGGAAGAATAGATTTTAAAAGATGAAAATGGAGATATCCATTTCCATCCTGATGGTACTCCCATAAATAATATGATTGGAGCAGTAACTTCTATGATTGAAGAAAATTGGTGTGGCACTAAGAATGTTGTCTCAAAAAAAAATGAGATTATTTTGATGAATTTAAAATGCATGAAAATGAGCCAATATGAAGATTTCCATCGAGATTGGATGCAGAGGATATACTTAGTAAAAGAGCCTAAAAATCTTTTGTGGAAACAAGTTTATCTTGCAGCATTACCTTCAAAGTTGGTTGATATTATTAAACTGCAAGAATCTTTTCAGTTGCCTTTTGAAGTTTATACTTGGGGAGAAATATATGCAACCATTACAAAGGTACAAGTAACTCTATGTACTAGTTCATAAATGAATAAATCTTTAGAAAATATGTCTAGACTGCTTGACAGCAAATCCTTTTGCAGCAAATATTGCATTACTATTGATGATCCCCTAGTTAAAAGAAGAAAGTCTAAAATAAAGGAAAAGAAGGCTCAGAAGAAAGAAAAATTCATCAACAGAAATAATAAGAGGATAATCTCCTCAAAGCCATCCAAAAGAAAGGGATATTACAAGTATGTCCCTAATACCCATTATTACAAGCCATTAGATATACATCTGAGATCTCAAAAGAAAGAAAAGCTGAATCAACTCATATGCTGGCTATGTGGTAAACCTAGCCACACAGCTAGTAGATGTCCTAATGGTGAAGAGTCAAAGAAAAATAGAGGCAAAAATCTCAGCCTCCAAACAAAGGAAAGACAGTGGTAAAATCTGAAGATAAATGCAGCAAGTGTGGATCTTCATTCCATATGGCAGAAAATTGTTCGCATTTGTTTATCCAACAACAACAGCTGCATGAAATTTTCTGGACTCAGATTTCTTTCCAGAGATCGACTGTTTCAGCATTTACCAGTGATAGCTTCTCAATAGATGAGATAGCATTTTGGAGGCTTCCTGGCTGAATACAGACTATGTCTAAGAAATATAACACACAAACTATCACACAAACTCAAACTAAACTAATGATCTGGCCACTTTAGGTTCTCACTAGTGTCGAGCACACTAATGCGCAGGCTTCTCAGATCAACTACTAGACTTGAGTCACTTCTTCATGATGCAAGTAGATCAAGCTCAGAGCTTGCAGATGCAGAGAAGGAAGAGAGCAAACTCTGACTCTAAACACACACGAAGACTCAAACAAACGACGCCAAAAGAGTGAGCCTTACCCTCCTTATATAGGATGAGAGGGGCGACAAGCAATCAATTTGGATTAGTGAAGGAAAAAGACGTGGATAAGGAATCATTGCTTTCGGGTAACACTGAGGCGACATCCGCATAGAGATTCCTTCATCCAGACGGAGACATGTGGGTGCTAGTGCTAAGTACAAAGTGGATGCCTTTTGGTACAGAAGGCCCACGAGAACTGTATAAAAGGAATATTTACACAGTGAAACTTTTTACAAGAAATCTCACAGGAAAACCGGTCATTGTCAGTCTGTGACTAGACATCATTCTTACACTGTGGATATTTTAGGGAACCCACAAAAACCACTAAATTATTTAAGTCCTTTCTTCAAGGATTGAAATACCAGGAAACCTGAGTCTTTTATAGACATTTTCATCCCAGGGTTAGGTATAAATCCTTCTTGCAATCATTGGTTTATTAAGTACAATGTGGTGCTTAATTTTTGTCATAACTAACCACTCATAATCGTGAGTCATGTACCTATGGATTATATCATCATCTCCTGTTATTGTAGGCATCAAGAATTCTTCTACATTTTTATGCGCAGGATGAAAACATTCAATATTTCTTTCATTACACCAATTGCAAATATTTTGGGTATAGGATTCATAATAAACTGGATCTAATGCAGTTTTACTAATTCTGTAGTCACTCCACCAGTTCTTAAACCAATTTGGCTGGTGGTTCGCCTACATTATCCATGTAGGTCCAAATTTTATCTTGGTGTAATGGGTTTCACCCTTCCCATCAACATTCATTATGTTCCACCATAACTTTTTGTATCCTGCAAAGTCATAAACAGTGTCAGGAAATATCATAAAAGGGTTATTACCTGGCCATAGTGCACTGCCTATTTTCCAAGTAGGATCTCTTATCTTGTTGATGCAGAAATACCGATGATATACTCGACTCCTGTCACTTCCTTGGGTCTAGATCATACTGATATCATGAAATTCATTTGAGAGACTTTCTTCAGCAATATGGGCATCCATCATGCTTCTTGAGTAGACCATATCATGTATCCATTTTTTCCCTGTTGGATACACTTTTCTTTCAGGTACTAAGTGTTGTAAATTAGTATGTGGCTTCAAATTTGTGTCCAACACTTTAGTACTTCGTAGTTGCCAAGTTGGTTTCCAGTTGTCTCTGTAGTCTGACCAACTTTTATTTTCTGTTATGGATCTTAATACCTCTTGTTGCTAATTTGGATCTCACTCTGTAACTATCACTATTACTTGGTCTTCTTCTTCTTCTTGTTGCTGGATAAATTCCTGGCTTAAGAAGTCTGGAAAGTGATTATTTATCCCTTTGATATGTTCAACTTTAAAATCAAAATTTGCAAAAAGTGCTTGCCATATAGCAAATTTGGCTTCTTCGGGCTTCTTAATGTCCTTTGTAAGGACTTTTCCTAATGCTGAAGCATCAGTTCTCAGCAAAAATGGCGTATTGACAAGATGTATTGTAAATTTATCAATACAATTCCAGGCAGCTTTTACTTCTCTTTCAATAACAGAGTAATTTTTCTCTGTCTTGTTCTAGGTTCCAGAACGAACTGTACTACCTGCTCGATCTTGTCTTTTTAATCCTTCTTCTACTTTAATACACCTCCCCATCCAATGTCGTTGGCATCTATTTCAATGATTTTGAAAAAACTTTCATCAGCAACATACAATATAGGCAATGTTTTTACCTTGGCTTTAATCTGTCTAACTGCTTCAGTGTGGGCTTATGTCCAAGATGAAGGATTTTTCCTCAGTCTCTGATTTAACAGAGATCTATCTGTTGCACAATCTTTATAAAAATTCCAAACATAATTCAAACATCCTAGAAATCTTTGAAGTTGTGTTTTGTCTGGGATGACATCAGGGAATTTATCTGCAAATTCCATCGCATGGCTTTGCAAAGCAATTTGGCCATTTTGGATTTTGTCCCCCAATAATTTTATGGAGGTCTAGAATATTTCAATCTTCTTTTTACTGAGCACCAGAACATTTTTTTTTACCAACTTTATAAATATTTTGATGTGCTTAAAGTGGTCCTGAAGATTTTTTGAAAAAATAAGAATGTCATCTATGTAAACAGGCAACCAATATGCATAAGGTTTGAATATAGAATCCATAACCTTTTGAAACTTTGATGGAGCATGCTTGAGGCCAAATGGCATGACATTCCATTCGTAATTTTCAGCTGGGATACTAAACGCAGTTTTAAACTTATCTTTCTCTGTTATTGCAACTTGCCAAAAACCAGACTTTAGATCAAATTTTGAAAATATTTTTGCACCGGAGATCCTACCCAATAAATCACCCTTGTGTGGAATTGGATAAGAGTCATCAGCAAGAACAGAATTTAGGGGCTTATAATTGATCACAAGCCTTGGAATGCCTCTAATTTTTTCTGATCTTTTATTCACATAGAACCCATAACAGTTCCATGGGCTGCTGGATTCTCTAATCAACTTTCTATTCAATAGCTAATTTATTTATTTTCCACAAAGATCCCTGTATTCCTTATTCATTGGAATGGCTTTGGATTTTCAGGGCCTGCCTATACACTCAGATTTGTAGGGCAGCATGCTTTTTCCTGTGCCAGAAGGCATTAGGTTCTTCTGAACATCATTATTTTTCTATGACTGATTTTAATTCAGAGATTTTTCTCTAAATATCAGGAGACTTTAGCTGCTCTTCTATATGGATGGTAGACTTAAGGTCTTTGAGCTCTATGAGTTTATTTTCAGCCTTTTTAAGTTCTTGCATAGCCTACACCATATTAGAGACCCTAGGATTTGAAACATAGGGCATGCATATTCTTTTGGATTTTCCTTCGGAAGTAGGTACAGTTATAAAATAACCTGCTCTGTTATTTTTCAATCTGATAGAGCCATGGGGTTCTACTGCTACTAGGAAGACATTTCCTAAAATATAGTCAACTGGGATGTCTCCTACTGCAAACTTTAATTTTATGTAATGAGTATCAAAGCAAACAGTAGCTTTTGGAACTTCATACTGTAGGGTTTTCTCTCCTAACCCTATTATTTTTCTGGAGGCTAATATCCAGTACTTGGAAGGGATGACCTTCTTATTAAATATGTTCACATCTGCACCAGAATCTAAAAGTGTTGAGGGAAAACATTTCACCTTTGATACAAACATTGATTTCAACATGATGATGTTGGTATTCTATTGCTAGAACTCGCATTTCTCTGAATGCTAATGTAGGATCCTTTTTTCCCTCAATAATTTCAACATTAGATTCTATAAATGGAGTACTATGCAGTGTATAATTTGTATAGTGGCCTGAAACAAGTTGTGCCATTTCCTGTTTTCCTTTCTCTAACTTAGCAACTTGGGATTTTAGAACAGAAATTTCAGTTTTGAGCATGTGGATTTCTCTACTCACCTCCCACAAAGTGAGTGAGCGAACTTTGTTCTGTCACTGATCTCGCTGGTAGGCTTTGGTATTTCTTTCATAAGAAGCTTCGAGAAAAAGAGGCTTATTACTGGCACTTTTGCTACCTGAAGATGTCTGTGACATAAATGTCTCCAGCAAGTGATTTTTTAAGTCTCCTTCTTCCATTGCACATATTTGTGCAAAAATATTGAGCTCATCTTCAGCTTTTTGAGCCATAAGAACTTTTAGTTTTGAACTAAAGTCTTCTACAAGATTGTCATAAGATGAAGATTCAGATTCATCATCAGAAGAACATCCACATTTACATTTTTCAGAATCTAAACAAGAACAATATAAATGAGCTTGTAGTTATTACATAGAAGAACTAGAAGAAGAAGATTCACTACATGAATTAGAAGAATATTCATTCAGTTGTTGTTGTTGGATAAACAAGCGCGAACAGGTTTTTGCTGTATGGAATGAAGATCCACACTTGTTGCATTTATCTTCAGATTTTACCACTGTCTTGCCTTTATTTGGAGGCTGAGATTTTTTGCCTCTATTTTTCTTTGACTCTTCACCATCAGGACATCTATTAGCTGTGTGGCTAGGTTTAACACATAACCAGCATATGTGTTGAGTCAGCTTTTCTTTCTTTTGAGATCTCAAATGTATATTTGATGGCTTGTAATAATGGGTATTAGGGACATACCTGTAATATCCCTTTAATCTGGATGGCTTTGAGGAAATTCTCCTCTTATTATTTCTGTTGATGAATTTTTCTTTCTTTTGAGCCTTCTTCGCCTTTCTTTTAGACTTTCTTCTTTTAACTAGGGGATGATCAATAGTAATGCCATATTTGTTGCAAAAGGATTTGTTGTCAGGCAGTCTAGACATATTTTCTAAAGATTTATTCATTTTTGAACTAGTACATAGAGTTACTAGTACCTTTGTAATGGTTGCATATATTTCTTCCCAAGGCAACTGAAAATATTCTTGCAGTTTAATAATATCAACCAACTTTGAAGGTAATGCTGTAAGATAAACTTGTTTCCACAAAATATTTTTAGGCTCTTTTACTAAGTAGATCCTCCGCATCCAATCTCGATGGAAATCTTAATATTGGCTCATTTTCATGCATTTTAAATTCATCAAAATAATATCATTTTTGTCTAAGACAACATTCTCAGTGCCACACCAAAGTTCTTCAATCATAGAAGTTACTACTCCAATCATATTATTTATGGGAGTACCATCAATATGGAAATGGATATCTCCATTTTCATCTTTTTAAATCTCTTCTTCCATCTTTTTGATCAAAGCTAGAGAAGTTTAAACTTCCCACCATCTTGCCAAGTTTCCAGTGAAGCATTGGATCATAATTTTACATGCTTCAACTTCTAACTTTCCTCTGACACACATGAGTTTATATTCGGTCATCATTTGATCAATCACCTGTCTAATTTTTCCCATACTGAGATTATCAATATTCCACTCTTTGTGACATTCAGGGTAAAAGGAATGAGTTTCTCGGAGCTTACTGTTACACTAAAATCTGTCATCTTGACATTTTACCATGAGTATGAGCTCATTATTACTCATACTTCCTCCTTTTGCAAGTCCAACATATCAGCTCCTCATGTCAAGCTTCAAAATCAGAGAAAAGTCCCTAAAATCCCCTAAGAATTGGTATCGCACTTTCTCTATGCATTCCCTGCGGTCCCGCACCTAAAGTTAAGCCTGCATGCGGAACCATACCGCACGTTCTTTGTGTAATGGGTGCGGACCTCTGTAAAACATAAAAAGGTGAGAAAGTGAAGATAAAAAGTGAATTCCAGGTGAATTCTAGAAGATTCTAGACGGGAATTTTCGGGAATGGATACGCTTTAAGAAGGTTCATGCATCCCTCACTTGATGGAGCTAACCCCTTGATGTAAGGAGCTAATCCCTTTGAAGGAGGATTCTATCCCTTCATATTTGGAACAAGAAACCTCCTCTTTTCCACTATAAAAAGAGGCCTTGGGTAGCCTCAAAGGGATTTCAAGCTTAAGATATTTGAAGTTAAATGCTGTTGAGATTCAGACTCAGTTAACTAAGACTTTCTGTGAGGTTAAATCACTCATCTCTATTTGTCTTGGTTCAAAGAGTGCAATGCTTGTCAAATTAGAAGAGATTCCTACTTCGGACCCCAGGAGAACCTGCACAACATCAAGGCACAGGTTGTAAAGGTTTTCTTTATTTGAAGTTAATACAAATATACTCATTTCTCTCATTAAACTATCGATTCATGGTTTATTTCATAAATTCCTTGATCATTATGATAAGTATGGTTTATAATAATGTCTATACAGGTGTTGTGTAATCTTTTTGCTTGTTTGTGACTGCAGATTCACGAGGAACGTTCTTTCAGTGCACGGGAAGGACTTCAACGAAATCAAGCAAGCGTTGGACATAAGGTAGGCCTTACACCTATATAGTGTTTTATGAATCTTATATGCTTAGAGAGAGATTAGTATAATTGGTTGTTTGTTGCTAGTTACCTTTTTTACTAGAGAGATCGGTCTTGTCCGCAAGACGGATTAATCTACACAACAAAATGGCGACTCCGCTGGGGAAAGAACTTGTTGTTTTTGGTTCTCTTTTATTTTTGATTTGAGGAAACATTTTTTCCTGATTTTTGATTGATACACATCTGTCTGGGTACTTTAGATTTTTCTTGTTTTTCAAAATTTAGAAGTATTTTGAGTTTTTCTATAATTTTTCTTAGGACCACACTCTGCCTAACTTTGACAGTGCGGGCAGGTTCGCACGTTCTTTACAGAACACAGTGCGGGACCGCACCTGTCAACACTGGTTGCCTACGGACCCTGTAAAAATTTTAGAAAATCTATAGGTTTCTTTTTTTAGTTTATTTTTAGATCTTCGGTTTCTGCCCAGATTGGTTAATGTGTCTATCAAGAATTTATTGTGAATGAACTCCAACAGTGTTAATTTTTTGATGATTTTCTAGAAGATTTTGCCGATTGGATTGTTTTTCCTGCTTGGTCTTTTTAGTGATTCAAACTTTTGACAATTTGTAGTATCTCAGATTACATTGATCTCTTTTTGTCTTTTGAATCCGACCTGATTGTGAAAACATCCTATATTGAGAAATTAAGCCTTTTGTTTCTTTGCAAATCTTCGAAAAAACTTGGTTCAAAGTTTTGAATTTCATTTTTGTAAAAACATATTTTGAGTGTTTTTGATCTGTTTGTTATCTGAACGAATAGATTCTTAGTTTGCTGAACAACTAAGGAAAACATTCATAAAAAAAAATCTAAAAAGCTTTTACTCAATTTATATCATAGATCTTAAGATTAGATTTTGTAGTTTTGATTAGTTTTAGTTTTGTAGCTTTCTTTCGAAAGAAAATTGTTTTGTAGCTTTTTGTTTGGAAAAGAAAAAGATTTTTCTTGTGAGCTTTGATAGTTTATTGAAAAGACAAAATAGTTTCTTTCAATTATTTTCCATGTTTGAAGAAGGAATTTAAAGGATTGCATTCTCTAACTCTTTCTTTAGATAGAAAGTTCATTGAAAAAAAAAAGAATTGAATATCATCATAGGTGCATTTTAGTGTTTTTTGGAAGTCGAGTCTTCACACCATCCAAAGTTTCATTTCCGCACCCATTGACTTAAGAAACAACTCTTAAAAGTAACGCTTAAATAAAATTCATCTAGTAATCTTTTTATTTCTAGGGCTCTTATCACCAACATAGCTTAGGATAGTATCTTGGAGTAGGGAGTAATTAACTCTCCAAGATAGCTAAAACAAACAAGTAGACAAATCTTGCGGTAGGAAGAATTCCAGTTGTTGCATGTATGCTCTGGGAAGCTCCTCTTAAAGGAGTTAAGCATGAGATCATATCTGAACCAGTGGGGTAATCAATCCTTCCTCATTGGGAACGATAGAAGATATACACGTATTAAAAACGGTAAACCTCGGATAGACCATTGTCGAGGAGCCAGGGGTCACTTTTCGGTAAACCTTGGATTATTTCAAGGAGCCTTCAAGGGGATTGAGCTTTGTTACTCTGCCCTTGCGTATGTATCGAATCGTAGACTGTTCCCCCAGGTATATTTGTTTCAGTTGGTAACCTTAGTGACCATAATCTTTAGGATTCTTCCTTAAGGTGACGGTGGAGGGAAGATCCTACTGTACCTGGAACAGACGTCGACTAGACTCACTTGGACTCTCTGGGGGGTTCTCTTCACTCGAGATGGTTTTGTGAAGAAACTTGTGCTAGTCTGTTTCATTAAGCAGGTTGTCAGGGTAACTGTTCCAACCACCCTTTTCATGTTAAAATTATACTAAGTTGAATTTCATCACCAACTAGTGATTTTAGTACGGAAATTTACCTGTTTGTGTGTGGTTTGAACTCTTAGATTTTTTAAGCGAATGATTCAATTTTTTGTTTCTTAGAGACTTTAGGTGTTTTCATTGAAATTTTTCTTTGTTTGCGTGTGATTAGATAATTTTTAATCGTGGCGGAATTGCCGAGACAATCCTGGAGAATACAAGGAAAACCTCCTAAATATTCACCAGGACAACTTGAAGGGCTTCGAGCTCTGGTACCACACAGTAGTCGTAGACTTAGATCAACAGAAGTTGAAATCTCTGCTATAGTAATACATCCTGATCATCAAATACCTACAATAGAATACATTCAAGAACTGATTTCAGTTTCTGAAGTTACTAAAAATATTTCTCCTTCTGGTGAATTATCTGACGAACCTGAAATCTCTGAACCTAAAACTGAATCTTCTGTGTTAGAAACATCCTCAGGATTTATCTCACCAACTTCTAGTGATCCAGGTTCACCTAGAGTAATAAATATCATTACAGATAATCTTCCCTCTGGACTTATTTATATTGAAGAACTTACTAATCCAGACGAAGACATATCTCTTCCCAACTCCCCTCAATCGTTAAATCTTAGGGAGCGTGAATCTATTTTCTACAGCCCCATTCGAACTAATCCTTGGTATCTCTCTTTAACAGATTTTTTAGAGAATCCGGGTCTTGCTTTTTATCCACCTCGAGTTCCATTTCATCCTACACCTAGAGGTTATTATCCGTCATCTATTATGGCTGGAGAGTCATCCATGTTTTCTCAAACGCCTGAATCATTTTTACATGGTGATCCTTCCGTTCCTGCGGGATATCAGTCTTTGTCTGGTACTTTCTCGGGAGCAGCTCCTCAACCCATCGAAAATGTGTTATCAACTGGTCTAGATAGACTTAAAATTGAAACGTCGAATGCAGAGCAAGTTTTTATGATGTCTGGTAATATTCCTAATCCTCAAGCTCAAGGCAGTCATTTTCCTTCTGGGGGCCAACCTCAGGGAACTCAGTTACCGCCCAGGGGGCAACCTCAGGGTAGTCAATTACCACCTTGGGGGCAACCTCAAGGTATTCAGTTACCACCCGAGGCATAACCTCAAGGTAGCTTTTTCCCAGGACAAACTGTAGATCCATATTATTTTGGGGGGCAACCCCAAGGACAGTACATACCTCAGGGTTACCAACCTCAAGGACAGTACAGTCCTCAAGTTCAACCCCAAACTCAATGCGCTCCTCAGGGTCCTCAACAACCCCAGCCTCAGTACGTGCCTCAAGGTTATCAACCTCAAGGGTAGTACCCAATGCAAGGTTACCAACAGCCTTCTGGTCAACCATCTAGTCAAGGAGCCAGAACTTTACCTTATTATCAACCCTACGTTCAACCAGGTTTTGGTCCTTACGTTCAACCTTCTACAGGACAATACCCTGGAATGATGGTGTGGGATCCAACCCAATATCAACAGCCTTTGCAGCCTAATGTGCAGTTACCTTATCAACCTGGTCAGCCATTGGTTTCTGGTTCTACTCAGCAACCTGTTCAAACTCCTGCACCTAGTTCAGTTCAGCCGGCTGGGCCTAGTACACCTCAGACTCCGCCCCAAACTGTTGCAACTGCTACAATGCCTGTTCAACCTGTCACACCTGTTTCTGGAGTATCTGTAGCCCCAAGTTCGGCTATCCCTATATCCGTGCAAACTCCTCAGGTCTCTGTACCTCAGTCAGGACCTTCAGTTCAGACTGCCTACAGGACAAACCGGTACAAGTACAGTTGTTACAAGTCAACCTCAATTTACTTATCAACCGTACCAAGGACAACCGCAATTCGGTCCCTATGTTCAGAATCCGAGCTATCAACCATACCCTGGTTATACTTATCAACAACCTCAGTATGGTCTGATTCATCCTGGTTATCCAGGAGGTTATACGATACCTAATGCTAATCCGATTCCTAGTTATCCTGGGTATCCCGCCTCCTGGATCTGCTTTGGCTTCTCAAGGTTTTCGTGACCCTAACCGTCAATTGCCGTTTATTGCAACTTTGGACTTACCTGATTTGACGCGCCTTACAAATGATCCTATTTTTTATTGTCAGAACTAGCCGTCAATGCCTCATAAGTTGCCCAGTGATATACCAAAGTTTGAAGGTAAGTCAGGAGAAGATCCGTCCAATCATGTTATGACTTATCACCTTTGGTGTGCATCTAATTCAATTATTGATGATTCGATTCGCTTACGTCTTTTCCAAAGAACACTCATAGGTCTTGCAGCCAAATGGTACATTGAGTTGCCACGAGGCTCGTTTCATAATTTCAGTCAGTTAGCAACATATTTCTTAACTCATTTTCAGTTGCCTGTCAGATACGACAATGGCACATAATTATTAACTTCGCTAAAAAAATATACGTCCACGTATATTTCTAATCATATTCATGAATGGCGACGTAGACGGCGTTTAGTGAAAGTTTATATTCCGGATCAAATTTTGGCAAAATGGTTTGTTAAATCATTATTACCCAAGATCACTGAAGATGTAGCTAAGGCTGGTGTTGTTACTGAAGAGCAAGTAATTTCTCAGGCTCAGTACCTAGACCTCATCTATACGCAGTCAGGTACTCTACATGAGAAAATTCCCGATCTTCCCAAACAAGGTCAAATAGCTTCTGCTCCTTTAGGGTCTCATGCCGCTGACGGTATGATTGGTACAGTTAGTTCTAAAAGTAAGAAGAAATCCTCAAAGAATTCTTCTCCAATTATAACTTTACCTGATTCCCTGAAAGGAGAATCCTCTCCGGAAGTTTCCGTCGACATTCATGTCGTTGAAACATCTACGGCAAAATCAAAATCCGGTGGTAAAAATAAGGGGAGGAACAAAAACAGAAATAATTCGAAAGAAAAAACAGATAAAGATGAATCCAATGACGAAAAACGTAAACCTCGTTATCCTTGCTTCATTTGTGAACAAGATCATTTCACGAAAGAATGTCCATATCGAGAGGAAGTTACGAAACTCGTTAAAGGATCCCAACAACCTGCTGTCTTGAAGGATCCCTTTCCAATTCAAGATAGTAAGATGATTGGTTCTTCCTCGACTACTTTAGAAGAGCCTATTATGATGATGTCTCATGTATGGATTGCAACGCGATCACAGGATTACGGTTCTAAGAATCCCGTCGATGGCAAAGAA
This sequence comes from Pinus albicaulis, assembly GCA_034641835.2. Taxonomy (NCBI): domain Eukaryota; kingdom Viridiplantae; phylum Streptophyta; class Pinopsida; order Pinales; family Pinaceae; genus Pinus; species Pinus albicaulis. The sequence goes on from CM076583.1 coordinate 928,544,803, forward strand.
GGAGAGTCTTCTAATGCCAACACATCAAATACAACTCCTCCTGTTTCTGGTCCGCTACAGATCGAGAAACAAAATCCAGACTTGATAATCAAACCACCTGCTAAAGGTGTTCTTCGTAAGTTAGCTTTCAATCCACATGCGAGAGCTGCTCAGAATTACAACATTGTTGAAGATTTAGCTGTTTCTCCTTCAGCAATGTCGGCTTTGGAAGTGCTGCAATCTTGTCCAGCATAGCGTAAATTATTATTGTCTGCCATAGGAGTTGTTGATGTTCAGGATTCTAACCTTATAATCTTCGATTTAGAAACTAGTACACCACGTCTTCCTCACCAAATGGCTTTCCAGATTCCAGTGTTAGTAAAAAACAGACCTATTATTCGGACTGTGATTGATGAGGGAGCCTCAACGTGTATTATGTCGATTCAGTGTTGGAAATCTCTTGGTTCTCCTACACTTAACCAATCTCCGACGATTCTAAAAGCTTTTTATGGTCGAGGTTTTCAACCTTATGGTATTTTGCAGGATTTACCCATAGGGGTTGAAGGAAAAATCATTAATCTAGATGTGGAAGTGGTTGATGCCCCTCTAGATTACAACCTTCTACTGGGTCGTAGTTGGTCTTATGCTATGACTGCTGTTGTCTCTTCGGTCTTTCGACTCATAAAATTTCCATATCAAGGAAATATCGTGACAATAGATCAATTAACTTATTTTTTGTCTGACCCAGCCTCTACAGAAACAATCCAGCATGTTGGTAAAACGGCTATCCCTTATAAGGATGTTGGAGTAGGTTTGATTAAAGATTCTGGTTTACTAGGAACTTTTTCCTTTCCTCCTCCTAACGTATCGCCTTCTACTGCAAATATTCATATGATTTCGTCAGACAATGTTATGTTTGATGATCCTTGGATTATTCCTTCAGAATCCGAGATAGATTCATTTGATGGCACGATGCCTTTGAGTCCATTTGAAATTGCGTACCAGGCTGTACAGTCTTTTTCCGACCCCTTTTCAACCGAAGTTGATCCAGTGAATGGGATCTAGGAGGAATCACTTTCCATATCTAGTTCAGCTACAATGACATTTCCTGAACTTGTTCATACAGATGAGCAAATTCGTGAATTTTTGTCTGTTGATGATTTACCATGGGAAGATCTACATCACCGATCTTCATTTTTACCTGAATTAGATCATTTTGAAAATGATTTCGCTTCAATTTTTACTGCTGAATATGCCAAGGAACCTCAAAATCCATTGCAAAATCCTGATTCTGAGTTAAATTTGCAAAATATATCTAGAACAGTTCCAATTGACATTTCAGTAAAACCAGGAATAATTGAAAACATTCATATAGGTGCTTGTTGTTCAGATGAAGAAATTCAGACTTATAAAGCCCTATTTCAAGAATTTCGTGACGTATTTGCCTGGTCTTATGAAGAAATGCCAAGAATTGATCCATCGATCGTCGTTCATGAAATTAAGACTTACTCGGATGCTAAACCTGTTCGTCAACAATTACGTCAAATTCATCCTAGAAAAGCTGCTGCTATAAAAGATGAAGTTGAAAAATTACTTCGAGCAGGATTCATTTATCCAATTCCCTTAACGGATTGGGTATCGAATATTTTTCCTGTGACTAAAAAACAAGGAACCATAAGAGTATGTATCGATTATAGGGATATTAATCGAGCGCGTCCAAAAGATAATTATCCAACTCCCTATATCGATCAAATAATCGATGATTGTGCTGGTAATGAACTATTCTCCTTCATGGATGGTTTTTCCGGCTACAATCAAATAAACATACTCCCTGCAGATCAACCTAAAACAACTTTCATTTGTCCATGGGGAACGTTTGCTTATTTTAAACTACCTTTTGGACTAAAGAACGCTGGAGAAACTTTTCAAAGGGCTATGTCTTATGCATTTCATGACATTAAGCACATTGTTCAGCCATATCTCAATGATTTACCTGCTCATTCATTACGTAGGGCCGATCATCCCACTCATTTACGAGCAATTTTTATGAGATGTCGGCATTATCGGATAAGGCTGAATCCGCATAAATGTGTTTTTTGCGTAGAATCGGGTCGATTATTGGGATTTGTTGTTTTGAAATCAGGCATTCGTGTCGATCCATCGAAGGTCGAAGCTATCATTAAATTTCCTCCTCCTTCGACTTTACGCCAACTCCAAAGTTTACAGGGGAAAGCAAACTTTTTACGTAGATTTATTCCTAACTATGCCGAGCTTACAAAGGGTTTTACCCGGTTGTTGAAACAGGACATTTCATTCTTTTGGGACGAGATCGTTGATCGATCTTTTGATGCACTCAAACACACGTTGACCCATGCACCGTTATTGCATCCTCCCAACTACAACCAAGATTATATTTTGTATCTCGCTGCTTCTCATTCCACCATTGGGATGGTACTAGTTCAGGAAGATGAATCTCACAATGAACATGTGATTTATTACCTTAGTCGAAATCTGCATCCGACTGAAATTAAATACACACATGTGGAGAAATTGGCCTTGGCAGCTGTTCAAGCTGTCCAACGTTTTAGACATTACATCTTGTTACGTAAAACCACAGTAATTTCTAATTGCAACCCTATGATGTATATTTTAACCAAACAATTGCTAGGGGGAAAATATTCCAAATGGATAGTTATCCTGCAGGAATTTGACTTGGAATTTGAAAAATCCAAGGCAAAGAAATCTTTGGTATTTGCGGAACTGATGTGTGATTTCCCCTCTACTGATACTGAAACAGTGGCAGAAGAGTCCATTGAAGACGAATCTTTGTTTCTTATCAGTACGCTTGATCCTTGGTATGGGGATATTATTGTGTATCTCCAAACCCAATCTTTTCGGCCTGACATTTCATGAACTCAGCGACGGAAAATACGCTTCCAATCCCAACAGTATAATATCATTGGTGATACACTTTATCGACGTGGAGCGGATTCTATTTTCCGACGTTGTCTAACTCATGAAGAAGCTGAGAAGGTCTTAAATGACTGTCATTCTAGAGCATGTGGCGGTCATATGTCTGGGTATGCCACTGCCCAAAAGATATTGCGTGCAGGTTATTTCTGGCCAACGTTATTCAAAGATTGCATTTATGCGGTTCGGAAATGCCACAACTGTCAAGTTTTTTATCGAAAAATGCGCGTGCCACCCGCTCCTCTTCACCCTATAATTGCTGTTGGTCCTTTCACAAAATGGGGTATCGATTTTATCACATGTAACCCTCACTCGGCCGGGGGGCATGCCTATATTATTCTTGCTGTAGATTATTTTACAAAATGGGCCGAGGCGATGCCTACATATTCAGCTGACGGCAAGACTGCTGCAACATTCGTATTTAATCACATAATTGCTAGGTTCGGTGTTCCTCAAGCTATTATTACCGATCATGGAAGTCATTTTCGGAACATCATGATGACTGAACTAACATAACAACTTGGCCTACGCCACGATAGTTCCACTCCCTACTATCCACAAGAAAATGGTCTGGTTGAAGCCATTAACAAAGTTTTAGTCACCATGATTAAACGAATCATTGGTATTCACAAGACGAATTGGCATTCCATGTTATTTTTAGCGCTTTGGGCATATCGAACCTCAGTCAAAACATCAACGGGTTTCACTCCTTTTCAACTCGTTTACGGTTTGGAAGCTGTGTTGCCGATTGAATGCGAAATACCGTCACTAAAATTAGTCATAGAATTACTTCCAGCTACTTCTGAAGAGGAGAAATGTCTCTTGTACTTGGCCCAATTAGATGAGAATCGACGAAATGCTGCAATAGCAAACGAGGCTCATATTAAAAGGATAAAAGCTCAGTATGATAGAAATGTGACCCCTCGAAATTTTTCAGAAGGAGACCTAGTTTTAATTTATGATCAAGCTAACGACAAGCTAGGAGCTGGGAAATTCGTGCCTATGTGGCATGGTCCTTACATTGTGAAACAAAAGTTAGCAAAAGGGGCCTATGAGTTGATAGATTTTGACGGTGTCCCTTTGGATAAACCCATAAATGGGCTTTATCTAAAGCGATATTATGCTTAAACGAGGTGTGGAGATTTTTGTTAGTTTAGATTTCTTTACTGCTAGTGTGTTTTAGATTAGAAAAGTGTGCCTAGTTTAGAAGTGTGTTTTGTCACTATTACTGCTTATCTGAGTTTTACTCTTGATATTGCAGATGTCGACGTCTCTTCAAACCTACATTGGTTTTGCTGATGGTGCTTGTCGTAGTACATGGAACATTTCTTCCGCAGCTTGGGTTATCTATTCACCCTTTGACGAGTTAGTATCCATGCATGGGGTAAGCCTTGGTCAAACAACAAATAACATTGCCGAGTATAGTGCAGTGATTGAGTTATTGTCTGAGTCCATATCGTTTGGAATTCGGAGTTTGATTGTAAGGTTGGATTCAGAACTTGTTGTATTACAGCTTAACGGGGTTTATACCATTAGAAATCCAGTGTTATTAAGGTTGTTTTTAAGAGTTCGTCTCTTGGAACGTGAGTTTGATTACATTGAATATCAGCATATTCCAAGACATTTAAATACATTAGCAGATTCAATTTCTTCTAGTATGATAAATAGACATTTGCAATAATAAAAACAGTAAAACAAACAACATTCATATATGTACACAGATAGCTGGCAAAATGGTGATATATCATAGCATAGGAGTGTGTTCAAAAAATTTACATCGTCTTCGATCATAGGTTGGAAACACCTTATGATCGGCAAAAATGATAATACAAAAGTCAAAAAATCAATCTACACGATCATCCCATCACTGATGGTGATCTCGATAAGAAACAACCGCCCGGGCCACCCTACATAGGAACCTCCTGAAAGGTCCTGGTACTACAATCACATATCTCTGTAGCCTAAGAGGAATGTCATCTATACTGGTCTCTGGTATATCTAGAGTCAAGCGCTCTAGATGATGCTCCAAATCAGTCAAAATCTCTACTGATTGGCCTGCTGGGGCTGGTGTGGGTGCAACTGGTTGTCTCCTCTCGAAAGGTTGGAGATGAGCTGGTCGATGTGGACCCATGTCTGTATTCAAAAAAAATTTGGTTATTAGTTTTCTAAACACGATAAAAAACTAAAAAAATTAGAACTTAGCAAACGTTGAAAAATAATTTTACCTGAATCATCCCACTGTTCCCCTGCAGGGAGAGACATCTCTCCGTCTCCGCAGAAATCTATCCCTGCATACGGAAAATCCTCTATCATGAAAACTTGGCGATCCAGCCAACGAAAATATGAAGAAGGGAATCGTACAATCTCAGTGCCCTCAATAGCATGACGGGCCATCAGTGCGGACCAGCGAACCATTCTCGGTTCTCGAGGTTGACCGGCGTCAACTGCAATACTCTGTGGAGCTAATTGAGGGATCCTCTCCAGAGCAAAAGAAACGACGATGGATCCATATCCAAAGTTTTTCAGTTTCCCGGTTTTTGCTCTGGTAAGTTGGCCTTTTATATTGGCCAACACAGCACCAGTTGAATATGGTGCCGCGAAAACAATCCACTACAACACGCATTTGGGAACCAGTAGCCACATGAAGCACGACGCTCCCACACAGTTTGGTAATAGAAAATTCTATAACTTTCAGTTTAGGACGGATGATATGTTTTATGTCAATCCGTTTGTCCCGAGGATTTGCCTGATCATTGCAAAATTCGAGTTGAATACTAGCGACAGTCTGGCCACCTGGCCTAGTCCCAAACAAGGATACTTGTTCGCCCCTCTTGGACAAACCAGTCAAAAAGTATATATCCTCCAGCTCAATTTCGAGACGGTGGCCACCAATGAAGAAACACTGGTCCTCCACATGCCATCTGTCTACCAACCATGTTAAGAGTTCCACTTGTGCCCTCATGCCAAAGATGGCCGAGAATTTGTATAAGCAGCATGCTTTTAATGCCCTTTGTGTGGGAAAATGAAGTATTACAGCTTCATCCACATCCTCATGCTCTCTTTCTCGCCAGATAAGCATCTTGTTAATCTTGCAACATAAAATAAGGCAAGTTAGAATGATTTCATTTAAAAAAATTTGGCAGAAAAATGAGAAAACCGTGCTTAAAAAATTGACCGCGCGGGTACCGCACCTGCTCTTTGTAAACAGAGCGTAGCTCCGCACGCGGGTTGTATGTCGGGTACGGTACCCATGATTTTTTCCCATTAAGAAAAAATCGAGGTCCACAGGTAACCTGTGTCCCACCTGCGGACCCCGCGGGCGCATTTTTTAACCATTTTTTGCCCTAAAAAATCAAACTAAGGCCTAAAAATGAATTTCAAATGGATGAAAAACAAGATAAGGAGGTCATGGATTACCTGGGGCTGACGATTTTCGATTCCAACGGTTGAATTTTCCAGAATCTTCACGGGAAATGTTTATCCAAAAGCTTTTTACTTTTCACTCTGCAACTGAACGGTAAAAATGAAATAGAAAAAGTCCTTTTTATAAGTTTTTTCGAATGAATGAATTTTTAATTTATTTATTTTTCACTTTAAAAGGGTATCTTTGAAAGCATTTTTACTTATCTTAAACATGTATGTGTAATTTTTTGAGTTTTTGTGCAGAAATATGATTTTTTCAGGTGAAATGATCGTTTTTCAACAAAGAGCATACTTTTATCACTTTTTCGGACTCTTTCAAAAATTTTATGAAAAAGCGAAACCTTGGAGTCCTCTTTTAAGCCCTTTTCAGACTCTCTAAATATGAAAATATTGCCGAGTACTTGACTATTCGAACTCGTTAAAGTAAATGAACAATCGTCCCTTCAGTATAAGTTTACCCCTTTTACGGACTGAAATGGACTATTTACGAAAAAGGTATACGTTGACTAATTACGGTCAATAGAGTTCTCTCCCGCATTATTTTATCCTTTTTCGGGCTCGAGAGACTAAATTTACGAAAAAAGTACACCCATGGAGTTTTCTTAAGTTTTTTCTTCTGACTCCCTAAAATTGAAAAACACCGAGTTTCTCCTATACTGGACTCGTTAAAACTTAACAGTAAAGGACCTGTTCAATTTTAAACAGGAACGAACCACTCCTTCTTAGGGTTTGAATTTTAAACTAAGTTGGACTCATCCGAAGGATGAGCTTATAATCAAGCAAATGTTATCCTCCTCAAGCTTGTCAAAAATAAAGAGGTACTTGCCAGAAATGGTGGGGGAAAAGAGAGAAAAATGGGCGTGTTTGTTGTATTTTAATCTTCGAAAACTCAGTCAACCACTCTTGGACACGACACTTTTTATTTACCTGGGTTGGGAAATCCTTTGCCTAACAGTTAATCAAACCACATTGAAAGTTTTCAGCCGGTTTCTGGGTATTAGCTTTGGGTCAATTGTCACCAAGCCATCTGCAGTGTCGTTATGTGTCCAAGAAAACAGTTCAAATAAACCATTCATCTGCAAAATATCTGTCATCCATTTTTTGACCATCCCTGAGTCAGTCCTTGCCAATATATTTTCAAAACTTGATCTATGATTTCGTGTTGTAGGCTTGCCTACGACAGATCGCTTTCTATCAACATCAGCACATTATCTAGGAAGTTGATCCAGAAATCGTCAGTACCTTGAAATCTGCATGCCTCAATGGCAGGTTTCTCGCCTTCGACGACAGGTTGCATCATTGACCTTCGATCGAATGATTTCGTGAGATGTTCGACTTCGGCTCATTCATTCACATTTCATGGATTTTACTGAGTACTTTGAGAGCCATTGACATTACTGGTGGTTTCTCTCACACTTGTTAACAATTCACATTATTGACTGGTAATCAAGTGGTTTCTACCATGTTCGACTTCGACACATTCATTCACATGGATAGAATCGTAATGGTTCGAGATGCAGAAATCAAGACCCTGGATCTAGTTTCCACCATCCAGGCTGCGAGGAATTTTGTTGTCATCTATATAGTAGACTATTGATAAACAGATGGCTGTGTCCATACTGTGTCTACATATATCTGTACTATGATGTATTCAAAATCATTGCTGTATCAGAATGATTTCAGTTAGTTTATAGTTAGTTTTTATCTGAGTATGGGAATGCCTACCTCAGCGATGACATATACATGTATATATTTTGCATTGAATGTTTTTACAGGTTTCGACTGGGGTGTCCACAGGATGATCTTTGAAATGATAAAGTACTGCACTCTTCATATATGACAGACCACGGCTTCATCTATTCCAGACTTTGCACTTTAGGGGGCAATTTGTTACACTAAAATCTGTCATCTTGACATTTTACCATGAGTATGAGCTCATTATTACTCATACTTCCTCCTTTTGCAAGTGCAACATATCAACTCCTCATGTCAAGCTTCAAAATAAGAGAAAAGTCCCTAAAATCCCCTAAGAATTGGTATCGCACTTTCTCTATGCATTCCCTGCGGTCCCGCACCTAAAGTTAAGCCTTCATGCAGAACCATACCGCACATTCTTTGTGTAATGGGTGCAGACCTCTGTAAAACATAAAAAGGCGAGAAAGTGAAGATAAAAAGTGAATTCCAGGTGAATTCTAGAAGATTCTAGACGGGAATTTTCGGGAATGGATACGCTTTAAGAAGGTTCATGCATCCCTCACTTGATGGAGCTAACCCCTTGATGTAAGGAGCTAATCCATTTGAAGGAGGATTCTATCCCTTCATATTTGGAACAAGAAACCTCCTCTTTTACACTATAAAAAGAGGCTTTGGGTAGCCTCAAAGGGAGTTCAAGCTTAATATATTTGAAGTTAAATGCTATTGAAATTCAGACTTAGTTAACTAAGACTTTCTGTGAGGTTAAATCACTCATCTCTATTTGTCTTGGTTCAAAGAGTGCAATGCTTGTCAAATTAGAAGAGATTCCTGCTTCGGACCCCAGGAGGACCTGCACAACATCAAGGCACATGTTGTAAAAGTTTTCTATATTTGAAGTTAATACAAATATACTCATTTCTCTCATTAAACTATCTATTCATGGTTTATTTCATAAATTCCTTGATCATTATGATAAGTATGATTTATAATAATGTCTATACAGGTGCTGCTTAATCTTTTTGCTTGTTTGTGACTGCAGATTCATGAGGAACGTTCTTTCAGTGCACGGGAAGGACTTCAACGAAATCAAGCAAGCGTTGGACATAAGGTAGGCCTTACACCTATATAGTGTTTTATGAATCTTATATGCTTAGAGAGAGATTAGTATAATTGGTTGTTTGTTGCTAGTTACCTTTTGTACTAGAGAGATCGGTCTTGTCCGCAAGATGGATTAATCTACACAACACTTACCCATTCCACTAAGGTGGGGAGTAGAATATCTAGTGAACTAACTTTCTAGGGGTTCATATACTGGAAGGACCTGAGTTTCAGACTCTTTGTTAGATTCTTTTATCAAAGAGGCAAGAGTGATTCTTTCTTCTAAATGTAGTTGGGAAGACTGTGAGGACTGTCCAACTTCTTTTGGAAAAATATGGGGAAACTTGTCAATAGGATTGACAGGGTTCTGGATATGTACATTCTTTCTCCTATGCAGAAAGGAAGCTAGGACAGGTTTGTCTGTCTTGGAAGGGTTAAGCTTATCAAAATTGTCAAACAGGTTAGATACAAGTCCTCTAGTAGAATAAGCTTCATTTACAATTCTACTTTCTACTTCTTCTATCTTGGTCAGGGACTCTCTGGAATAAGACTTAAGTAAAGAAGAATCAACTGTACATTGTTCAAAGCATTATTTACATCATTCACAAAAACTTGTAATCTATCAAACTGTTCTTTCACAAAGACAGTTTTGGCAACATTATTGTCTAGTCCCATTATAGCAGTGTTGGACTAGTTTAGCTGGTCACTGGCTTTCTGTATCCTTCCATCTATGCCAAGAGCATTATCATCCTTTAATACCAAAGGAATGGCCTTTGCAATGTTTTGGCCTTCTCCTAGGATAATGCCTTTGTAGGGAGGAAATGTAGTGGCAGTTTCAATTTTACTACCATCAAGGGTTGTCCATGAATTCTAAGAAGAAGATGTTATGGCATCAGTCATCAAAAAATTTTTAGATTATTTATTTCTCTTCCATGAATAGAGTTCTGGAGGCTTCCTTTCTGAATACAGACTTTGTCTAAGAAATATAACACACAAACTATCACACAGACTCAAACTAAACAAATGATCTAGCCACTATACGTTCTCACCAGTGCCGAGCACACTGATGCACAGGCTTCTCAGATCAACTACTAGACTTTAGTCACTTGTTCGTGATGCAAGCAGATCAAGCTTAGAGCTTGTAAATGTAGAGCAGGAAGAGAGCAAACTCTGACTCTAAACACACACAAAGACTCAAACAACCGATGTCGAAAGAGTGAGCCTTACCCTCCTTATATAGGATGAGAGGGGGGACAAGCAATCAATTCGGATCATTCAAGGACAAAGATATGGAGAAGGAATCATTGCTTTCAGGTATCGTCAAGGTGACATCTGCACAGAGATTCCTTCATCCAAACGCAGACATGTGGGTGCCAGTGCTAAGTACAAAGTGGATTCCTTTTGGTATAGAAGGCCCATGATAACTGTATAAAAGGAATATTTACACAGTGAATATTTTTACCAGAAAGCTCACAGGAAAACTAGTCACTCTCAATCTGTGACTAGACCTCATTATTACACTGTGGATATTTTAGGGAACCCACAAAAACCCCTAAATGGTTTAACTTCTTTCTTCAAGGATTGAAATACCAGGAAACCTGAGTCTTTTATAGAAATGTTCATCCTAGGCTTTTGTATAAATCCTTCTTACAATCATTGGTTTATTAAGTACAATCTGGTGCTTAATTTTTGTCATAACTAACCACTCATAATGGTGAGTCATGTACCTATGCAGTATATCATCATCTCCTCTTATTGTAGGCATCAAGAATTCTTCTACATTTTTATGCACGGGATGGAAACATTCAATATTTCTTTCATTACACCAATTGCAAAGATTTTGGGTATAGGATTCATAATAAACTGGATCTAATGTAGTTTTATTAATTCCGTAGTCACTCCACTAGTTCTTAAACCAATTTGGCTGGTGGTTCGCCTGCATTATCTGTGTAGGTCAAAATTTGATCTTGGTGTAATGGGTTTCACCCTTGCCATCAACATTCATTATGTTTCACCATAACTTTTTGTATCATGCAAAGTCATAAATAGTGTCAGGAAATATGATAAAAGGGTTATTACCTGGCCATAGTGCACTGCCTATTATCCAAGTAGGATCTCTTGTCCTGTTGATGCAGAAATACCGATGATATACTCGACTCTTGTCACTTCCTTGGGTCCAGATCATACTGATATCATGAAAGTCATTTGACAGAATTTCTTCAGCAATATGGGCATCCATCATGCTTCTTGAGTAGACCATATCATGTATCCATTTGTTCCCTTTTGGATACACTTTTATTTCAGGTACTAAGTCTTGTAAATCATTATGTGGCTGCAAATTTGCGTCCAACACTTTAGTACTTCGTAGTTGCCAAGTTTGTTTCCAGTTGTCTCTGTAGTCTGACCAACTTTTATTTTCTGTTATGGATCTTAATACCTCTTGTTGCTGATTTGGATCCCACTCTGTAACTATCACCATTACTTGGTCTTCTTCTTGTTCTTGTTGCTGGATAAGTTCCTGGCTTAAGAATTCTAGCAAGTGATTATTTATCCCTTTGATATGTTCAACTTTAAAATCAAAATTTGCAAAAAGTGCTTACCATCTAGTAAATTTGGCTTCTCCGGGCTTCTTAATGTCCTTTGTAAGGACATTTCCTAATGTTGAGGCATCATTTCTCAGCAAAAATTTCTTATTAACAAGATGTATTGTAAATTTATCAATACAATTCCAGGCAGCTTTTACTTCTCTTTCAATAATAGAGTAATTTTTCTCAGTCTTGTTCCAGTTTCCAGAAGTGAACTGTACTACTTGCTCGATCTTTTATTTTTCATCTTTCTTCTTCTTTAATACACCTCCCCATCCAATGTCACTGGCATCTGCTTCAACAATTTTGAAAAAAAATTTCATCAGTAACATACAATATAGGCAGTGTTTTTACCTTGGCTTTAATCTGTCTAACTGCATCAGTGTGGGCTTCTGTCCAAGGTGAAGGATTTTACCTCAGTCTCTAATTTAACAGAGATCTATCTACTGCACAATATTTATAAAAATTCCCAACATAATTCAAACATCCTAGAAATATTTGAAGCTGTGTTTTGTCTAGGATGACATTAGGGAATTTATCTACAAATTCCATCGCATGGCTTTGCAAAGCAATTTTCCCATTTTGTATTGTGTGCCCCAAGAGTTTTATGGAGGTATAGAACATTTCAATCTTCTTGTTACTGAGCAGTAGAACGTTTTGTGTGACCAACTTTATAAAGATCTTGATATGCTTAAAGTGGTCTTGAAGATTTTTTGAAAAAATAAGAATGTCATCTATGTAAACAAGCAACCAATCTGCATAAGGTTTGAATATAGAATCCATAACCTTTTGAAACTTTTATGGAGCATGCTTGAGACCAAACGGCATGAAATTTCATTCATAATGTCCAGCTGGAAAACTAAAGGAAATTTTAAACTTATCTTTCTCTGCTATTGCAACTTGCCAGAAACTAGACTTTAGATCAAATTTTGAAAATATTTTTGCGCCGGAGATCCTACCCAATAAATCACCTTTGTGCGGAATTGGATAAGTGTCATCGGCAAGAACATAATTCAAGGGCTTATAAATGATCACAAACCTTGGAATTCCTGTGATTTTTTCTGATCTTTTATTGACATAGAACCCATAGATGTTCCATGGGCTACTGGATTCTCTGATCAAATTTCTGTTCAATAGCTGACTTATTTATTTTTCACAAAGATCCCTGTATTCCTTATTCATTGGAATGGCTTTGGATTTACAAGGCCTACCTGTATACTTAGATTTGTAGGGTAGCTCTACACAATGTTGTTTCTTGTGCCAGAAGGCATTAGGTTCTTCTGAACAGCATTCTTTTTCTATGACTGATTTTAATTCAGAGATTTTTCTCTGAATATCAAGAGACTTCATCTGCTCTTCTATATGGATGCTAGACTTAAGGTCTTTGAGCTCTATGACTTTATTTTCAGCCTTTTTAAGTTCCTGCATAGCCTGCACCATAGTAGAGATCCTAGGATTTGAAACATAGGGCATGTCTATTCTTTTGGATTTTCCTTCGGAAGTAGGTATAGTTATAAAATAGCATGCTCTATTACTTTTCAATCTAATAGAGCCATGGGGTTCTACTACTGCTAGGAATAAATTTCCTAAAATACAGTTAACTGGGATGTCTCGTACTGCAAAATTTAATTTTATGCAATGAGTATCAAATAAAACAGCAGCTTTTGGAACTTCATACTGTAGAGTTTTCTCTCCTAACCCTATTGTTTTTCTGGAGGCTGATATCCAGTACTTGGAAGGGATGACCTTTTTATTAAATATGTTCACATCTGCACCAGAATCTAAAAGTGTTGTGAGGGAAAAAATTTCACCTTTGATACAAACATTGATCTGAACATGATGTTGATGGTATTCTATTGCTAGAACACGCATTTCTCTAAATCCTAATGTAGGATCCTTTTTTCCCTCAAGAATTTCAACATTGGATTCTGTAAATGGAGTACTATGTAGTGTCTAATTTGTACAGTGGCCTGAAACAGGTTGTGCCATTTCCTGTTTTCCTTTCTCTAACTTAGAAACTTTGGATTTTAAAACAGAAATTTCAGTTTTGAGCATGTGGATTTCTCTAGTCACCTCCCCCAAAGTGAGTGAGTGAACTTTGTTCTGTTGCTAATCTCGCTGATAGGATTTGGTATTTCTTTCATAAGAAGCTTTGAGAAAAAGAGGCTTCTTACTGGCACTTTTTCTACCTGAAGATGTCTGTGACATAAATGTCTCCAGCAAGAAATTTTTTAAGTCTCCTTCTTCCATTGCACGTATTTGTGAAAAAATCTTGAGCTCATCTTCAGTTGTTTGAGCCATAAGGAATTTTAGTTTTGAACTAAATTCTTCTGCAAGATTTTCATCAGATGAAGAGTCATATTCATCATCAGAAGAACATCCACATTTACAATTTTTATAATCTAAACAAGAACAATATAAATGAGCTTGTAGTTCTTCCATAGAAGAACTAGAAGAAGAAAATTCACTGCATGAATCAGAAGAAGAGTCATGCAGCTGTTGTTGTTGGATAAACAGGCGCAAACAGTTTTTTGCCGTATGGAATGAAGATCCACACTTGCTGCATTTATCTTTAGATTTTACCACTGTCTTGCCTTTGTTTGGAGGCTAAGATTTTTTGCCTCTCTTTTTTCTTTGACTCTTCACCATCAGGACATCTATTAGCTGTGTGGCTAGGTTTTCCACATAACCAGCATATGAGTTGATTCAGCTTTTCTTTATTTTGAGATCTCAGATGTATATATGATGGCTTGTAATAATGGGTATTAGGGACATACTTGTAGTATCCCTTTCTTCTGGATGGCTTTGAGGAAATTATCCTCTTATTATTTCTGTTGATGAATTTTTCTTTATTTTGAGCCTTCTTTGCCTTTCTTTTAGACTTTCTTCTTTTAACTAGGGGATCATCAATATTAATTCCATATTTTCTGCAAAAGGATTTGCTGTCAGGCAGTCTAGACATATTTTCTAAATATTTATTCATTTTTGAACTAGTACACAGAGTTACTAGTACCTTTGTAATGGTTGCATATATTTCTCCCCAAGTATAAACTTCAAAAGTTAATTGAAAAGATTCTTGCAGTTTAATAATATCAACCAACTTTGAAGGTAATGCTGCAAGATAAACTTGTTTCCACAAAATATTTTTAGGCTCTTTTACTAAATAGATCCTCTACATCCAATATCGATGGAAATCTTCATATTGGCTCATTTTCATGCATTTTAAATTCATCAAAATAATATCATTTTTGTCTGAGACAACATTCTCAGTGCCACACCAATGTTCTTCAATCATAGAAGTTACTACTCCAATCATATTATTTATGGGAGTACCATCAGGATGGAAATGGATATCTCCACTTTCATCTTTTAAAATCTCTTCTTCCATCTTTTTGGTCAAAGCTGGAGAAGTTTCAACTTCCTACCATCTTGCCAAGGTTTCAGTGAAGCATTGGATCATAATTTTACATGCTTCAACTTCTGACTTTCCTCTGACATGCATGGGTTTATATTTGGTCATCATTTGATCAATCACTTGTATAATTTGCCCCATACTAAGATTATCAATATTCCACTCTTTGCGACATTCAGGGTAAAAGGAATGAGTTTCTGGGAGATTACCCATTCCACTAAGGTCGAGAGAAAAATATCTAGTGAACTGACTTTCTAGGGGTTCATATACTGGAAGGACCTGAGTTTCAGACTCTTTGTCAGATTCTTTTATTAAAGAGGCAAGAGTGATTATTTCTTCTGAAGGTACTTGGGAAGGCTGTGAGGACTGTCCAAATTCTTTTGGAAAAATATGGGGAAACTTGTTAATAGGATTGACAGGGTTATCGATATGCACATTCTTTCTCCTATGCAGAAAGGAAGCTGGGACATGTTTGTGTGTCTTGGAAGGGTTAAGCTTATCAAACTTGTCAGACTGGTTAGATATAAGTCCTCTAGTAGAATAAGCTTCATTTACAATTCTACTTTCTACTTCTTCTATCTTGTTCAGGGACTCTCTCGAATAAGAATTAATAAAAGAAGAATCAAACTATACATTTTTCAAAGCATTATTTACATCATTCACAGAAAGTTGTAATCTATCAAATTGCTCTTTCACAAAGAAAATTTTGGCAACATTCTTTTCTAGGCCCGTTATAACAGTGTTGGACCAGTTTAGCTGCTCACTAGATTTCTGTATCCTTCCATCTATGCTAAGATAATTATCATCCTTTAATACCAAAGGAATGGCCTTTGCAATGTTCTAGCCTTCTCCTAGGATAATGCCTCTGTAGGGAGGAAAAGTAATGGCTATTTCAATTTTACTACCATCAAGGGCTATCCATGAATGCTGAGAAGAAGATGTTATGGCATCAGTCATCAAAACATTTTCAGATTGTTTATTTCTCTTCCATGAATAGAAATATATTCAAGTGTTAGATCTATTCATATAATCTTTCCACTCTTCTGACAATTTGAGTTTTTCTTCACATGAGTGAGTGAGACCAAAAGAATCGGCCTCGGGATGAGTATAAATATCCCAGTTTAGCATCTACTTCACCCACTGGGTTTCAACCTTATGATTTTTGCACCCATCCATGATTGTGAAGAATTTGTGCATCTCCATGACTGAAGGCTTTTTGCAGTCAGATGGTAGATCCTTGAATCTTGATTCAGGGATCAAATCATTCATCTGCTCTAGATATCTGAGACCATATTTTGGCATGTTAGATGGTCTCATCTTACCAAACATTTCTGTTAATATGGGGTCTTCATTTTCTAGTGATGGAAATTGATGCATCATCAGTACATGATTTGACTCATGAGGGAATGGAATATCAGAACATTTAGGAATTGGACATGGGTTAACTGAGGTAGAAGCTGGGGCTTCTCCTGTCCTGAGACGATGATTTTCATGAATGAATAGATAGGAAAGACTACTGAGAGCCCCTGCGTAAAATTGGTATCAGAGCCAGAAAGATTTTCTGGTTCTAGAAAGGTGAGTACTCAAAATCATCCTCTCTTTATTTAAGAAAAAATGGACTCTTTCAGAAAATCAATTTCTTTCAGAGAGTTAGATGAAAGAGAGAAGGCTGAAGAAAATTCCCTTAGAGATATGTTTGCTACTACTTCAAGTAGAGTTCTGAATTCATCTGAATTAGGTTATGATGAAACTGAGCCATCTGTCCTTTGGAAACTCCCAAGAATTTCCGCGTCAAAAGTTTATTCCGATGTAACACCTTTTCATTTAAAGGCTGCCACTAGGATATCTATAAAGGATTCAATCAGTTCCATTCAAGAGAAATCAGACTGTGTTCAGTCCATCCCCCTTCTAGATCCAAAGCAGCTTCAGGCATAAGCTAGAAGATTATAAACCCAATATCTACATCTGGGATGTATCAGGGTTGGAATCAGTTCTCTCACACACCAAGGGTTAGATACTTATGTCCTAGCCACTATGAGAGATCTCACTCATAATAAATATATTGATTCAATTATTGGAGGGATTGTAGCCGGGTTGTGAAATGGTCCTGTTTGGTTTGACTGCTACCCTAATTTTTCAGTCTCTATATTTGATCAAACTATATATAAAATCTTAAAACTTCAAATACAGACTTCAGGGTTTGATATGCTGAAGAAAAGAAACAATATTTCCATTCAAACCAGGGGTTGTTTCCATCACACAAACACCATGTACCCAGTAGTCCTCCATGCTCCTAGCAGAGATTCAAAAACAAGTGTTGTTGTTCTCACCGATTCTAAAAACCAGAAGGCAGAACATCAAGCTATCAAGTGGGAAGATCTAAATTTCCAAGAATATTGGGTCATTCCTAACCCCAAACCCATCTATGCAAAGAATATTGCTTCTGCCAACATTCGTGAAGAACAATCCTCAGCTACCCTATATTTCAACATGTTACACAGTAATTTTTCACCGTCCCTACCATTCCCCGTCCCACACAATGGAGGACCCATTTTGTGACCTATGAACATTGTCATGCATTGAAATCATCATCGATGCATTCCTCTAAACATGAGCTTCAATTGCCCTAAAGAGATCTCCTTGCAAAAAACCATGAAAATATCTCCTTTTGCATTGGCGCGGGCAGACAGTTCATCACTCACGCCAATGGGGAAAATCCTACAAAGAGGCCGCGCCAACTGGCGCTTTGTCCCAGAGCAGCAGTCGCGCCAGCCAATTTAAGGAGTGTTTTTTAAATAAAGATGGCGGAATTTGTGTTTCAACAAACTCAGAAACCATTCCCTATCTTGAGTTGGGAGGTTTGGCTACGGGAGTTCCATGGAAGGGAAGTGGTTTGCCACCTCTCATGGAACCTTCCTTTATGATAGGGCCAATCCCACAATAATAGGGATCCCAACTCCCTCCTTCCCCATCTATAAAAGCTTGCCTATTGCCATTGCAAGCTAGTCTTGAAGTGCCTAAGCTTTGAATCTCCAAATTCCCAAGAGCCTTTGTGCTGTAAGAGCCCTCTTTCTTCCCTTAAGGCCGACTCGAGGAGACTATCGTCGAGAGACTCTAGAGAGGTTTTCCATTTCCCTGGCAAGCTTTGCGAGACGTGAACGACTGGGGACCCTTCCGAAAGAGACCGTGGCGTCAGAACATTGGTTGTACTCTCTTTCGATTTCTTATTAATGAATGACTACCGGTTATGGTTCCACTCTGTTTTTCACTTATGTTAATAATGAGTTATATCCTTTCTGACTGATATATAGTTGCATATTCTGGATTTTATGCTTGTATTCGTGTTGTTTCTTGCATGTGTAGGTGTCCATTCACGGAGATCGTGGGGATCGTGATCTGCCGAGGCTGAGGAACGGGAACGCTCTCTCTTCTACGAATCATAGCACTGGACTCCAGGTAGGCCTCCATTGTTGGCTTATTTATTCGCAATTAGGAACTTGCGCTGTAGCATTTGATGATTGTTGCTAGACCCCTGCTGGGCTAGTAGGGATCGCCTCTGTCCGCAGAGGGGATTTACCTCCTCAACAATTTGGCGACTCTGCTGGGGATCGTCTAGTTTGTTGGTGTTTGTTTTATGGGCTATATACGGAGCTTGAAGTAAGCCAGATAGCCTTCGAAACGCTTTTGCTCTGCAATTGCGAAGTAGATCAACGCTGCTTCAGTCAATCTCCGGTTTAGTTCGTAAATTGAACTCTTGGAGCATTGTCTTGCCTTGTCGATTGTATCTCGATTCTGCTTGCTTGGTCAGCCTTTTGGGCTGGGTTCTTCTTGTGTTTCTGCTTGTTGGTATTGCTTGATCATCACTGGTCTGCTTGTTGGCTTGCTTTTTTATTTTTGACTGGTAAACTCGACTGACGCGCTTTTTAGCTCGACAGTCGCGCCCATTGGCGCAGGTTGCTTGTGTATTACCCGCGCCAATTGATTTTTGGCGCTAGTTACAGCCTCACAGTCGCGCCAATCCTGTGAGGTACTAGGGTTTGCTCAGTTCTGAGCCTCCCGAGCTTGATCTGTGTGTTTGGTCTTGTTTATCTCGCTTTGAGCCTAGATTACATGGTTCATTTGAGTCTTGGGAACTTGGAGATTCTTCTTGAAGTGGTGAGTCTGGTCTTGGTTGGGAGAAATTCTTTGTTTTTTTCATTTTCAGGCGTTGGTGCTTGTTGTCAGTTAGCAACCCGCGCCAATTAGCCATTGGCGCTAGTTGTCAGTGGTCAAGTCGCGCCAATTGGTGCCAATTGGCGCTAGTTGTTAATGGACAAGTCGTGCCAATTTCAGGGTGTATAAAAATTGAGATTTTTTCCCTTAATCCTTCACCAGTGTGTCTTTCCCTTCGAGTCTTTCCTCTGTATGAGCATAGATTACATTGCTCATTATTTGGAATGTCTTCTTTCTATGATTGTTTGATGTAAAAGGGAATGAATGCCTTGTTTTGATCTCTTGCTTTGGAAGTCCTTTTGTGTTTGACTGCATATGTCTTGTCAACTTTTGAGGGATTTTGTCACAAAGTATTTTGAAACAACGGTTGCATTCTTTAAGGAGTTTTTCTTTCTTTTAGTTTTTGTTTCAAAGTTTTATTTTGATGCATTAGATCACATTGCATTGAAAAGTATTTTTTGAGATTCATCATTGGACTTAGATCACATTGTTTAGTGATTGAAAACTAAAAATCGCTTTGAGTGCATTCTCTTTTGTTAAAAGCATGCATTAAGTAGATTCTCATTTTATCGAAAAATGCATTGAGTGCATTCTTATCATTTGAAAAGAAAAAGGAAATTGTGCATAGATTAAAATTGCATGGTTTTCGAAAAAAAAAGGGATTTTGCATAGATTATATTACATAATTCGCTTCGTTGACTGTTTTAAATTACTTTCGGATAGAGAAAGTCATCTAGTTTGGAAAAGATTTCGTTTGCAGTGTTGTTGTTTGTTGCATCATTGTTTGAAGCTCTTCCCTTAACTAGATAGCATTCATCGAATTGAAAGATTTCTTTTCCCATATAGCTGCATATAGGAGTTTTTGAAACAACACATTTGTTAGGGCTTGAAAACGGAAACGTAATTGAAGATCAACCTTAAAATTTACTCAAATTACCTAAGGAAGCATTGGAATCTAATGAAACACATTTAAAGGTCTAGGCTAGAGACGTGTTCCGGCGTCTTTAAACCTAGCAACTGTCGCTCGCCTTTTGGCTTTAAACAGCGCTAGTACGGACTTGTGCTCCCCGTACCGTCGCGTATATAAAGCGAGACCCCTCTAGGTTTCAATCCTTTATCCGTAGGAAGCTGAGTCTGCCGCCCTATACCCGTGATACACCAAACACAGCATTCGGGGAGATTGCATGCACATACAGAAAGTCCTTGGTTGACTTATTTTTCATTATTGAAACCAAGGTGTATATTACAGTTCACGGTTATTTGGTACACCCTTTTTGCCTAGTATTCCTGAGCAGTCATTTGATCTTTTCTGACTCCCCAAATTTGGAAATATCATCAAGCGCTTGTCCTTTCACGCTTGTTTCCAACCTAAAAGTGATAGAGTCACCTTTTGCCTATTTCTCGACTCTTAAAATATGAAACGGTAGAGTTTTGTTTCAATGCTTTAAAAATTAACTGCCCATGAAATATTCCTGGTTAAAGTTAGTTTCCTTAGGGTGTTTTTCTGAAGATCGTTTCTGATGGCAACTTTTCCGGAGTTCACCAACCAAGGAATCCCCTCTGATGGGAATCCTGGTCATTTTCCTCCTTTTGGAAATGTTGGTGCTCCTTATATGGCAACGTTGTCCCTTCCTGGGTTAACTGTTGGGTTGCCTGTTTGGTTTTTCTCCACCTCTGTGGTCCCGAATGTCTCGGCTACTGGTCAATCAGTTCCTCCCCCTGAAAAACATCATGTTGATTCAAAGGTGGACCTCTCCCCTTCTTCGCCTATTTCTGTGTCTTCATATTCTACTTCACCTGGTGAAAGTCTAGATTCAAGTAACCAGGTGGCTAAGAAGAAGAAGAAGAAGACAAAGAAGAAGAAGTCCGATAAAGGAGAGGCTATATCTGTGGCTATTGCACCTAATAATTCTCCTCTTGATAAACCTTCCAACCCTCCACGGAAAGTCAAGTTCCCTTGCATGTTGTGCACAGGAGACCATCTTCTTCGAGACTTCCCTGGCATTCCCAAGGTGCTCGAAGTATGGTCCAACGGTCGCCCACCGTTGCCTTTGGCTTCTGGGAGTCAGGTTGGGGGCACATATTCAACTGGTGCTGGTAAGGCTCCTAAGAAGCAGGGTAAGATCACTAATCCCTGTAGGTTGTGTGGGGGGCACCATGCCATTCACCTTTGTCCGTATATGGATGAAGCCAAGCGAGTTTTGGACAACCCGACTGTTTCTACACCATGCCTTCCGACTGGTTATAAATGGCCTTCTTTGAGTCCTCCACCAGCTGATCCTATGATTGGTCAAGAGTCATCCTTGGTCGATCCCACTCCCCTGAAAATTCAAATTCAGGAATCTGTTCCCGACCAACCATTGGTCATGGGATCGGTTGAACTGGCCCCATCTATGGTGCACCAGGTCTTTTCCGTTGAGAGTGGATCTTTCACCCCTCAGGTTCTTCTTGTTTCTTCAGATTCTTCGGACTTGGAGAAAGATTCTCCTATCCCTATCCCTCAAGAAGCTTCTCCTTTGCCTCCCGTGATGGAGGTCCCGGAGGATTATCCTCCTACCTTCGAGATGGAGGTCATGGAGGAGGCTCCTGCTTCCGTAACACCAGGGGAAGACCATCTCAGTCCGATGATAGCCCCTCCGAGTAGTTTGGTCACTTCCTTTGATTGGAGTCGATTTGCAGGATACCGCCTTCCGTCTTATGTGCCTTTCGAGATCACAATACAGGCTTTTGGTCTGGTCGTACCTAGCACCATTATAGATGAAGGTGCATCTGTTAGTATTATATCCTCAACTACTTGGAAAATTTTTGGCTCACTGCCACTTGCGCCTGTTACGCAGAATCTGTTGGCATTTAACAGAAGAACGAGTCAACCATTAGGGATCCTTCCAAGGTTACCTGTTACTTTGGGAGGTAAAACCGTCCATATGGACGTGATGGTTGTTCCAGGCCCCTTGGATTTCAATCTGCTTTTGGGGCGCGATTACACCTATGCCATGGGAGCGCTTGCTTCCTCCCTTTTCCGTGTGGTCTGTTTTCCACATGAAGGGCGGATTGTGACCATTGATCAACTTTCGTTCTTTGGTCCTGATATGGCAGCTGGCCCACCATCATCCCTTCCTGGTTTTTATCCACCCGTTGTATCTGCCCCACCGCAGGTCAACTATGTGGCTACCTACCCCATGCCTGTGCTCAGTGATGATGTCATTGTGCATCAGGTGCTGGGGGCATTGGGTCCTAACTTCCAGGATGTTTTCCTTCCATCAGGAGTGGAACTCTTGGAAGCGATGACTTCTTGTTCATTATGATGAGGTTTTCGGAGCACAGTTCGTTCTCCTATGTCAAGCTCCTTAAAAAATGAAACTGGGTCCTGTCGAAGCAGAGTTCCTTGTCTTGTGTCAAGCTCCTTAAAAAATGAAACAAGGTCGTCGGAGCACAGTTCGTTTCCTTGTGTCAAGCTCCTTAAAAAATGAAACAAGCTGGTTGGAGCATAGTTCATTTTCTTGTGTCAAGCTCCTTAAACCATGACACAAGGTGTCCTGAGGATAGTTCTTTTAATGTGTCAACCTCGTTAAAATAATGAAACACGTTCCTGTTCAATTCGAGTCTTTAATTTGATCTCGTAAAATCCCAGTTGAGTCTTTTGATCTCGTAATTTGAACCTTCACTCCATCTTCCTTCCATATGGACTGAAGCTTGGGGGGCATGTACCTCAAATTGAGTCACCATGCTGGGGGCATGCTTACTTTTCAAGCATAGTTTGTTTCCATTTCAAGCTTGTGTAAAAATGAAACCAGTTTCAAGCATAGTTTATCTTTGTTTCAAGCTTGTGTAAAAATGAAACCAACTTCAAGCAGAGGTTCTTGATTTCATGCTTGTGTAAAAATGAAACCATTCCCATTTTACCTCCTGTGATTGCCATTTTATTAGCCTGTTTTTGCCAGATGAGCCTTAGTTTTCTCACTCCATCGTCACTATCTGCCTGGACGATTATATGCCTTCACTTGGTTGTTTTACCCATTCCCGAAGAACCGCTGCGATGAGTGGTCTTGTTAGCCAGCCTCCAAACCTTTATTTGTTTTGAGCAGTTCCATCATTACCGGAACCAGTTTCTACCCTTTATACCACTCGTTCCTCCAGGAGGAGTCAACTTTTAGCTCTTTTATGACTCTCTAAACATGAAAAGATTGTCGAGGCCCTTGTCGTTTCGATCTCGTTAAAATGGAAATGAATCGAAATCTACCCAATATACATTTACCCCCTTTTCGGGCTGGGATAGATTGATTACGAAAAAGGAATACCCTAGCCTATCGCGACTAGGAGGTTTTCTCGGATATTGTTTTCTACCTTTTCGGATCTGAGGAACTATTTACGAAAAGGGACTTGTGGAGTTTACTTTTCTGTTGTCTTTTCAAACTCTCTAAACATGAAAAGACACCGAGTTCTCCCTTTTTCAGACTCGTTAAACCCTGATGACATCGGATCCAGTCGTAATGACGTTCTCCGAGTTCCTCCTTCCTAGGACTCGTTAAATGCACTAGGATGGATTCACCCGAAGGGCGGACTTATATTACAAGCATATGCTATCCCCTTCAAGCTTGTTATCAAAAATAATTGGGGTACTCACAAGAAATGGTGGGGAAAAAATGGAACCATCATCGTTGTCGTCAGCAGTATGTCGCTCTTGAACATGGCACTTGTCTGCATTCGTGTCGGGTTGGAAACATCTCATCTCATTTCTTCACTTTGCCTCCGTGGGTTTGGATAATCCCTTTTGACCTCTCATCTGCTCATTGCCTCGTCACCATGACCTCTGATCCGTTGATGTCAAATACTGCCAAGTACACTGTCGTGCCATTTATATGTTCAAGAGAAGTTCGCCTCTGCAAATATCAACCTTCCTCTGATTCTCATACGATCCTGATTCACAAAAAAAACATCATGTTCCTCTGTCTCGTGTCGATGATGTGGGAAACATTATGGCCCACCTTCGATCGAGGTCACTTCCTGTCGACTTCAGCTCATTATCCAGGAAGTTGGTCTAGAGACTCCTTTATGGTACCTTGGAGCCTGCATGCCTCAATGGCAGGTTCGTCGCATTCGACGTGGGGTTTTCATCATTGGCCTCCGATCGAGTGATTCTACGGGTGTTCGACGCCAGCTCATTGATTCACACACCGTAGATTGTACCTATAGTACCTTGAGGGCCATTGTCATTATTGGTGGTTCCTCTCGCGTCTGTTAATAGCTCTCATCGTTGGCTAGTAATCAGACGATGTTCTTGCATGTTCGACTTCAGCTCACATATTCACATGCTTGAACTTGTACTTTGTTTGGGTCGAGATGGAGCGCAAGACCCTGGATTGTGTCTGTTGTAATCCAGGCTGCGATTGTGGATTATTATCATTATGTACATGACTCACTGATTGGATGGCTACGACCATACCTGAGTCTATTTATTTGGTCCTCGCTGGATGGCTGCGCCCATACCCTGGATCCGGATTATAGTGAACTCTGTTTCGGATGGCTGCGCCCATACCGCATATACATCATGTACTTGAGATATCAGTTGTATTTTTCTGCGCAGGTTTTCCGACGGCGGGGCTTCAGTTGAACATGTTCTCGTAAAGCATTTCACCCCTCTCTCTCTCGGGCCTCATACTTTAGGGGGCATCTGTTACACAGTAATTTGTCACCGTCCCTACCATTCCTCGTCCCGCACAATGGAGGACCCATTTTGTGACCTGTGAACATTGTCATGCCTTGAAATCATCATCAATGCATTCCTCTAAACATGAGCTTCAATTGCCCTAAAGACATCTCCTTGCAAAAAACCATGAAAATATCTCCTTTTGCATTGGCGCGGGCAGACAGTTCATCACTCGCGCCAATGGGGAAAATCCTACAAAGAGGCCGCGCCAACTGGCGCTCTGTCCCAGAGCAGCAGTCGCGCCAGCCAATTTAAGGAGTGTTTTTTAAATAAAGATGGCGGAATTTGTGTTTCAACAAACTCAGAAACCATTTCCTATCTTGAGTTGGGAGCTTTGGCTACGGGAGTTCCATGGAAGGGAAGTGGTTTTCCACCTCTCATGGAACCTTCCTTGATGATAGGGCCAATCCCACAATAATAGGGATCCCAACTCCCTCCTTCCCCATCTATAAAAGCTTACCCATTGCCATTGCAAGCTAGTCTTGAAGTGCCTAAGCTTTGAATCTCTAAATTCCCAAGAGCCTTTGTGCTGTAAGAGCCCTCTTTCTTCCCTTAAGGCTGACTCAAGTAAGGAGACTATCGTCAAGAGACTCTAGAGAGGTTTTCCCTTTCCCTGGTGAGCTTTGCAAGACGTGAACGACTGGGGACCCTTCCGAAGGAGACCGCGGTGTCAAAACATTGGTTGTACTCTCTTTCGATTGTTTATTAATGAATGACTACCGGTTATGGTTCCACTCTGTTTTTCGTTTATGTTAATAATGAGTTATATCCTTTCTGACTGATATATAGTTGCGTATTCTGGATTCTATGCTTGTATTCATGTTGTTTCTTGCATGTGCAGGTGTCCATTCACGGAGATCGTGAGGATCGTGATCTGCCGAGGCTGAGGAACGGGAACGCTATCTCTTCTACAAATCATAGCACTAGACTCTAGGTAGGCCTCCATCATTGGCTTATTTATTCGCAATTAGGAACTTGCGTTGTAGCATTTGATGATTCTTGCTAGACCCCTGCTGGGCTAGTAGGGATCGCCTCTGTCCGCAGAGGGGATTTACCTCCTCAACCCCACAGAAGATCTACCATTGACAAAAGGAGGATTTAGGAAGCCTGCAAGAAGTTGCCTTTGTACAAAGATCCAGAAATTGTAGATACAGCTTGTTCCAGTATTGTTTCCAGTCCTTGTAAACACATTTCTTTGTTCGAATTTGATTAGCTTATAAATTTTAATTCTATTGAAGTCTCTTGCCTAGAATTCAGAACTCTAGTCAATCTCAGTAGTCTTGCCTATCTATTCATTCATGAAAATCATCGTCTCAGGACAGGAGAAGCCCCAGCTTCTACCTTAGTTAACCCATGTCCAAATCCTAAATGTTCTGATATTCCATTCCCTCATGAGTCAGATCATGTACTGATGATGCATGAATTTCCATCACTAGAAAATGAAGACCCCAGATTGACAGAAATGTTTGGCAAGATGATACCATCTAACATGCAAAAATATGGTCTCGGATATCTAAAGCAGATGAATGATTTGATCCCTAAATCAAGATTCAAGAATCTACCACCTAACTGCAAAAAGCCTTCAGTCATGGAGATGCACAAATTCTTCACAATCATGGATGGGTGAAAAAAGCATAAGGTTGAAACTCAGTGGGTGAAGCATATACTAAACTGGGATATTTATACTCATCCCGAGGCCGATTCTTTTGGTCTCACCCACTCATGTGAAGAAAAACTCAGATTGTCAGAAGAGTGGAAAGGTTATATGAATAGATCTAACACTTGGATATCTTTCTATTCATGGAAGAGAAATAAACAATCTGGAAATTTTTTGATGACTGATGCCATAACATCTTCTTCTCAGCATTTATGAACATCCCTTGATGGTAGTAAAATTGAAACTACCACTACTTTTCCTCCCTAAAGAGGAATTATCCTAGGAGAAGGCCATAAAATTGCAAAGGCCATTCCTTTGGTATTAAAGGATGATAATGCTCTTGGCATAGATGGCAGGGTATAGAAATCCAATGAGCAGCTAAACTGGTCCAACACTTCTATAATGGGCCTAGACAAGAATGTCTTTGTGAAGGAACAGTTTGATAGATTACAAGTTTCTGTGAATGATGTAAATAATGCTTTGAACAATGTACAGTTTGATTCTCCTTTGCTTAAGTCTTATTCCAGAGAGTCCCTGACCAAGATAGAAGAAGTAGAAAGTAGAATTGTAAATGAAGCTTATTCTACTAGAGTACTCATATCTAACTTTTCTGACAAGTTTGATAAGCTTAACCCTTCCAAGACAGACAAACTTGTCCCAGCTTCCTTTCTGCATAGGAGAAAGAGTGTACATATCCAGAACCTTGTCAATCCTATTGAAAATTTTCCCCATATTTTTCCAAAAGAAGTTGGATAGTCCTCAAATTCTTCCCAACTACCTTCAGAAGAAAGAATCACTCTTGCCTCTTTAATAAAAGAATCTAAAAAGGAGTCTGGAACTCCGGTCCTTCTAGTATATGAACCTCTAGAAAGTCAGTTCACTAGATATTCTGCTCCCAACCTTAGTGGAATGGGTAAGCTCCCAGAAACTCATTCCTTTTACCCTAAATGTTACAAAGAGTGGAATATTGATAATCTCAGTATGGGGCAAATTAGACAGCTGATTGATAAAATGATGACTGAATATAACCTCATGTGTGTCAGAGGAAACTCAGAAGTTGAAGCATGTAAAATTATGATCCAATGCTTCACTGGAACCTTGGCAAGATAGTGGGAAGTTGAAACTTCTCCAGCTTTGATCAAAAATATGGAAGAAGAGATTTTAAAATAATAAAATGGAGATATCCATTTCCATCCTGATGGTACTCCCATAAATAATATGATTGGAGCAGTAACTTCTATGATTGAAGAACATTGGTGTGGCACTGAGAATGTTGTCTCAGAAAAAAATGAGATTATTTTGATGAATTTAAAATGCATGAAAATGAGCCAATATGAAGATTCCATCGAGATTGGATGCAGAGGATCTACTTAGTAAAAGAGCCTAAAAATATTTTGTGGAAACAATTTTATCTTGCAACATTACCTTCAAAGTTGGTTGATATTATTAAACTGCAAGAATATTTTCAGTTGCCCTTTCAAGTTTATACTTGGGGAGAAATATATGCAATCATTACAAAGGTACTAGTAACTCTGTGTAGTAGTTCAAAAATGAATAAATCTTTAGAAAAGATGTCTAGACTGCCTGACATCAAATCCTTTTGTAGCAAAAAAAGGCATTACTATTGATGATCCCCTAGTTAAAAGAAGAAAGTCTAAAAGAAAGGCAAAGAAGACTCAGAAGAAAGAAAAATTCATCAACAAAAATAATAAGAGGAGAATTCCCTCAAAGCCATCCAAAAGAAAGGGATATTACAAGTATGTCCCTAATACCCATTATTACAAGCCATTAGATATACATCTAATATCTCAAAAGAAAGAAAATCTGAATCAACTCATATGTTGGTTATGTGGTAAACCTGTCCCCATAGCTAATGGATGTCCTGATGGTAAAGATTCAAAGAAAAATAGAGGCAAAAAATCTCAGCCTCCAAACAAAGGCGAAACAGTGGTAAAATCTGAAGATAAATGCAGCAAGTGTGGATCTTCATTCCATACAACAGAAAACTGTGTGCGCCTATTTATCAAACAACAATAGCTGCATGACTATTATTCTGATTCATGCAGTGAATCTTCTTCTTCTATTTATTCTATGGAAGAAATACAAGCTCATTTATATTGTTCTTGTTTAGATTCTGAAAACTATAAATGTGGATGTTCTTCTAATGATGAATCTGACTCTTCATCTGATGACAATCTTGCAGAAGACTTTAGTTCAAAACTAAAAGTCTTTATGGCTCAAACAACTGAAGATGAGCTCAATATTTTTTCACAAATCCGTGCAATGGAAGAAGGAGACTTAAAAAATCGCTTGCTGGAGACATTTATGTCACAGACATTTTCAGGTAACAAAAGTGCCAGTAAGAAGCCTCTTTTTCTCGAAGATTCTTATGAAAGAAATACCAAAGCCTACCAGTGAGATCAGCAACAGAAAAACGTTTTCTCACTCACTTTGGGGGAGGTGAGTAGAGAAATCCACATGCTCAAAACTGAAATTTATGTTTTAAAATCCCAAGTTGGTAAGTTAGACAAAGGAAAACAGGAAATGGCACAACCTGTTTCAGGCCACTGTACAAATTATACACTACATAGTACTCCATTTACAGAATGCAATGTTGAAATTCTTGAGGGAAAAAAGGATCCTACATTAGGATTCAAAGAAATTTGTGTTCTAGCAATAGAATACCAACAGCATCATGTTCAGATCAATGTTTGTATCAAAGGTGAAATGTTTTCCCTCACAGCACTTTTAGATTCTGGTGTAGATGTGAACATATTTAATAAAAATTTCATCCCTTCCAAGTACTGGATATCAGCCTCCAGAAAAATAATAGGGTTAGGAGAGAAAACCCTACAGTATGAACTTCCAAAAGCTGTTGTTTTCTTTGATACTCATTGCATAAAATTAAAGTTTGCAGTAGGAGACATCCCAGTTGACTTGATTTTAGGAAATGTCTTCCTAGCAGTAATAGAACCCCATGGCTCTATCAGATTGAAAAATAATAGGGCAGGTTAATTTATAACTATACCTACTTCCAATATAAAGTCCAAAAGAATAGACATGCCCTATGTTTCAAATCCTAGGGTCACTACTATGGTGCATGCTATGCAGGAACTTAAAAAGGCTGAAAATAAACTTATGGAGCTCAAAGACCTTAAGTCTACCATCCATATAGAAAAGTAGCTAAAGTCTCTTGATATTCAGAGAAACAATTTTATCTTGCAGCATTACCTTGAAATTTGGTTGATATTATTAAACTGCAAGAATCTTTTCAGTTGCCTTTTGAAGTTTATACTTGGAGAGAAATATATGCAACCATTACAAAGGTACTAATAACTCTGTGCACTAGTTCAAAAATGAATAAATCTTTAGAAAAGATGTCTAGACTGCCTGACAGCAAATTCTTTAGCAGAAAATATGGTATTACTATTGATGATCCCCTAGTTAAAAGAAGAAAGTCTAAATGAAATGCAAAGAAGGCTCAAAAGAAAGAAAAATTCATCAACAGAAATAATAAGAGGATAATTTCCTCAAAGCCATCCAGAAGAAAGGGATATTACAAGTATGTCCCTAATACCCATTATTACAAGCCATCAGATATAAATCTAAGATCTCAAAAGAAAGAAAATTTGAATCAACTCATATGTTGGTTATGTGGTAAACCTGGCCACACAGCTAATAGATGTCTTGATGCTGAAGAGTCAAAGAAAAATAGAGGCAAAAAATCCCAGCCTCCAAACAAAGGCAAGACAATGGTAAAATCTGAAGATAAATGCAGCAAGTGTGGATCTTCATTCCATACGGCAAAAAACTGTCCGCGTCTGTTTATCCAACAACAATAGCTGCATGAATATTCTTCTAGTTCATGCAGCGAATCTTCTTCTTCTAGTTCTTCTATGGAAGAACTACAAGATCATTTATATTGTTCTTGTTCATATTCAGAAAACTGTAAATGTGGATGTTCTTCTCATGATGAATCTGACTCTTCATCTGATGACAATCTTGCAGAAGACTTTAGTTCAAAACTAAAAGTGCTTATGGCTCAAACAACTGAAGATGAGCTCAAGATTTTTGCACAAATCTGTGCAATGGAAGAAGGAGACTTAAAAAATTACTTGATGGAGACATTTATGTCACAGACATCTTCAGGTAGAAAAAGTGCCAGTAAGAAGCCTCTTTTTCTCGAAGATTCTTATGAAAGAAATACCAAAGCCTACCAGCAAGATTAGCAACATAAAAAATTTCACTCACTCACTTTGGGGGAGGTGAGTAGAGAAATCCACATGCTCAAAACTGAAATTTCTATTTTAAAATCCCAAGTTTCTAAGTTAGAGAAAGGAAAATAGGAAATGGCACAACATGTTTCAGGCCACTGTACAAATTATACGTTGCATAGTACTCCATTTACAGAATCCAATGTTGAAATTCTTGAGGGAAAAAAGGATCCTACATTAGGATTCAAAGAAATGTGTGTTCTAGCAATAGAATACCAACAACATCATGTTTAGATCAATGTTTGTATCAAAGGTGAAATGTTTTTCATCACAACACTTTTAGATTCTAGTGTAGATGTGAACATATTTAATAAAAAGGTCATCCCTTCCAAGTACTGGATATCAACCTCCAAAAAAATAATAGGGTTAGGAGAGAAAACCCTACAGCATGAAGTTCCAAAAGCTGCTGTTTGCTTTGATACTCATTGCATAAAATTAAAGTTTGCAGTAGGAGACACCCCAGTTGACTATATGTTAGGAAATTTATTCCTAGCAGTAGTAGAACCCCATGGCTCTATCAAATTGAAAAATAATAGAGAAGGTTATTTTATAATTGTACCTACTTCCGAAGGGAAATCCAAAAGAATAGACATGCCCTATGTTTCAAATCCTATGGTCTCTACTATGGTGCAGGCTATGCATGAACTTAAAAAGGCTAAAAATAAACTCATAGAGCTCAAAGACCTTAAGTCTACCATCCATATAGAAGTGTAGTTGAAGTCTCCTGATATTCAGAGAAACAAGTTTTTCTTGCATCATTACCTTCAAAGTTGGTTGATATTATTAAACTGCAAGAATATTTTTAGTTTTCTTTTGAAGTTTATACTTGGGGAGAAATATATGCAACCATTACAAAGGTACTAGTAACTTTGTGTACTAGTTCAAAAATGAATAAATCTTTAGAAAATATGTCTAGACTGCTTGACAGCAAATCCTTTTGCAGCAAATATGGCATTACTATTGATGATCCCATAGTTAAAAGAAGAAAGTCTAAAAGAAAGGCAAATAAGGCTCAAAAGAAAGAAAAATTCATCAACAGAAATAATAAGAGGATAATTTCCTCAAAGCCATCTAGAAGAAAGGGATATTACAAGTATGTCCCTAACACCCATTATTACAAGCCATCAGATATACATCTAAGATATCAAAAGAAAGAAAAGTTGAATCAACTCATATGTTGGTTATGTGGTAAACCTGGCCACACAGCTAATAGATGTCCTGATGGTGAAGAGTCAAAGAAAAACAGAGGCAAAAAATCTCAACCGCCAAACAAAGGCACGACAGTGGTAAAATCTGAAGATAAATGCAACAAGTGTGGATATTCATTCCATACGACAGAAAACTGTCCGCGCATGTTTATCCAACAACAACAGCTGCATGACTATTCTTTTAATTCATGCAGTGAATCTTCTTCTTCTAGTTCTTCTATGGTAGAACTACAAGATCATTTATATTGTTCTTGTTCATATTCTGAAAACTGTAAATGTGGATGTTCTTCTGATGATGAATCTGACTCTTCATCTTATGACAATCTTGCAGAAGACTTTAGTTCAAAACTAAAAGTCCTTATGGCTCAAACAACTGAAGATGAGCTCAATATTTTTGCACAAATCCGTGCAATGGAAGAGGGATACTAAAAAAATGACTTGCTGGAGACATTTATGTCACAGACATCTTCAGGTAGCAAAAGTTCCAGTTAGAAGCCTCTTTTTCTTGAAGCTTCTTATGAAAGAAATACCAAAGCCTACCAATGAGATCAGCAATAGAACAAAGTTCACTCACTCACTTTGGGTGAGGTGAGTAGAGAAATCCACATGCTCAAAACTGAAATTTCTATTTTAAAATCCCAAGTTGCTAAGTTAGAGAAAGGAAAATAGGAAATGGCACAGCCTATTTCAGGCCACTGTACAAACTATACACTACATAGTACTCCATTTACAGAATCCAATGTTGAAATTGTTGAGGGAAAAAAGGATCCTACATTAGGATTCAGAGAAATGTGTGCTCTAGAAATAGAACACGAACAGCACCATGTTCAGATCAATGTTTTTATCTAAGGTGAAATGTTTTCCCTCATAGCACTTTTAGATTCTAGTGAAGATGTGAACATATTCAATAAAAATGTCATCCCTTCCAAGTACTGGATATCATCCTCCAGAAAAATAATAGGGTTAGGAGAGAAAACACTACAGTATGAAGTTCCAAAAGCTGTTGTTTTCTTTGATACTCATTGCATAAAATTAAAGTTTGCAGTAGGAGACATCCCAGTTGACTGTATTTTAGGAAATGTCTTCCTAGACGTAGTAGAACCCCATGGCTCTATCAGATTGAAAATTAATAAAGTAGGTTATTTTATAACTGTACCTACTTCTGAAGGAAAATCGAAAAGAATAGACATGCCCTACGTTTCAAATCCTAGGGTCTCTACTATGGTGCAGGCAATGCAAGAACTTAAAAAGGCTGAAAATAAACTCATAGAGCTCAAAGACCTTAAGTCTACCATCCATATAGAAGAGTAGCTGAAGTCTCCTGATATTCAGAGAAGCAAGTTTATCTTGCATCATTACCTTCAAAGTTGGTTGATATTATTAAACTGCAAGAATCTTTTCAGTTTCCTTTTGAAGTTTATACTTGGGGAGAAATATATGCAACCATTACAAAGGTACTAGTAACTCTGTGTACTAGTTCAAAAATGAATAAATCTTTAGAAAAGACGTCTAGACTGCCTGACAGCAAATCCTTTTGCAGAAAATATGGCATTACTATTCATGATCCCCTAGTTAAAAGAAGAAAGTCTAAAAGAAAGGCAAAGAAGGCTCAGAAGAAAAAAAAATTCATCAACATAAATAATAAGAGGAGAATTTCCTCAAAGCCATCCAAAAGAAAGGGATATTACAAGTATGTCCCAAATACCCATTATTACAAGCCATCAGATATACATCTGAGATCTCAAAAGAAATAAAAGCTGAATCAACTCATATGTTGGTTATGTGGTAAACGTGGCCACACAGCTAATAGATGTCCTGATGGTGAAGAGTCAAAGAAAAACATAGGTAAAAAATCACAGCCTCCAAACAAAGGCAAGACAGTGGTAAAATCTGAAGATAAATGCAGTAAGTGTGGATCCTCATTCCATATGGCAAAAAATTGTCCGCGCCTGTTTATCCAACAAAAAAAACTGCATGAATATTCTTCCGATTCATACAGTGAATATTACTCTTCTAGTTCTTCTATGGAAGAACTACAAGCTCATTTATATTGTTCTTGTTTAGATTCTGAAAACTGTAAATGTGGATGTTCTTCTGATGATGAATCTGAATCTTCATCTGATGACAATCTTGTAGAAGACTTTAGTTCAAAACTAAAATTCCTTATGGCTCAAACAGCTGAAGATGAGCTCAATATTTTTGCACAAATCTGTGCAATGGAACAAGAAGACTTAAAAAATCATTTGTTGGAGACATTTATGTCACAGACATCTTCAGGTAGCAAAAGTGCCAGTAAGAAGCCTCTTTTTCTCAAAGCTTCTTATGAAAGAAATACCAAATCCTACCAGTGAGATCAGCAACAGAACAAAGTTTGCTCACTCACTTTGGGGGAGGTGAGTAGAGAAATCCACATGCTCAAAACTGAAATTTCTATTTTAAAAACCCAAATTGCTAAGTTACAGAAAGGAAAATAGGAAATGACACAACCTGTTTCAGGCCACTGTACAAATTATACACTGTATAGTACTCCATTTATAGAAACCAATGTTGAAATTCTTGAGGGAAAAAAGGATCCTACATTAGGATTCAGAGAAATGCGTGTTCTAGCAATAGAATTCCAACAACATCATGTTCAGATCAATGTTTATATCAAAGGTGAAATGTTTTCCCTCACAACACTTTTAGATTTTGGTGCAGATATGAAAATATTTAATAAAAAGGTCATCCCTTCCAATTACTAGATATCAGCCTCCAGAAAAATAATAGGGTTAGGAGAGAAAACCCTACAGTATGAAGTTCCAAAAGCTATTGTTTGCTTTGATACTCATTGCATAAAATTAAAGTTTGCAGTAGGAGACATCTCAGTTGACTGTATTTTAGGAAATGTCTTCCTAGCAGCAGTAGAACCCCATGGCTCTATCAGATTGAAAAATAATAGAGCAGGTTATTTTATAACAGACTATATCATAACAATAAAAACAAAACTTTTAATGCAAAATCAATTCAAATGGTATATATACATATTTTTTCCTATAATGTCTTTCTTGAAATTACTTTTATATTTTATTTAATTAATATTTAAATAATTATAAAAATAATACTATTTTTACTTTCATATTAATATAAATATTTATTAAAATAAATAAATTAATTAATATTTTACATTCAATATTTATTTTATCAAATTATAATTATATTAAATTTAAATTATAAACCGTTTAAATATAATTAAATAATAATAATAATTTTATATACATAAATAAATAAGTATTGTGGTCTTTTTTAGAAAAATGTAACTAGTATTAATCAATTTGGTAAACGGGATAGTATTCTTAGATGTATTAATCTTTGGTAAATGGGTTAGTATTCTTAGATATATGGATTGTTCATCATCTACTATATTCCATAATTGTTCAAAAAGGATTTCTTCCTGTACCCAACTATATCTATATTTAGTGGCATCATTGATCTTATATATTCTCCAAAAAATCCACTAAATAATATTGATTTACATTACATTTAAACAAAAGAAGAGATTTCTAACATGATTCTACATTCCTCGTGGACTGTTTTCAACCAACACATTTCCATTTTTCTGCACCATCTGCATTGGAATTTTTAAGTTTGTCTACTCCATAAGCTTGCCTGGATGATCTTCTTCGTGTGCACTCGGAGAGGGAGGATCCATCAGTATGGAGACCTATTTGAGGACACCTACATC
Source organism: Pinus albicaulis (assembly GCA_034641835.2). Lineage (NCBI taxonomy): Eukaryota > Viridiplantae > Streptophyta > Pinopsida > Pinales > Pinaceae > Pinus > Pinus albicaulis. The sequence continues at coordinate 928,580,744 of CM076583.1, forward strand.
AACTTACTCCAATATTACTTTGGTTCCATCAACCTTTGATCCAAGATTATCAACCTTGGTGGCCAAATTGTCTATCATTAATGAGAGTCGCGACATATCCTCCCACAATGCCTCCAACTTCTAGATAATCAGGGAGAAATGTGATTGTGCCTCCAACACCACTTTCTCCCCAACTCTGTCCAATTTGGCAAGGCTATATTTTATCGTGACCAGAGACTGAACCGTTCTAAGATTTTCACCACCTTCACTATTCAGAGAGGCCATATTTTCGAACAAACAAATTTTCATCGCGATCCTAAGAATTTCCATCATTATCAAGTCCCATTGATAATTGGGATTTTTTCCATTTCCCTTCCCTTCTACCATCAAATCACATTAAATTCCATTCAACCTCATTTTCCTTTTTAATTCACTTAGGTCCTGCAACAAATCCTTCACCCAACGCTCGATCTTGTAGCATTTACTCGACATATATAGGAATAGAGTACTAGACTGATGGTTTTTATCTCTTGAGATAAATTGCATGTAGGATGACGACATTTTTTCTTGCAGATGATGAATTCCTTCTCCGTCATCCACCTAGGATGGCACTCAGCCAGAATTACCATAATCAAGAGTCGTCGCTTTGAGGAAATAATAGATGGAACATTTACAAATTTAACTAATATAGTGGAAAGCCTTGGGCCCAATTATTCCAAATTAACTTATGAATTAATATATCACTTTCCTCCATAGGATTACACCATCCAAACTTCATGATATATAATGTAAGGATGAATCGCCTTGATCTGAGAGAAGAACACCTTGATCAAGACGAATACTTTTCTTAGCTTCCTTGTTTTCATTCTAATTATTCTCTCTTCTAATGCGATATAAGGACATATGTAAAATTCATAATAATAACAATAAAAAAAACTTACATATGCCATTATTACATTTACCTAAACCAATATTGACCTATCATCTTATTCAAAATGATAATAGTCTTGCCACCGCATATGTGTGATTTAGACTCTCAATATAAATATTAATTATATCTTAACATCTTTTTTTTATTTTTCATAATAATTATTTCAAGTACCGAGGAATTCCAATGGTTTTTCCTATCGGGAATGTTTGATCAGGAGATCATGTCCATAGTTCAAAAATTCCCAAAAATGAAAGTGCTAAGAAGTGTTTTCCACCTGAGCGATCGGAAAGGTCTCATCGTTGTGATTCTGAATACAAAGGTTGTATGCAAAAGTTATTAAGGATTGAAAAAGCCCAATAAACTCAAAAAAAAGACATTTTGACCCATTTTGGACTTTGTCTAAAATTTTTCAAAAAAATATATATTTGAAAAATTTTATTTTATTATATGGTTTTTGGGCGTATCAGTGGGCGCCACGTGGCCTGCTCGAAGGCTACCACGTGGATTGCCTGGAGTCCAAATGCATTGGAAAATTTTTATTTGGAGAGTTGGAGGGTGGAACCCAGGACCTCCGGGCTAGTGCGTGCACCCACTACCAACTGGGCTGTGAGTGTTTCTTGCCAGCTATGGAAGCCCATACGTATTTTAACTTTAAAATTTGTTCGGGTGGAAAACATTTAAGGGCTAGCCCGACAGCATGTGACCGGCGCTTGGAACTAGGTGCTTAAGGGAACCGACGGTTAAGGTTATGGTTAGGTGACAATGGCAGCAGGTTCGGTGCATGTGACTAGCACTCCGGTGAAATTATATGTGATGGATATTAACATTTATTGCAATGGTCTTAGAACTGTTAAAGGTGTGGTTAGTTCTGAAGGTTCCTGCGGGGGGTCATGTGACCACCCTGCCCTGACATTTAATGCCAGCCCAAATGTTCTGACATCTATAGAGAATGCCACCAATTTTAATGGACAGGGCCAGTTTTAGTCAACTTAACTGGAGTTGCTCCACATTTAGTGGAGTTTTTTAAGGGACACTGGGCAAATTATTGTTTTTTCCATAACTCCTTCGATTTTCGAGCATTTTGGATGCATGGATAGTCAATTTTGGGTATTCTCGAAATTTTTAACACATTGGCACAATTTTGAGCCATCAGAGATCTTCTTGTGTAGGTTTAGCTTTGGGAAAGATCAAGCAGCCATAAGGGCCACTAGGGTGTTTTCAGTGTATTGGGCATTCATTGTTTGTTTTCTGCAAATGAATAATAATTTCTGACTAATTCAAGCATTCTGAAGTTATTTTTATAGAGAGCACATCCATTTGATGCTTTTATTCACATGTGCTTACCATTTTTTAGCAATAATATATGAGGGACATGCCATTGGGAGTTGGACCAGTAGATGTAGCCCAGGAGGGGTGAACTGCTTCATCAAATTTGTTGAGTATTGTTACATGTGATGTTTAATTGTCTATTTTTTACTACTGTACAATGTTTTATACGCAATTTAGATGCTTTAACCTCATACAGAAATCTTTGTAACTAAGTTAAAACCATTTGTTTCACCTGCAAACTTCAGAGAACCTTATGCACACATTTTAATTATTGTTTGGATACTTAGCAGAGAAAAACTAATATATTTCATTCAGATCAAGTTGGTATCAGAGCTCACGTTGAGCATTAGGTTAAGCTATAGTATTTTCTCTGTTTAACATTTGTGCAAAAGGATTTGTTTAAAAGTTTGCATAACCCTTGCAAGCTATGAAGAGCCATCTAGGGGCAGCATTTGTTGCCAGTTTTTTCATGCTTACTAGGTTTAAGCTTAAGAGAGAAGAAGGTCAATTGGCGGAGACTTTAAGTAATCCACCTTCAATTTCACCTCAAAGAGAAGCAGAAGAAGCCATAAGCATGTCTTCAAGGGAAGTAGAAATCCATGAAGAAGTTGATCCCAAATAGGAAGAAAGAGTGTTAAAGAAAGAATTCCTTGACTTGAATGAAATGGTGAGAGTTCTTTATCAAGAAATAAATGAAAAATTTGAAAGAGAAGGGTCCAAGTTTCACAAGGAAGGAGAGGGATCGTCAGGAGGCCATAATGATTAGGATAAATCCAAGAAGGGTAATGAAGGAAATGGAGATTGTGGAATGTTTCCATCATCACCCTCATCTTTATCTTCATCAACCTCTACATCACCTTCAATACATCATTCTCACAAAGTCGGGAACAAGGATAAAATTCCTTTTCTTAAAATTGATGTTAAGTTTCAATTTCCAATGTTTGATGGTGAAGTTAATGCAGAAAAGCTAGATAATTGGATTAGGAAATTAGAGGTCTATTTGAGAATTCAAAATTTTCATGATGACGAAACAAAAATCCAGTTAGCTTCATTGAGAATGGAAGGTGCAGCTCTTGTTTGGTGGGAAGCCAAGACAAAGGAGGAGATCAAGAAATATGGTAAGATTATCTTGTCATGGTTTGATTTCATTTCTGCAATAAAACAACAATTTTATCCATTAGCTCACATATAGAAATCCATAATGGACTGGAAAAACATTAAGGAATTGAAAGGACAAAATGTTCAAGTGTATACCCAAGAATTTAGAAGAAGAGCTCCTTTACTAGGAATTTATTTGCATAGGCAAGACACTTTACTCAAATATATAGGAGGTTTACATACTTACCTAAGACATACCATTCTCATGTTTAACCCTACAAGCTTAGATGAGATTTGTGTTCAAGCCACACATTTAAAGGCAAGGGGAAAACAAAATTTATATGGAAATGATGAAAGTGAGTTTAGAGGAAAATGAAAGAAAAAGAGAAATGAAAATTCTATAAAATAGAAGGGAAAATTCTTTTGCAAACATTGTTCTAAAACAAGCCATGATGATGACCATTGTTGGAAACTTCATCCAGAGTTGAAACCAGAAAGTTTTAAAGCCAAAGAGAAAGGCAAGACAGTTGTAATAGCTGAACAAGACCTAGGGTCGAAATCAGGAGAGGTAACAAAAATCATAACTATGGCACTAAAGAACTTGAAGGGGGAAGAGAATCAAAGTACACCCAATTCTAGTATTTCTAACTGTCACATAGAAGCTCCAAGTGAAGAGAAGAGAATTGAATTGTTTCATGTGAGGGTCATTTCCAAACATACCAATGTTGACACACTTTTTGATAGTGGGTCGCAAGTGAACCTTATTTCTCAATACATAGTCAAGAAATTAAATCTTGAGACCATTCCACATCCGAAACCATATCCTCTTGGTTGGATTTGTAAGGATGCAAATTTACAGGTTTCAAAGAAGTGCATGTTGCGCTTTGCAATAACAACACATCTTATTGACACGGTTGAATTGATGTTGTTCCGCTTGATATTACAGGTGTGTTGTTGCGAAGTCCTTACTTGTATGACAAGAAATCTATCTTCCACTGCCATGAGAAAAAATACCATTTATTCAAGGATGGAAAGGAGTACATTGTGAGATCACATCATGAAAAACTAGACTCTTCTTTAGTGAATGCAGGGCAGATGAAGAGGCTTGTCAATGCAAGTCAAAACTTGACATTGATGATGATTAAACAAAGGGAAGTTGTATATAATCCTTTTAATGTAGATGTTGATGTAAATAATGAGTTGTTTCAGTCTGAAAGCAGGTTTTCTTTGAAAGAAGATGACAAGCAGTTGCAGCAATCGCCTTTAGTGTCGATCGGTGCAAAAAAAAAAGTGTCAGTGCAAGAAGGTGCAAAGTTCCAAGAGAGGGAAAAGAAACCTATCAAAGAAGGCACAAAGTTCAGCAATGATCCTTGCTGGTTTTAGAAAGGCATGGTACTATGGCAAGAAAACTTGGTCAGGAATCGACACAAGTACAAGGCTAATTCAGCAAAAAATTGGCATAAGGACAGGATGAAAGGTGAAAGTAATTTTCAGTTTCCTTTGATTATAAACCAATGTAGAAACAATATGTTTACTTCAAAGTTAAGTTTCTGTTCTAAAAGTTTCGAAAATTTGCAGCATGACAAGGTCAAAGTCAGCAACAGTTGGTCAATTGAATCAAGGAAAAATTTGTCGTTTCAAGAAAAGCTCCAATTAATGAAATTATGGAAATTTTAGTGGATTAAGATTAGAAGAGTGGGGACACAGTCTGCTCATATTCAGGTTTAATAGTCCAGAGAGCTTTTGGGGTCCAAAAGCTTCCTAGTGGGGAGGTGTGATCAGGAGATCATGTCCATAGTTCAAAAATGCTCAAAAATGAAAGTGATCAGAAGTGTTTCCAACCTGAGCAACTAGAAAGGTCTCATCGCCGCGATTCTAGTGCCATGAACAATTCACAAAACAGAGGTCTAATGCAGAAGTTATTAAGGATTGAAAAAACCCAATAAACTCCAAAAAATGACATTTTGACCCCTTTTAGACTTTGTCTAAAAATTTTCAAAAATATATATATTTGGAAAATTTTATTTTATTATATGGTTTTTAGGCCTATCAGTGGGTTCCACGTGCCTTTCCTGGAGGCTGCCACGTGGCCCCAGGGCAGAGTCTAAATGCATTGGAAAAAATTTGTTTGGAGGGCCAGAAGGTTAAACCCGTGACCTTCGGGCTAGCACGCGCATGCACTACCAACTAGTTGCGAGTGTTTCTTGCCACCTATGGAAGCCCTTACGTATTTGAACTTTAAACTTTGTTCGAGCGGAAAACATTTAAGGGCTATCCCCTTAGGGCTAGCCCGATACCACGTGACCAACGCTTGGAACCTGGCACTTAACGGAACGAGCGGTTAAGGTTACGGTTAGGTGACGACGGTGGCAGGTTCGGTGCATGTGACCAGCACTCTGGTGAAATTATATGTGATGGATATTAAAATTTAATGCTAGCCCAAAAGGTCCGATAATTATAGAGCACACCACCAATTTTAGAGGACAGAGCCAGTTTTAGTCGGCTTAACTGGAGTTGCTCCACATTTAGTGGAGTTTTTTAAGGGACATTGGGAAAATTATTGTTTTTGCCATAACTCATTGCATTTTCGACCATTTTGGATGCATGGATAGTCAATTTTGGGTATTATCGACATTTGGAACACATTGGCATAGGTCTCAAAACCATCAGAGGTCATTTTGTGCAAGTTTAGCTTTAGGAAAGATCAAGGAGCCATCAGGGCCACTAGGGTGTTTTCAGTATATTGGGCATCCATTGTCTATTTTCTGCAAATGAATATTCATTACTGACTAATTCAAGAATTCTGAATTTGTTTGTACAGATATCACAACCATTTGAGGCTTTTATTCCATTTCTAGCTGGACCAACAGATGTAGCCTAGAAGGGGTGAATTGCTTCATCTAATTTGCTAAGTATTTTTACATGTGATGTCTAATTCTCTATTATTTAATGTTTTACAGTGTTTTATAAGAAATTTACATGCTATAACCTCACATAGAAATAATTTTAACTAATTTAAAACCATTTTTTCACCTGCAAACTTTAGAGAACCTTATGCACACATTTTAATTATTTCTTGGATACTTAGCACAACAAAACTAATACATTCCATTCATATCAATGTCAATGGTTTAGGGCTGTAGTAATAACACTTCACTATATTGTACACATTTATGTTTCGATCAGTGGATATTTGTTTTAATTCCAGTTCACATCATATATGATTAAAGTCCCGAAGGACATTTTTGGATCTCCATCCATATGAGACCTTATATTTTATTTGATTACACTGTGATGTTATTAAGGGTTATACATAGACTTTAATAATGTACCATGTGAGTTGTACCACTCAGATTCCGTATGCCATTCCTCACACCGTCGGATCTGGGGTTTGAGATTGATGGATTAGGATATTGACACCGAGGAAACCCTAACTAATTTTCATTTTCGCAATGGCCTCTGCTAACTCTACCGGCTGTAACAATGTTGTGTCTAGCTGTAAACCCTTTCGTCATCCTACCTTCGTTAGAGTGGCTTGCGATGGCACTTCTGGTTCAGGTAACTCTGCCACCAGACCCCAAGGACCAGACCCATTGGGGTCTGGTCCTTCATCGACAATATATATTCGCTAGTTTCTTTCATTGAAAATTTCCCCACTATTTATTATTTATCAAAGGGGGTATAGCAGTGGAATTAATCTATATACCTTGTGTGCAGATCCTTTGGAAAAATCAGCAGTGTAAAGTGAAGAATTTCTCTGGTTCCAGAAGTTCCCTTTCTAGCAACGCCTCCTCTCGCACTCTGGTTTCTCCCTCCGTCCATGACGAGTATCTATCTGCCCAATTATCTCCATGCATATCTTATTATTCTTGCTTCTTCCATTGACAATTGAGCTACCTTATTGACTTGTCGTTGTATGGTTGTTCGTTGCAATATTTCCATTGACTTACAAAGTTCTAATCTAGGTAAGGTGAGTTGATACACTCCAGTTTTCACTCTTTGTTTTTCCATCTCCCACTATGCATTTTCTAACTTATTTGCTTTGGTTTTATCTTACAGAATAGGTATAGGTACCTCTTCCACCTGGCATGTTTCTGGTACTACTCTGTTCCGTCTTATTTCCTTTGAAGGCTTGGTTGACCTCGAAGACCTTACCCTTAATTTTCGCATGTACATGATTGCCATCAAATGGAAATCTTAACTCTCTGGAACAGAATATTGTCCCATTTTAGCTTCTAGGCCCTTGCACATGAGGGTTTTTCCTGTAAAGGAATTTTAAGTTATCTTTATTACTAGTCTCGTTAACGTGTTAAGGGTTTGCCCTCAGGACAATTTTTTTCCATGTTATACAATTGTTGTACAGACATTTATTATTTAAGGCCTAACCTTGTTGGCTGCAAGGCATGCATTGGGTCTCAGCTATTCATTTTTCTTTTCTTCTACTAGGGTCAAACCCTCAACCCAGTTCAGAGCTTAGCCTTTAATGAGAATGATGTTATTTTTTCTATGTACAATCCTTCAATATTTGGTTTAAATATACTAATGGATTTTTGTTTTAGCAACATATACAGTCTCTTATTGTAGTCATTTTACCTCTTTGAGATTTCACTAATTACTGTAATTAAATTGCTACGATTTAACGTTAACTTGCATTATTTTTTATTTGTATTACAAAATCTTAACCTCTTCGATTCCTCTTACTGGATTCAAGGTATTCTGGAAATTCTAAGAGTGGAAAATGTGTATCTAATTATGTAGACTTTGCCTAGGTAGACTTTACATCCTTATTCTTGTTATATGGGTTTCTACAGTATAAAATTTATCTTTTATTTCACATGGTACAATTTTGTCAGGATTGGGGTTTCAACCCTCATGTTTACTTTGAGAATTTATCTATTTTATTCCAGGGTGTGTAGACCATCCTTTCACTGAGTTGTTGTCTAAATATCATCTTGTCCACGTATATCATACAATACAGATATTAGCGAGCTGTTTGGGTCCAGGGTCTCGACCATGGACCCAAAATAATAGTTTCTCTAGTACTGAAGTACATTTACAGAAGTACATATTTACAGAAGTTCATGTATATTACATTTACAGAAGTACATATTTCTCTTTCATAAACATTCAAAAACTTTAGAAGTTATAATGTTCACACAGTCAACGTTATTAGCAGTTCTACAATCACCTGCTCTATTCCTTAAGAAATAAATTTACAATCATTTGTGTATACAATATTTCTCGATGTAGAATTATTCACTTCATAATTTCAAGAACATTTTTCCTTGTTCAAAAAAAATATTGTCCAAACAAAAATATATATTTTTGTCTATCTCAATAGTTTATACTTATCTGGACTCAAAATCTATTGATGATGTCCTCCCTATCGTGAGGGAGGTGATTATGTCCTCATCTCCTCCCATGCTGATCCACACATAAGATGAGTAGGTTGACAAAGATTCCAGAAGAGACCTTGGGACCCCAAGTCCAGTCTTCTTTTCCAGGAATTTCAGGAATGTTGAGTGTTCCCACTGGTCACAACCAGCTTAGGAAATCATCACTCTCTTCTCTTCCTCTCCTTAGTCACATAACAGAACCACTTTTCCTCACTGGGATGTCCCTTTTATCCTCAGAGGAAAGGTAACTGTCTTTAACTGTTTTATGTTTAACCACTTCTCAGTTCTTGGAATATTTTTATCATGAGTATTTTTACTTTTTATGAAACCACTATTCCATAATTAAATTTTATTTCACAAAACATAATTAATTCATGTTCATCATGTGATCTTTTCCTTAAAAGAAATAAATGTTTAGTCTCTTGAAAATAAAATAACATAACAAATAATTAGCACTTAAGACAGTTGTCACAACTTCCCCCCATAGAAGTAAAAATTGTCCTTGTTGTTTCACTCTAGCTTAGCAAACAATTCTAGATAAACCTTATGAAAAAACCCTTCATCTTCCCAGGTAGCCTCATATGAGATGAAGTGCTTGTAGTGCACTTTAACCTAGGTGATGTCTCACCTCCGAAGCATTATTTCTCTCCAATTGAGTATACACTGAGGTTCGACTAGAAATTTTCTATCTGACTCGACCTGCATTCAACAAAAATTTGAATTAAATTCTCATAAATTTTAGTATTTCAAGATTGTATTTTTAATCTTATCTTACCTGAATGCTTTGCCACTGGATTACATGCTTTGGGTCATGTACGTATCATTTTAGAAAGGATACATGGAACACATTGTGCACTTGAATATGGTCGGTTAAAGCCAATCGGTACGCCACAGGTCCCACCCTCTCCAATATCTGGAAAGGTCCACAGAACCTGGGAGCCAACTTAGCACGGGAGGCCCACCTTAGTGTGCTCTTATTTGGTTTAATTCTTACATACACATGATCGCCCACTTCAAATTCTCGATAAGTCCTCATCTTATCTGCATATACCTTCTGTCGATCTTGAGCTACTTTTAGATTTTGTCTAATCTTCCTTACTTATGATACCATCTCAGCTAACATCTCCGGTCCAAGCATCAACTTGGTTTCGGGGCTGCTCAAATTGATGGGAGTACCACATTATCGTCCATGCAAAGCTTCAAAGGGGATCATCTTAAGAAAATCGTGATAACCATTGTTGTAGGAAAATTCTACCAAGTGTAGATACTCTTCCCATTTCGTTGGTTGTTGCATCACGTACATGCACAACATATCTTCCAAAATTTGGTTCACCCACTAAATTTTTCCATCCATCTATGGATGATAAGCGGTGTTGAAATTTATTTCTCCCAAACCTGTAAATAAGGTATTCCGGAATGTTGAATTAAACTTCACATCCCTATCTGATATGACAGTCTTTTGAATGCCATGCAGTCTAAAAATCTCTCTCATAAAGATATCTGCTATTTGCACAGTTTTGTAAATATACTATACAAGTATGAAGTGTGCTAATTTAAATAGTATATCAACCACCGCCATAATAAAATAATTGTGCCTTTTTGACCTTGCTAAACCAGTAATGAAATCTAGGGATATAACTTCTCATTTCCATTCTAACACTGGCATAGGCTGTAAAAATCTGGCTCAGTTTTTTTTCTTCACCTTAACCTGTTGACATTCCAGACATTTGTTTAAGTACACAACAATATTTCTTCGCATACCATAATAGAAATAGAATTTTCTAATTGCTATCAATTTTTTTTGGTATCCTAGGTGTCCTGAGTAATTGTTTCAGTGATACTCATCCATGATCAACCCTTTTAAACTCATTAAGTTTGCGATATATAATTTTCCTTTGAAGGTTAAAAATTGATCTTTGTTAATTCCATAGTCATAAGATTTTTCTTGTACCCTTGCTTCCTCCTCTTCTTGCCATAAAAATTGGTATTTAGGATCCTTCTCAACATCATCTTTTATCTGATCTAAAAATTTACAATCAAACTGATTATAGCATAGTTCATAAACACAATGCAATTTTCTGCTTAAGGCCTCTACCACACGATTTTCTTTGACTTTATATGTTGTATATCAAAATCAAATTTTCTTAGGAAAGTGTTCCACCTTGTGTGGTGGGCATTTAAATCAGCTTGCTTAAAGTAGCTGGTTAGACTTCTGTGATCAGTCTTCAACACAAATATTTTTCCTAACAAGTAGTGCATCCATACCCAGAGTGCATGCACTACTACTGTTAGCTATATATCTTAAGCCAAATATTGTTGTTCATGCTCTTTTAATTTTCTTGATTCATAGGCAACCACTCTTCCTTCTTGTGGTAGAATCGCCCCAAATCCTTCTTTACAAGCATCGGTACAGAATTCAAATTCCTTATTGAGATCAGCTACCCTCAACATCGGGGTTGTGGTTAGAAAATTTTTCAACTTATCAAAACTATTCTGACACTCAGTAGTGCATCTAAAAAATTTTCCCTTTATTTGAAAATATCTAATTAGAAAAGAAATCTTTGAGAATCCTTCAATGAACCATCGATAGTATCCATCCAACCCCATAAATGAGCGCATATCTGCCACATTTTTGGGTACTTTTCATTCCATAATAGTTTTGATTTTCTCTAGATCGACCACTATTCCCTCAACAGAAATAACATGGCCTAAATACTGTATCTGTTATTTTAAGAAGTCACATTTTTTGAACTTGGCGTACATCTAATGTTTCTGCAACATCTCCAATACTATGCTTAAGTTCTCCTTGTGCTCTTCCATTCTTTTTGAATAAATTAAAATATCATCAATGAATATCATAACAAATCTCTCCAAAAAGGGGTGAAATATGCCATGCATCAGGCTCATAAATGTTGCTAGTGCATTGGTTAAACCGAATGGTAAAACCACAAACTCGTAGTTCCCATATTGGGTATGAAAACTAGCCTTGTATATATCCCAATCCTTAATTTGGATTTAGTGATATCTAGATCTTAATTCTATCTTTGAGAATACAGTGGCCCCCTTCACCTGGTCAAACAGGTCATCAATCCTTGTTAATGGATATTTATTTTTAATGGTTAATTTATTGAGTTGTCTATAATCCATGCACATTTGCATGGTTCCATCATTTTTCTTTACAAACAACACCGGTGCTCCCCAGGGGGACACACTTCATTGAATATACCCCTTATCCAAAAATTCTTGCAGCTGCATTTTCAGTGAGGTTAACTTCGGACACTCATTTGATATGGTGCCCTTGAAACTAGTGATGTTCCAGGCATCAACTCAATAGTGAAATCAATGTCCCTTCTTGGAGGAAAACCCAATACATCCTCTGGGAACATGTCCATGAAATCTTGTACTACAGGTATGTTCTCCTATTGGGTATGTGTTATATTCTTTCCACGATTAGCCCCACGCGCTGTACATTGCGCCGGGCGCAACAGGGGGGTCACAGGGGGGGGCGACAGCCCCCCCTGTCGGGGTCCGGGGTAGCGCCCTGGCGAAAAAAAAATTTGTATGCGGTCCCACTCATATGCGGACCCACCCATGTTTTTTGCATGAGTTTGCACATGGTTTTTGGGTACGATGGTTTTCGACCCCTGGTATTTTGTAGATCTGGTCAAGGGAACTACAGTTATGTTCTAATCCAGGGTTAATGGATTGGGGTTTATGTATGCTTCAGCATGTATATATATGTGTTGTAACACTAAAAGGAATATAATGAAAAATTAAGCTAGTCGTCCCGATTTGGGATCCAGGGGAAAATCTCTGTGTTTATCTGTTTTATGTTTTATGCTCTCGCTATTATTTTATATTCTATTATAAGATTCGTGTGTAGATAATTTTTGTTCGGGGTTAAAACCTACATTTGGTGTCGAAAGTTGTTTTGGCTTCAAGGGGACGCCTTTTCTGCTGAGGGTTTTTTGCTCGGGCCTGAGGTAGACCTTGTTCAGTGGGAGATCTGCAGGATTGATTCTTGCAGTGAAAGAAGATGGCGAGCGGCGGAAAGATAGAGATCGAGAAATTTAATGGTCAGATTTTTGAGTTTTGGAAGCTCAAGATAGAGGATCTGCTGGTGGATAAAGATCGGTGGATCGTGGTAGATCCAGGTACTAAACCAATGGCAATGTCAGATGAATATTGGAAGAAACTAGATCGGAAGGCTAAGAGCACAATATGGTTGTGTGTCTCAGATTCAGTATTGTTGAATGTATCTAGGGAAGCTATGGCGAAGAATTTGTGGGAAAAAATTGGGACTTTGTACCAATCTAAGTCTCTGGTGAATAAGTTTTTCCTGTGGAAAAAGATGTATAACCTAAGGATGAAGGATGGAGACTCAGTGAAAGAGCATCTGAACGCCTTCAATACTGTGGTAAGTCAGCTGTCATCTGTTGATATTAAAATCTCAGATGAAGATAAGTGCATCAGTTTGTTGTGTTCTCTACCAGACTCGTGGGACAGTCTGGTTATTGCAATAGGTAGCAACACAACTACCTTGAATTTTGATGACATTGTCTCAGCCTTGCTATCAGAGGAAATGAGACGGAGAAATATGGAGGGTCAAAATGGAGATGCCTTATATGTACGAGGAAGATCCAAAAATAGAAACAAGAATAAGGTTTCGAGTGGGAGATCTAAATCTAGAGGAAGATCTAAATCTCTTGGAAAGTTTGTAAAGGTGTGATGGAAATGCGGAAAGGGAGGACACTACAAAAAGGAATGCAGATCTAAAGCTCCTGAGAAAGGAAAGGGATCTGATGAAGCTCCTTCTGCAGAGGAAAAAACCACTTCGGATGAAGGTGGGGATGTGTATTTGGCTTCTTCTTCAAATACACATGTAGATCATGAGTCATGGTTGATTGACTCGGTGCATCCTTTCACTTCTTCCACATAGTGAGTGGATTATATGAAATATGAGAAGTATGATGGTGGTGATGTCTTCTAGAGGATGACAGGAAGTCCAAAATCTCGAACGTCTGAAGAAAACTCAGCCTGTTTTGCAAGGTGGAAGAGTTAGAAATTAGAACACTTCACAGTGTTCTGCATATTCTGCATTATTGGTATCAGTTGCAGCAAGCAAGATGGATGATGCAGGTGTAAAAATAGTGTTCGAGAAAGATGCCTGGAAGATCGTTCGGGGAGCACTGGTATTAATGTGGGGATTTCAGACTAGAACTCTATACAAGCTACAAGGTAGCACTGTTATTGATGGGTGTAACAGTTCTGTGGTTCTTGAAAGAGGAGCGGAAAGCCTAGCTGTCTCTGGAGAAAAGACCATGCTATGGCATCAAAGGCTTGGACATATTGGAGAGAAGGGCCTTTGGATACTGCATAGAAATGGTATGGTAGAAGGTATGTCTAATTGCTCTCTGGATTTCTATTTCTGTGAACATTGTGTATGTGGGAAGTAGAATCGGGTGAGTTTTCCTTCTTGTGCTAAGAGGACGAACAAGATATTAGAGCTTATGCACAGTGATGTGTTTAGACCTGTGTCAGTTCCATCACTGGGAAATTCTATGTACTATGTTTCATTCATAGATGACTTCTCAAGGAATACATGGATATATTTCTTGAGGAAGAAATCTGGAGTCTTTGACAAATTTAAAGAATTTAATGCTTTGGTGGAAAACCAGAAAGAGAAGAAGATAAAGGCGCTGAGGACAGATAATGGTGGGGAGTTCTGCAAGAAGGAATTTGAAGAGTTCCGTAAGAAGTGTGGTATAGCACGGCAGAATACTACTCCATACACACCTCAGAAAAATGGAGTTGCAGAAAGAGTGAGTAGAACACCGATGGAAAAGGAAAGAAGCATGCTTAGTGATACCAGGTTAGGAAAAGAATTATGGGCAGAGGCAGTGGAGACTACATGTTACTTAGTTAACAGATCACCTTCATCAGCGTTGGAGGATAAGATGCCACATGAGGTATGGACTGGTAAGAAACCCTCTCTTTCACATGTAAGGGTATTTGGATGTGATGCATATGTACATGTTCCAAAGGAGAAAAGGACCAAGTTGGATAATAAATCTGAAAGGTGCATCTTTATTGGGTATAAGGATGGTTTAAAGGGTTACAAGCTTTGGAATCCAGAAACAAGGAAGGTTGTGTACATCCGAGATGTGGTGTTTAGAGAAGTGAAAGATGTTGTTAAACATGAAGTCCTACCAAAGGAACCTGAGAAGATAGAGTTTGAGCTAAAGGAGGATGAATCAGACTCTACAACATAAGAAGACTCAGAAGATGAAGAGCCACAAACTCCAGCTTTGAGAAGATCAGTTCGGGAAAGAAGGCAACCAGAAAGGTATAGTCCATCTGCTTTCTGTTCAGGTTTTGCCTTAACTATAACTGATGATGAACCCAGAACTGTCAGGGAGGAAGTAGATTCAGAGGATGGAAAACTCTGGAAGGAGGCCATGGTTGATGAAATGGCATCCTTGCACAAAAACGATGCATGGGACCTGGTGGAGTTGTCGGCTGGAAGGAAGCCCATTGGGAGCAAATGGGTGTTTAAGAAGAAGATGAATGTAGAAGGCAAGGTGGAGAAATACAAAGCTCGGTTGGTAGCGAAAGGTTATTCCCAGGTGCCGGGAATTGATTTTGGTGATATTTTTCTCCTGTTGCCAAGGTTACTTCTATTAGATTACTTTTATCTGTTGCTGCTGCATTTGATTTTGAGATAGAACAGATGGATGTGAAGACAACATTTCTTCACAGGGATCTAGAAGAGGAGATCTACATGAAGCAACCCGAAGGCTTTATGGTGAAGGGTAAGAAAGAATTGGTATGCAGGTTGAATAAGTCTCTGTATGGGTTAAAACAGTCACCAAGGATGTGGTATCAGAAATTTGATACCTATATACTGGGACTTGGCTTCACCAGAAGCAAGGAGGATCACTGTGTTTATTTTAAATTAATTGGTGACCGTGTTATTTATTTGGTCTTGTATGTGGATGATATGTTGTTGATTGGAAATGACAAAGAAATTATCCAAGATTTGAAGACCCAACTGCTCTCCAAATTCGACATGAAGGATCTTGGTGCTGCAAACTATATTTTGGGCATGGAAATTAAGAGAGATCGGGAAAAGAGGAAGCTCTGGTTAAACCAGAGGAAGTATGTCGAGACTATATTGCAGAGGTTAAATATGCAGGATAGTAAACTGGTGAGTGTTCCTATTCCTGTAGGTGCAAAGTTGTCTGTTGAACAGTGTCACAAGACACAAGAAGAAGAGTAGGATATGTCCCGTGTTCCATATGCAAGTGCAGTGGGTAGCCTGATGTATGCAATGGTCTGTACTAGACCAGACATTGCACATGCAGTGAGAGTATTGAGCAGGTTTATGTCAAACCCAGGGAAGGAGCATTGGACAGCAGTGAAGTGGGTTTTCAGATATTTACGTGGCACTAGTGATTATGGATTGTGCTACCAGGGAAGACCAGGATTGGAAAGAATGTTGGACATTCATGGTTTTGTTGATGTAGACTGGGCTGGAGATCTGGACCAAAGAAGATCTACAAGTGGGTATGTGTTTAGCCTATTTGGAGGCGCAATCAGTTGGATGAGTAAAAGACAGTCTGTAGTGGCTCTTTCAACTACAGAGGCAGAATACATAGTAGCCACTCATGCAAGCAAGGAAGCAGTTTGGTTGCAGAGATTTTGTTCAAGTATGGGGTTGGTACAGCAAGCTATAAGGATAGACTGTGATAGCCAAAGTGCAATTTTCTTGGCTAAGAACCCTGCTTATCATTCAAAGACAAAGCACATTGATGTTCAATATCACTTTGTTAGATATATGGTTGAGGCTAAAAGGGTGTTGCTGGTAAATGTGGACACTTCTAAAAATGTTGCAGATGCATTGACGAAGTCTGTGAGCACTCAGAAGTTCTCTTGGTGTAGAGAAACAATGGGTGTTGAAGAATTAACCCAATGACTAAGCTCTCCTGTGGCCCCCTGTGGAAAGAAAAAAACAAGTGGGAGAATGTTGGGTATGTGTTATATTCTTTCCATGATTAGCCCCACGCGTTGTACGTTGCGCCGGGCGCAGCAGGGGGGTCACAGAGGGGGGCGGCAGCCCCCCCTGTCGGGGTCCGGGGCAGCGCCCTGGCGAAAATTGTTTTGGTATGCGGTCCCACTCATATGCGGACCCACCCATGTTTTTTCCATGAGTTTTCACATGGTTTTGGGGTACGATGGTTTTCGACCCCTGGTATTTTGTAGATCCGGTCAAGGGAACTACGGTTATGTTCTAATCCAGGGTTAATGGATTGGGGTTTATGTATGCTTCGGCATGTATATATATGTGTTGTAACACTATAAGGAATATAATGAAAAATCAAGCTGGTCGTCCCAATTTGGGATCCAGGGGAAAATCTCTGTGTTTATCTGTTTTATGTTTTATGCTCTCGCTATTGTTTATTTTCTGTTATAAGATTCGTGTGTAGATAATTTATGTTCAGGTTTAAAACCTACATCTCCATCATAGGATTCTTCTCCTTAAAATTATCAAAACCCACTTGTATGGAATATAACTGACATCATTTTCCAATACACTTACTCATTTGAGAGGTTGTAATAGGATGCAGCTATAGGGGTTTCTTGATTCCTTGCATCTCTTTACCAGTTCCATCTTTCATTATATAATATAGAATATTTTATTTAAAATCTACCAGTGTCCAGTGTTTCTCCAACCAATATATGCCCAGTAGCATATCATAGGATCCCAAAGGCAATACATTGAGATCTACATTTAATTGTTGTGTTCTAATTTCTAGTGTACAATTTGGAATATTGGCACAAATGTTTCTCTTGGCTCCAGTGGCTACTTGTACCAACTAGGGATTTTTGAATTTCTAACTTTGTAATTTACATATTTCTACTATTTTTGGGTTCAGATTCCTTAATCTTGCACCTTCATCAACCAAAATAGAAACAGGTCGTGAAAGTAACTTACCTTCCAGTTCTATCATCGTTGGTTGATAATCTGTTTGTCAATCTTCCAAAGCTGCATTAATTTTGGGTATGTTCCGAGCCACATCTCCCACTATAGAGGCTTCTTGTAAATTGGCTATTGTATCATTTCTTCCCCGTTGTAGGTAGTTCTTATAATAGTAAGCCTCACCACACCCCCAACACTGTAGGGGTGGTTTCTTTTTTTGTCCTTGCTCAGGTTTTCTCGACGCCTCTGTGGGATTCTCTTCTGTAGGCCAATGGGTTCTTTGATGGTTTCTTCCGAACTATTTTCTTACTGAATTCCTTGCAGAATTCCTAAAGTTATTAGTCCTATTGTTTTAGAAATTTGAACCACTTTTTTGCCCTTTTCATCACTTCCAAGTTTTGCCCAGTTTTCCTTTTTCCTTGGACAATTGGTAACACATTCTTTCCTTTTTAATTACTTCATCCATGGTCCTTGGATTCACAAATTCAATTCATTCTTTCATGTGGGTTGTAAAACTACTTAAGAACCATTGAACCTTAGCCTTTTCATCCCTTAAATAAGGAACATATCTTAGTAGGGATGTGAACTTGGTTATGTACTCATCCATCGTCATTTGACCCAACTTCAACTTGTGGATTCTCTGGACCTCTCATCATAGAAACGTTATGTTAAATACTTGTCCTTAAAGTATTGCTGAAATGTATCTCATGTCACATCTTGATCTTCAATGATGCAGACATTCTTGACTTCCTTCCACCACAGAGTGGCCTTTTCTCTCAACTAATAGATGGCCAACCTGGCTTTAATATTCTTTCTATACTCATATACTTGAAAGTATTTGTTCATATTAATCAACCAAGCTTCAGCCACCTCCTCCGCATCTCCATCAAATGTAGGTGGTTTTATCTTTCGGAACTCACCTTTTAGTTCCACTTTTTTCTTCTTCATTTCTTTTTGTTCTGACACATTACGAGACTCAGCCTCATTATAGTCTCTATTTTTGTTACTCCGTTGTGAATGGCTTCCGTCCACTCTATCATTGGTTTGGTCCTTAGCTTGATGTTCATTTTCTTCCTACATATCTCTATCGGGACTGGGTTGTAACACTCCTTGATGTTGTTTAGCATAAAGGCTTTTGAGTATCCTTTCCTTCTCTTGCATAAAGTGCTCATTATCACTCCTGGCCCTAACCATTTCTTCTTGTAACTTCTACACAATGTTTATTGGAATATTTGTTTGGTTTTGTTGTTCTTCCAGCAGTATGCTGGTTTGGCTGGTCCACACTCAGCTGAATCCACATTTTGGGATTCATTTCCAGTTGGGATTGGGGTGTACGTTCCCTTGAATTGAAGGGTGTTTGATGTTTCAATCCCCTCCACATATTGTCTTCTACAATATTATTTATTTTTTGTGCATCATTTACACACAATTTATCATGTTAGGTGACCCCTAAGGTCCCAACGGGTGAACGCTTCTCTTATACCACTTGTAACATATATATATATATATATATATATATATATATATATATATATATATATATATATATATATATATTTCATTATTACATTTACCTAAATCAATATTGACCTATCATCTTATTTAAAATGATAATAGTCTTGCCACCGCATATGTGTGATTTAGACTCTCAAGATAAATATTAATTATATCTTAACATTTGTTTTTCTTTTTCATAATAAATATCTCAAGTAATAAGGAAGTCCCAATGGTTTTTCCTATTAGGCATGTCAATGGTTTAGCATTGTAGTAATAACACTTTACTGTACTTTACGCATTTATGTTTTGGCTAGTGGATATTTGTTTTAATTCCAATCACATCATATATGATTAAATCCCCGAAGGACATTTTCGTATCTCCACCCATATGAGACCTTATATATGATTTGATTACATTGTGATGTTATTAAGGGTTATCCATAGACTTTAATATTATACCATGTGAGTTGTAACATGTAGCTGCCATATGTCAATCCTCACATCGTTGAATCTAGGGTTTGAGATTGATGGTGGAGTCTCTTCCATCGGACGATTAGGTTACTGACCCCGAGGAAACCCTAACTAATTTTCATTTTTTCGGTGGGCTCTATCAGCTCTGTCCGTTACAAAAATGTTGTGTCTCGCTGTAAACCCTTTCTTCGTCCTACCTTCATCAGCGTGGCTTGCCATGGCACTTCTAGTTCAGGTAACTCTGCCACCAGACCCGTTTGGGTCTTGTCCTTCATTGACAGTATACATTTGTTATTTTCTTGCATTGACATTTTCATCACTATTAATTCTTTATCGCAGGGGGTGTGGCAGTGGAATTAATCTATCTACCTTGCGTGCAGGTCTTTTGGAAAACTCAGTGGTGTAAAGTGAAGAAATTTTCTGGTGTCGGAAGTTCCCTTTCCAGCAACACCTCCTCCGACGCTCTGGTTTCTCCCTCCGTCCATGAAAGATATCTATCTACCCAAGTATCTCTATGAATATCTTATTATTATTTTTTTTGTCACCGACCATTGAACTACCTTATTGACTTGTCTTTGTATGGTTTTTTGGTGCAGGATTTCCATCGACTTACGAATTTCCAAAATAGGTAAGGTGGGTTGATACACTCTAGTTTCCACTCTTAATTTTTCCATCTTCCACTGTGCATTTTCTAACTTATTTTCTTTGGTTTTCTCTTGCGGAAAATTTATAGGCACCTCTTCCTCCTGGCATGGTTCTGGTACTACTTTATTCCATCTTAATTCCTTTGAAGGCTTTGTCAACCTCAGTGAACTTACCCTTAATTTTTGCAGGTACATGACTACCATCGAATGGAAATCTTAACTCTCCGAAATAGAATATTGTCCCATTTTAGCTTCTCAGCCCTTGCGCATGAGGGTTTTTCCTGTAAAGGAAGTTCAAGTTATATTTACTGCTAGTCTAGTTAACTTGTTAAGGGTTCGCCCTTAGGAAATTTTATTTTCATGCTACACAATTGCTGTATAGACATCTATTATTGAAGGCCTAGCCTTGTTGGTTGTGAGGCATGAATTGGGTCTCAGCTATTCATTTTTCTTTACTTCTGCTGGGGTTAAACCCTACACTGAGTTCAAAGCTTAGCCTTTAATGAGAATAATGTTATGCTTTCTGTGTAAAATCCTTCAATATTTGGTTTAAATATACTACTGGATTTTTGTTTTAGCAACATCTATAGTATCTTCTTGTAGTAAGTTTACCTCTTTGAGATTTCATTAATTAATGTAATTAAAGTGTTATTCTTTAACATTAACTTGCATTATTTTTTATTTGTATTAAAAAATATTAACCTCTTCGATTTCTCTTACCAGATTCAAGGTATTTTGGTAGTTCTAACAGTGGAAAATGTGTATATAATTACGCATATTTTTCCTAGGTAGACTTTACATCCTTATTCTTGTTCTATGGGTTTCTACAGTACAAAATTTCTCTGTTATTCGTATGGTATAATTTTGTCAGGATTGGGGTTTCAACCCTCATGTTTACTTTGAGAATTTATCTATTTCTACTCCAGGGTGTCCAGACCATCCTTTGACTGAGTTGTTTTCTAACTCTCAGCCTTTCTGCGTATATCATAGAATACAGCGATTAACGACCTTTTTGGGTCCATGTTCTCGACCATGGACCTAAACTAACAGTTTCTCTGGTCCTGAATTATAGTGTAGTTTCTTTCTTGTATATTGCATTTATAGAAGTAAATATTTCTCTTTCGTAAAAATTCAAGAACTTTAGAAATTATAATGTTCACACAGTCAGCGTTATTAGAAGTTCTAGAGTCCCCTACTCTATTCCTCAAGAAAGAAATTTACAATTATTTTTGTATATAATATTTCTCTGTGTAAAATTCTGCACTGCATAATTTCAAGAACATTTTTCCATGTTAAAAAATAAATCATGTGTCCAAACAACAATATATATAGCTATGTCTATCTCAGTATTTTATACTTATCTGGACCCAAAATATGCTTATGATGTCCTGCCTACCGTGAGAGAGGCGATTACGTCCTCATCTCCCCCCGTGCTCCACACCTAATATGAGTAGGTTGACAGAGATTCTAGAAGAGACCTCGGGATCCCAAGTCTAGTCTTCTTTTCTAGGAATTTCAAGAATCTTGAGTGTTTCCACTAGTCACAACCAACTCAGGAAATCATCACTCTCTTCTATTCCTCTCCTTAGTCACATAACATAACCCCTTTTCCTCATTGTGATGTCCCTTTTATCCCCAGAGGAAATGTAACTGTCTTTAACTGTTTTCTGTTCAACCACTTCTCAGTTTTTGGAATACTTTTATCATTAGTATTTTTACTTTTTATGGAACCACTATTCCATAATTAAACTTTATTTCAAAAAAAATAATTAATTCATGTTCATCATGTAATATTTTCCTCAAAAGAAATAAATGTTTCAGTCCCTTGAAAATAAAATAACATAACAACTAATTAGCACTTAAGCTTGCTCTCACAACATAAAATCATTTTTTTTGTATTTGTCTTCTAATTAGAGTATCCAAGGGAGACAGTTCTTTCTCAATGAAGTCTTTGACTTTATGAAATTTTTGGATGATTAACATCTAGTCTCCAATTACAACTATTTGGTGAATACCTCTTGCTAAAGCTATTTTCAAGCCTTGCCAAATAGCTAATTCTTATGCCTAATTATTGAAAGTTTTTCTCAATCTCCATACAAATTTAATCTCAATTTTTTCATCCAAATGATATATTACCCCTCCAGTTCCTACCTCCCTCTAAATAAATTTTATGTTAAACTACTAAAACCAATACAAATTGTAAATATTATTAATACTTAAAAACAAAAAATTATTTTAATATAAAATATACCATATATGTCAAATATTATAATTATTATTATTATTTAAAAAACAAAAATATATTTTAATAAAAAAATATTATATATGTCAATGTCATATAGTTCTCAAATTATATAATTATGTATTTTATTTTATAGGTTCAACCATATTGTAATTAAAATATAAATAATTTACTAGATTCATAAAAAAAAATATAATTGTTAAAAGGTTTAAAAATGGTAGAATATTTAAAATTAATAAAAATTAAATTTTATATAAAATATTTGATATTAATAAAATATCAATTTTAAATATAAATAATAAATCAATTGAATAAAATATTACTTTTTATTTTTTGATTAAGCAATCAAGGAAATAATTTACCTATAAGTCAATCAAATAATTCATTAACATAATCTTATCAAATGGATAAACAAAAAATCAAAGTGAAGAGATTGGCGTTGTAGATTTATCCATCATGACTTAGCTAAGTATATCCAAAATTTCGTATTAAACTTAAAAGTAGGCCCGTAATACCGAAATAACCTACAAGATATAAATAACATAAAAGATATATTTAAAAGGTAGGCGAGTGGGCAATTTGTCAACTGATCATAAAATAATTCGTATACCGAAATAACGTACAAGATAGATTTATAATGTAGGCGAGTGGGCAATTTCGTCAACTGATCATAAAATAATTGATATACCAAAATAAAAAATAAGATATAACCTTCATATACCAAAATAAAAAATAAGATATAAAATAAGATATAAACAAGGTTATGAGTGGGCAATCATAAAATAATTCATATATCCAAATAACAAATAAGACATAAGGTTATGTAGTTAGTGTTCCCTCTTAATTTAATTATTGAATTTTGAAAAATATGAATTCCACTGTTATAGTGTAAATATTCTTGCTTAATTTAAATATAGTTAAATTACATTAAAAAATAACAAATATATATGAATAAATAAACAATGTGCTTTTTAGTCATATAGTACTCTTAATAGAAATGGACTTGTATGTGGATTTTGGAATCAAAATCCTAGAATCATAATTCCAAACTAAAAAATGTTTTTACCTTATTATAGTGAGAGAGTATTGAAAAATTGGTAAAAAAATATTGTCCCGCCAATATATGCCTTATAAAAAATATGCAAGTTGTTTATGTTATGATTTCTCTACAAAGTAATACCTAGGCTATTAATTATTTAGCATTTCCATATTATATGTGGCATGGCATAATTGACTAATAATTTTTTCTTTTACATAAGGTGGATGTGCTATAAAATTTCATTAAGGGTTGTGAAACTTGTGTTAAGTGTTGATTGTGTGTAGAAATATCACTATCATACCATATAGAAAATCTACCAATGGATTCAATCTAATCTTGTGATGTTATAAAACAAGATACTAAATCCTTCTACAATATTTGTGGAATACAAAACACAATCGCTCAATCACATGCAATTAATAGAAATATGTAAATCAATCGCACCACACAAGATGTATGAGGGAAAGAAAATTCTCAAAACCCCTCTATCTATATTGTGTATTAAGTCAAGAAATCATGAAACAATAAAATGCTTAATCTCTCATAAGATTCTCCGGCACTCTCCCAACTATCTCACACTAATCTAGGAAAAATTGGTCTAGTACTTAGCCAATTCTCAGCCTTCCTTCAGCCTTCCTTGCTCACCCTAATCCTGTGCATAAGCTTATCTTGACACACCTTTATCTCGCAAGCTCCACGCACAAACTTGTGCTTCTGATTGTTTGGTCTCACCAACTCGTGCTCACCCAAACAATGATTAAATGTGTGCCTTCATTCCCTCTTTTAAATACAATTTTCTCTAATTAAGAAATGATTTATTTTATGCCTTCCTCTGACTTCATGCAATATCTGTACAATTTCCTAATTACAGAACTCATAGTTATCTTCCCTTTAACCCAAATTTCAACTCAATCTTCCTTAGAACTGACATGCAACAACTATTTATAGCAAATTATTAGTTAAGTGATTGATCACTACTTGTGAATTAAATCTAATTTGATTCACATGACCTCTCACTAGCTCACCTTTTAGTTAGAACTAGTTAAACTGATTTTAACTCAATTAATTGAGTTAACTAACTACAACTCGCAAATAAATATACATGGAGACCATAAAAATAGAAAATCTCTTTTCATGCATCCTCTTATACCTCTAACTCGAATTTTCTAAGCTAACTAAGTCCTCTTGACTAACTTAACTAATACAAGTTGTCATGAGATGAAATTACAAATTTTCTTCCAATTTAACTAAGTGAAAGTTAAATTAGAAGCCTCATATCGTATCCATTTCAGTGTTCCATTTTCTGGATTTCATTTAAGGATGCCAATTTCATTATTTCTTGTTTCAAATTTCAACACACCCTCTCAACATGAAAGGAATTCATTCTATCCTGATCCAGTACGTTTGGAATGTTTTGCATGCAATACCTCTCTATAGTCTTGTTCCTGCTGCAACTTATGAAATTGAATAGGCTCCAAAAAACAAAATCAATATGATGAATCTGTCATCAGAGTCTCTAACTGCTACAGGGTACTGCACTGTCTATTGAAATATTTGTGTTGCTAAATCTGTATATGTGCCCTCTGCACTGCTACCAACTTTGATCTCCACTCCAGTATCTGAAATTTTTCACTCTTATTTTTTTCTTCTTAACATATGACTGCATCAATCGAACTCATCCTTCCTACTACTATGTACTGTGGGCTCCTCATATGCATATTCGATCCATGAGACAATCCATCTAAATGGATCCTGCCCAAATTTCCACTCTTGGGATTATATCTACACATCGCCCCACCTCTCACCTAGAGGTATGGCTACATGTTCTCCCTCTAGCCATCCGGCTCAAAATCCCCCCTACTGGATCTCTCTGCTTTAGTGGACGCCTTCACTTGATCTCCTCTCTGCTTCTCCAATTATCGCTAGTCTCCAAACTTCTGAGACTTCATCTTGAGAGATAATATTTGCTCCCTCTCAACCACCAATTCACTAACAATTTTCAAATACTATCTTCCAACTTGTTGCCCAAAACATTCCTGCTCTGATACCATGTAGAATTATTGCTCTTATAAAATGTAGAAAGTATACCAATGGATTCAATTTGATATGGTGATGTACTAAAACAAGATATTGAATCATTTTACAATATTTTGGAAATAGAAAAAGTGACCGCCCAATGTTGTGTAACCAGCTCCAAAGAGAGAAGAAAAGAGATATTCACGCCTTAGAAATGAGCCACTTCGAGGGGGCAACCTCCAATACATTACATGAATGAACAATTCTTTGATGATACAAATGAACAAAACCTCCTTCTATATATAGGAGTCCATGGGGCCATAATATAATCCTAGTGGGGCCACAATGTAATCCTAGCCGACCTAACAATAATAATGTAAGGGCACAATAATAACAATATGGGGGTTACAGTGGTACAATAATAACAATAAGGGGGGCTACACTAACATAATAAGGGGCTACACTATTAATATAGGGACTTAACATGCCCCTCTCCTTCAAACAAGTGTTGCCCTCAACGCTTGATTATTTCTTGATGCTTCTGTATAAAATTCTCATCCTCCCATGTGAAATATTCTACAGGAAAGTTCTTCCACTTGCTGAGATACTCTGAAATTGATCGTACTTGTCGAGTTCTTGTTTCTATGACTGCTTCATAACTTCTTTCGATGTGATGTTGATCTTCCTGTTGTTTCATTAGATTCCGCACCAAAGTTGGGTTATCCTTTGAGAGTTGGAGAACTTGTTGTTGATGCTCGATGTGATCTTCCATTAATTTATCATCCATATTTGCTATTATTTGATCCTTCAAACCATCCAACTTAGCCTCCATTTCTGCTTTTAAACCATCTATTTCATCTTCAATTGCTCTTCGTAAGATTGAAACTTGTTGCACTTGGTATCGTAATTTTGATATCTCATACTGCAACTCTTCCTCTTCATGCGTCATAGTATAGTTTTTTGAGGGATTAATGGGTATGGAATTATTTTTTGGAGGCATTATAGAGCCCAATACTGATAAAAATTCTAAAATATTCCCTTGGAATCAATTCAAATTGATTCTTCAAACAATACTTATGCAATTCGGAAAAATACACACCTTTTTCTTGCTTTGAGGAGCTCGATATTGAAATTGTATTATCTCTGTGATTTTAAATCTTCAATATCTGAAATTCAGCACTGTAGTAGCCCTCTGAATTTTCTTTTGAATGCCACAGGTATGACCTGATTTGGATTCTCCAAGACAAAGTTGTGTCCAATCTCCCACAATGACCTAATTATGGACTGGTTCAGTAGAGCGAACTTGTACGACTTGCCACGTGTCACTGTTTTGTCCTTTGTCTCTGAAATTGATAGCCCAGAAACTTCCGTCTGTGTACTTGCGACCAATTTTTACGGCACTTCAATCCAATGCCCAGAGAGAGAGTTATTGAAGTTTTCCCACGATCACCTCTTTGAGATGCAATTCAGAAGCCTGAAAAAGCACTACCTTCCACAGATCATATCTCCAAAAATATTGCGAACCAAGCTCTGAAATTTTTTGACGAATTTCCTCAGGCTTTCAGCTTCGCACCATATGAATTTCAGACTCTGAACCTTCGTAAAAAAAAAATTATAGCGCAAATGCCACGATGACCTGTTTATGAGCCTGAAAAAATACCTAACTTCCACAGATGATACCTCCTCAAATATTGCGAACCACGATCTGAAATTTTTAGACAACCTTCCTCAAGATTTCAGCTTCGCACCCTAGAAATGTCAGCTTCTGAAGCTTCGTAGAAAAAACGTTATAGCGAAAATGCCACGATGACCTGTTTGGAGCAGCGAAACCCTAGAATCCCAAAGCTCTGATACCAAATGTTGTGTAACCAGCTCCAAAGAGAGAAGAAAAGAGATATTCACGCCTTAGAAATGAGCCACTTCGAGGGGGCAACCTCCAATACATTACATGAATGAACAATTCTTTGATGATACAATTTACAAAACCTCCTTTCTATATATAGGAGTCCATGGGGCCATAATGTAATCCTAGTGGGCCACAATGTAATCCTAGCCGACCTAACAATAATAATGTAAGGGCACAATAATAACAATATGGGGGTTACAGGGGTACAATAATAACAATAATGGGGGCTACACTAACATAATAAGGGGCTACACTATTAATATAGGGACTTAACACCCAATCACATGCAAGTAAGAGAAAGAAGTAAATCAATCGCACACCATAAGATGTATCTGGGGAAAGCAATTGCTCAAAGTCCCTCGATCTATATTGTGTAATAAGTCAAGGAAACATGAAAAAATACAATTCTTAATCTCTCATGATATTCTTCAGCACTCTACCCACTCTCTCACAATGATCTAGGCAATATCGATCTAGTACATAGCCAATTCTTAGTCTTACTTCAACCTACCTTGCTCACCCTGATCATGTGCACAAGTTTCTCTTGGCACACCTTTCTCTCACAAGCTCTAGGCAAAACTTGTTCTTCTGATTGTTTTGTCCTACCAACTCGTGCTCACCAAAACAATTATTAATCTTGATCCTTCATTTCTTCTTTTAAAGACAATTTTCTCTAATTAAGGAATGCTTTATTTTAGGCCTTCTTCTGGCTGCATTCACTATCTATACAATTTTCTAATTATACAATTGATAGTTATCTTCCCTTCAACCCCAATCTCAATTGGGCCTTTCTTAGAACTGATATGCAACAACTATGTATAGTGAATTATCAGTTAAGTGACTTATCACTACTTGTGAGCTAAATATATTTTAATTCACTGGGCCTCTCACTAGCTCATCTCTTAGTTAGAACTAGTTAAATTGACTTTAACTAAAATAATTGAGTTAACTAATTACAACTCACAAATAACTATATTTGTACCCCGGAAAAATAGAAAATCCCTTTACATGCATCCTCTTAGACCTCTAACTTGAATTTCATAAGCTAACTAAGTATTCCTAAATCAATTAACTAATACAAGTTGTCATGAGATGAAATTACAATTTTTCTTCCAATATGATTAAGTGAAAATTAAATCAGAAGCCTCACATCGTAGCCATTTCTGGGTTCCATTTTCTTGATTTCATTTTTGGATGCAAATTTCACTATTTCTTTTTTCAAATTTCAACACTCCCTCTCAACAAGAAAGGAATTAATTCTATCCCAATATGGTACCTTTGGAATGTTTTGCATTCAACACTTCTCTCTAGTGTTTTTCCTCATGCAAATCCTAAAACGAAATCAGT
Source organism: Pinus albicaulis (assembly GCA_034641835.2). Taxonomy (NCBI): domain Eukaryota; kingdom Viridiplantae; phylum Streptophyta; class Pinopsida; order Pinales; family Pinaceae; genus Pinus; species Pinus albicaulis. The sequence continues at coordinate 928,609,619 of CM076583.1, forward strand.
ATGATGCATCTATCATGAGAATCTCTAATTGCTATAGGTTACTGTACTATCTACTAAAATATTTTCGCTACAGACTTCACATTTATGCCCTATGCATTTCTGCCAACTCTAATATGTGCTCTATTATTTGACATTTGTCACTCTGATTTCTATCTTCCTTACATATGATTGTGTTAATATAATTGATCCTTCCTGTTATTGTATATTATGGGCTCCTCGTAGCTAGATTTGATCCATGATACAAGCCATCTCAATGGATCCTACCCAAATTTATTCTCTTGGGATTATATCTGCACATCACCCCACCAATCACCTGGAGGTATGCCTACATGTGCTCCCTCTATACATTTGGATCAAAATTTCTCCCTACTGAAGGTCTCTGCTTGAGTGGAAGCCTCCACCCGGTCTCCTCTTTGCTTCTCTAGTTATGGCTACCCCGCAACCTTCTGAGACTGAATGTCGAGATGTAATTTGTGCTCCCTCTCAACCACCAAGTCACTAGCCACTTCTTTTCTCAGAAGGTTCTTGATTCACATATGGTAACTCAAGTGCATGCAGGTTCTTGAATCGCGTACATTGTAATTGTCCCGCTATCACAAAAGTTTCTAAAAGAAATTGATTTTATATCAACGACATCTCCCTCGTCCGAGCTCTGATTTGACCGATTGTTTTTTTCAATTTTTGTATTTTTTCGCAAGGAATTCAAATGTGCTATTTTTTTTTAAATTTTGCACCAAAATTTTTAGATATTCTCTGCAAACACACCAACCAAAACATTCCATCTCTGATACCATGTAGAAATATCGCTCTTATACAATGTACAAAACTACCAATGGATTCGGTCTAATATTGTGATGTATTAAAACAAGATACTTAATCCTTTTACAATATTTTTGGAATAGAAGACATGATCGCTCAATCACTTCCAATTAAGAGAAAGAAGTAAACCAATCGCACAACATAAGATGTATCTGGGGAAAGCAACTAATCAAAACCCCTCTATCTATATTTTTCATTTAAGTCAAGCAGTCATGAAAAAATATAATGCTTAATCTCTCATGATATTCTCCAACACTCTGCCAACTTTCTCACATTGATCTAGGCAATATCGGTCTAGTACATAGCCAATTTTCAACCTTCCTTCAACCTACCTTGCTCACCCTCATTCTTTGCACAAGCTTCTCTAGAGCACCTTTCTCTCACAAGCTCGACACACAAAATTATGCTTCCAAGTGTTTTCTCTCACCAACTCATGTTCACCAAAAGAATTATTAAACTTGTTCTTTAATTTCTTCTTTTAAAGACAATTTTCTCTAATTAAGGAATGATTTATTTTAGGCCTTCTTCTGAATGCATGCACTATTTATACAGTTTTATAATTATACAACTGATATTTAGCTTCCCTTTAAGCCCAATCTCAACTGGCTCTTCCTTACAACTGACATGCAACAAATATTTATAGTGAATTTATTTGAATTATGTGTTAATTGATTGATCACTACTTGTGAATTAAACCTAATTTAATTCACTTGACCTCTCACAAGTTCATCTCTGAGTTAGAACTAGGTAAACTAATTTTAATTCAATTAATTGATTTAACTAATCAGAACTCACAAATAACTATATCTGGACCTCCTAAAAATAGAAAATCCCTTTGCATGCATCCTCTTAGACCTCTAACTCGAATTTCATAAGCTAACTAATTCTACTTTACTCAGTTAACTAATATGAGTTGTGACGAGATGAAATTACAATTTTTCTTCCAATTTAATTAAGGGAAAATTAAATCAAAAGCCTCATATGGTAGCCATCTCTAGGTTTCATTTTTTGGATTTCAGTTCTGGATGCCAATTTCACTATTTCTTGTTGCAAATTTCAACATTATGGTGGTGTAGCCTTGACTTTGAACTTCTTATATGATGGACTTGAATTTTTGTGCAAGTATTAAAATGTTTTTGTTTGATTTTTTTGATGACAATTGTTTCCTTTGGGAAAAAGTGGAAAAATATTTTTATGAGCCCTAAATGATTTTGATGGTAAAGAGTAATGAATAATGGATATAAGAATCTTCATTATTTAAAAATATAATAGTAAAAAAGCTATATGTTATGATGATTTATTTTAGAAGATAATATTGTTGGTTGGAGTAGTTTTTGTTTTTGTTTTCTTGGTTTAAATATATAATATTACATTATTATATAAATTAACATAAATTATATTTTCACCAAGGTAAGACAAGGCTTGAGCTGTTTGTATGGATTCTTGTTATAAAGAGAAAATCCTATTTGTGATAAGGGGTTTTATTTAGGTACATGAGTATCCTTCTTGAATATTGGGTGAAAGATCCAATTTATCCATTGGTAATAAATATGGTAAGTTCCTTATTACTGGATTGTCAATAGTGATAAGTAGACTATCATTTTTTCCCAAATCTATATTTACATTACTTGTAAAGAAGGTCTCCCAAATAAAATATAGTACTAGAATCATATTTGGAGACAACTTTTATGAACATATTAGTTTCGATTCTAGTTTTTCTTTCAAGCACAAGCATGAGGCGATGCCTTATTTAATGTTAAAGGTCCATAGGGTAAAAATTAGAGACATAGTAAACACGCTTTGGGAAATAATTGGGCTAAACACACTATGTGAAAGGATAGAGCATTAAAACACCACTAGGTGGTCCCACCTATGAAGGAAATGGAACACAAACCTACAATTTCTAAACATGACCTCTCCATACCTACATAGTAGAGTGGAGAAGACGGTGTTACATGGGCAATGAAGGATTAAACCCAATCCCAATTTTTTCCTTGCTTGAATCCCCCACCAAAGGAGTGATCCAAAGGCATGATAAAATGATCTAAACTAGAAAGGGGAACAATAACTCTAGTCAAGTCAAATGACACAAAACGATTTAAACTATTAAAAACATTGATAATTCACAATAAGTCTATTTATTTGATAGAAATGTGAAAGAAAGTAATAGCCCACTAATATGTGGGATTCTTGATTATAAAAAATAATAAAGTTTTAGGCTTTGTAAAATTTGAAAAACAATGAAGTTTTATGTATAAAGTGGAAGAAAGCTAAACATTAAAATGTTTTTTCGAGCTTTTCTCATAGCGAGAGGCTATTTCCAAAATTGTAATTTTAAAAGAAAAATTTGTTATTTTTAAAGTAAAAATGAATTCAACAACTTCAAAATCTCAAGTACAAGTAAATTGTACAATGTTAACATCTAATATATATATATATTTCCATTAAACCAAAATTATTCTTCTTCAAATTTAAGCAAAAAAATAATTTCTTTTTCATTATTTATTTTCATGAACGATAACTAAAATCAATTATTTAAACATCTAAACTATAATTATAAAAATAACCAATATTAATTATTGTAAATGTGGATTTAAATATAAAACATTTCACCAACCATTTACACTTTAACATTAATATCAAACTTTGAGCATTTTGAAACTTAGTGAATAAAAACTTTATGTACACCTATTGTGAAATTTTATAATTATTATTATGAATAAAAAATTAAGTATAAAATATTTTAGCCTTAATTTAAACTTTAACTTCTAATATGTTGTTTAAATTTACAAATAATTTAGATAGGAATAGGGTTGAATTTCTTAATTTTTAAATAATGGGTCTAGCAAACTAGGCAAACGGAGTCCACACAACTAAAAAGCGGATTTACTCTAATGTGTGGGATAACCCCTATCATCGAAAAAAAAGAATATTAATATGTGGCTAGTAAATAGAAGTGGATATAACCCATGCGTTCTTAAAATATCATGTACCTGGCTCATATGATACCTACATTTGACCTTTGACAAGTAGTGGAAGTGAACCATAAATTTTAATCAGAGAAGAGTGTGTTGAAAAAGGACAAGGCAGGCTTCTCATTCCATGCGAAGTGGTAGTGTATTGTGTGAAACCCTTAACTTAATCTTCTCTTATAAATAAAAAATATAAATTTACACAAATTTATAATTCGAAAATTATTTCGTGATATGAATTAAAGTTGGAAGTGGTTGGAAGTGATATCACGAAAATTATTTCGTGATATCAATTATTTCGTGGTTGGAAGTGATATCACGAAAATTATTTCGTGATATGAATTAAAGTTGGAAGTGGTTGGAAGTGATATCACGGAAATTATTTCGTGATATGAATATTCCATGTCAAACAATCACAATATTTACTACTTATAAGGGAGTTTTTGTTTTCCGCATAAAATAGAATATTAACAATTCATTAAATCCTTTTCCCTATGAAATAAGGATAAGAATGACTAATTGGGCGCGATTATAATGGCTGGTGAATTATACCAGGTGGATATGCGTGTTGTGGAAAGTTATTATTATTTTTTAATAATACATCGTTGAGCGAATATAACCATTCACTTCTCTGAGGCACAAACTTGTTTTGACGGTTTGGCGATGTGATATATTGCGCTCGAGCTTATTCCACCTCTCCTTTTCCCACGTCGAGTGATGATATGTATGATAACAATCTAGTTCGCAAAGTGATTATTATTTTTTTAATCGAAGGTAATTGGTGGGAGTTTTTTTGGAGCAAGGCTCAGAATCAGCAAAGCGATTATTATTAATAAGGATAGATTTATTTTAAGTACGGTTTTTACATGTGAATTATTTTTTTTGGTGTTTGGAAAATATGTTAT
>CM076583.1:928614414-928856197 GCA_034641835.2 Pinus albicaulis
GCAGCTTTAGACTTTCTTCTTCTCTTTGACATTTCAGAGTCGGGTAAACTCTCTCTAGTTCTACGAATAAAAGGATTCGAACTTTTTTTCTCCAATTCAAATGAATGCTTTTAGCCGAAATAAAACACAATAACGAGAACAACTACAAAGATTTTAATTACCATTTAATCTCCCCACATTTTCAACATAAATGCTCTCCAATGCATGACATTTGCGTATGGAGAACAAAATAACCCATGATCCTCCGTCTGATTTTGAATTAATATTGTCGTACAATCGGAAATTGGAAAATCCTTGTAATAAATCTTAAAATTCACCTTTGATCTTTTGCGATGCGATGAATAAATATAAAGGCAAAATACAAATCGCATCGCAAGTTCTTTTGTTTTGGACTCATTTCAATCGTAAGTCTCGGATCCGATAAGTTTTGTAAGGAGGATTTGATTTCCACATCCCATAACAATTTGGGAATATGTTTTCTTTGCTACTGTTGAATGATGCAACGCGATTCGCCCAATCGCAATCGCAAATCGCAAGTTCTTATGTCTTCGGCCGATTGTAATGGCAAGTCTCGGACCCGATAAGTTCTATAAGGCAAATTTATTTTCCATATTTGGTTTAAGTTTTTTCACGTTCAGCGAGCTCCACAATTTAGAAATGTTCATTTGATACGTTGTACTTTATCACACAATGGAAAACTTTGATAAGTTTTCTTTTGTAATACTTTTACTTGTTTAAGTATGTATAGTTTAAAAAATACATAACCCAATCTACTTTATTTTTTGAACAAAATCACTATAGATTTATTATTTTATTTTTTACAATATTAATTAAAAAAAATATAACTCTACACTCTCTGTCCATATACGAACTGTATCCATTTTTTATTTTTTAAATCTACGCACTCTAAGCCCGAACTTCAAATACATATAAATCACAGTTCACAAACACATCGGCTCCATTATCGCCATAGGGACTTTTATTAACATGTCCCGCTGTTATGATTTTCTCCGATGCGATTCATGAGGGTCCCACAAAGTTAATAAATTCTTCTGTCCATTCGATTTACTATAATCTATGCATTTTCCAATCATTTAAAAACCAACACCAAATCTGCTTATCAAATCCACTGAATAATATGCATCGGGTCCGCTTTAAAACAATGCAGACTACACATATAATATGCTCTCATATTCTAATCCCAACACTAAACTTTGAAAAGTTCTGGCGCCACAGCTCTATAAACCTTTCTTTTCTATTTTCCGATGCGATTAATCGCAACTCAATGATTCTGATTGCAATTAATACATTTGTCAATGTTCTGATGCAATGCCCCTCCTCTGATATGATTAATGCATTCGCAAACATTTCAATTTATTATACTATTTTACTTTTTACTACATCAACTAAAAAAAATATAACTTTCATTTTAGCGCTACAAAATATATATCGGGCTCGCTTTAAAACAATGCAGACTATGCATATAACACTGCTTTATAAACATTTCTTTTCTATTTTCCGTATACAACAATCTGTCAGAGACCATAAATGGTCACTGATACAGAGAAAACGGCTCGTGCTATCTGACAGACCATAATGCATGGCTCAGCACTGTCTCGTTATTTTGCTTAATGCGACTCCACATAAATTACAAGACCTGCAACATAAATATGAATATTTTTGTAACGACAGTACAAATAATGGTGATAAAATTTAGGCATTTTGCAATAAGAAGTGAAAGTTTTTGGCCAATTAGATAAAAGATAATTCAAATTAAAATAATTAAAATAAATACACAATAATAAATCTTATAGTGAACCATGGCAAAAAAAAAAAAAAAAAGAATTTCAAAAGATATGTCTAATCAAGTTTAATTAATGTCACAATCACGAAAAACCTGATGCGTAGTATCCTACCAGCGACAGGTACAATAACATAAAAGATAGATTTAAAAGTTAGGCAAGTGGGCAATTTGTCAACTGATCATAAAATAATTCATATATCGAAATAACGTACAAGATAGATTTATAATGTAGATGAGCGGGCAATTTCGTCAATTGACCATAAAATAATTCATATACCAAAATAAAAAATAAGATATAAACAAGGTTATGAGTGGGCAATCATAAAATAATTCATATATAAAAATAACAAATAAGATATAACCTTGTAATTCATATATCAAAATAATAAATAAGATATAAGGTTATATAGTTAGTGTTTCCTCTTACTTAATTTAATTATTGAATTTTGAAAAATAAGGGTTATAGTATAGATATTCTTGCTTAATTTTAATATAGTTAAATTACATTAAAAAATAATAAATATATATATGAATAAACAAGCAATGCGTTTTTTAGCCATATAGGACTTTTAATAGAAATGGATTTATAGCATGTGGATTTTGGAATCAAAATCCTAGAATCATACTTCCAAACCAAAAAATGTTTTTACCTTATTATAGTGAGAGAATATTGAAAAATTGGTAAAAAATATTGTCTCGCCAATATATGCCTTATAAAAAATATGCAAGTTGTTTATGTTATGGTTTCTCTACAAAGTAATACCTAGCCTATTAATTATTTAGCATTTTCATATTATATATAGCATGGCATAATTGACTAATAATTTTTTCTTTTATATAAGGTGGATGTGCTATAAAATTTCATAAAGGGTTGTGAAACTTTTGTTAAGTGTTGATTGTGTGTAGAAATATCGCTCTGATACCATGTAGAAAATCTACCAATGGATTCAATCTGATCTTGTGATGTTATAAAACAAGATGCTGAATCCTTCTACAATATTTGTAGAATTCAAAACATAATCGCTCAATCACATGATATTAATAGAAAGAAGTAAATCAATCGCACCACACAAGATGTATCTAGGGAAAGTAAATTCTCAGACCCCCTCTATCTATATTGTGTATTAATTCAAGAAATCATGAAACAATACAATTCTTAATCTCTCATAAGATTCCCCTACACTCTCCCAACTATATCACACTGATCTAGGAAAAATTGGTCTAATACTTAGCCAATTCTCAACCCTCCTTCAGCCTTCCTTGCTCACCCTAATCCCTCGCATAAGCTTATCTTGACACACCTTTATCTTGCAAGGTACATGCACAAACTTGTGCTTCTGATTTTTTGGTCTCACCAACTCGTGCTCACCAAAACAATGATTAAATTTGTCTTCATTCCCTCTTTTAAATACTTTCTCTAATTAAGAATGATTTATTTTATGCCTTCTTGTGACTTCATGCAATATTTGTACAATTTTCTAATTATACTACTCATAGTTATCTTCCTTTAAACCAAATTTCAACTCAATCTTCCTTAGAAATGACAGGCAACAACTATTTCTAGCAAATTATCAATTAAGTGATTGATCACTACTTGTGAATTAAATCTAATTTGATTCACTTGACCTCTCACTAGCTCATCTTTTAGTTAGAACTAGTTAAACTGATTTTAACTCAATTAATTGAGTTAACTAGCTACAAATCGCAAATAAATATATATGGAGACCATAAAAATATAAAATCCCTTTGCATGCATCTTCTTATACCTCTAACTCTAATTTTCTAATTTAACTAAGTATTCTTGACTGAGTTAACTAATACAAGTTTTCATGAGATGAAATTACAAATTTTATTCCAATTTAACTAAGTGAAAATTAAATGAGAAGCCTCATACGGTATCCATTTGAGTGTGCCATTTTATGGATTTCATTTAAGGATGCCAATTTCACTATTTCTTGTTTCAGATTTCAACACACCCTCTCAACAAGAAAGGAATTCATTCTATCCTAATTTAGTACCTTTGGAATGTTTTGCATCCAACACCTCTTTATAGTATTTTTCCTGCTGCAACTTTTGATATTGAATAGGCTCCAAAAAACCAAATCAGTATGATGCATCTGTGATTAGAGTCTCTAACTGCTATAGGTTACTGCACTGTCTATTGAAATATTTGTGTTGCTGACTCTGCATCTATGCCCTCTGCACTGCTACCAAATCTGATCTCTGCTCTAGTATCTGACATTTGTCACTCTTATTTGTGTCTTTTTAACATATGATTGCATCAATCCAACTCATCCTTCCTACTACTATGTACCGTGGGCTCCTCATATGCATATTCGATCCATGAGACAATCCATCTAAATGGATCCTGCCCAAATTTCCTCTCTTGGAATTATATATACACATCGCCCCACCTCTCACCTAGAGGTATGGCTAAATGTTCTCCCTCTAGCCATCTGGCTCAAAATCCCCCCTACTAGATGTCTCTGCTTTAGTGGACGCCTCCACTCGGTCTTCTCTCTGCTTCTCCAATTGTGGCTAGTCCCCAATCTTCTGAGACTACATGTTGAGAGGTAATATTTGCTCCCTCTCAACCACCAATTCACTAACAATTTTTTTCTCCTAAAAGCTTTACATGCATCTGGTACCTCAAGTGCATACAAGTTCTTGACTTGTACACATTGTAATTGTCCCGATGTCACAAAAGTTTCTAAAAAAAAAAAAAGATTTTAAATTGACAATATCTCCCTCATCCGAGCTCCGATTCGACCGTTTGTTTTTTTCAATTTGGGTATTTTTTCACAAGGAATCCAAATATTCTATTTTTTTTTGAAATTTTTGCACCAAAATTTTCAGATACTCTCTTCCAACTTGCCGCCAAAAACATTCCTGCTCTGATACCATGTAGAAATATCGCTCTGATAAAATGTAGAAAATATACCAATGGATTCAATCTAATTTGGTGATGTACTAAAACAAGATACTGAATCATTTTACAATATTTTGGAAATAGAAAAAGTGGTCGCCCAATCACATGCAAGTAAGAGAAAGAAGTAAATCAATCGCACAACATAAGATGTATTTGGGGAAAGCAACTGCTCAAAGGCACTTGATCTATATTGTGTATTAAGTCAAGGAAACATGAAAAAAATACAATCCTTAATCTCTCATGAGATTCTCCAGCACTCTACCAACTGTCTCACACTGATCTAGGCAATATTGGTCTAGTACATAGCCAATTCTCAGTCTTCCTTCAACCTGCCTTGCTCACCCTGATCATGTGCACAAGCTTCTCTTAGCACACCTTTCTCTCACAAGCTCCAGGAAAAATCTTGTTCTCCCGATTGTTTGGTCTCACCAACTTGTGCTCACCAAAACAATTATTAAGCTTGATCCTTCATTCCTTCTTTTAAAGACAATTTTATCTAATTAATGAATTATTTATTTTAGGCTTTCTTCTGACTGCATTCACTATCTATACAATTTTCTAATTATACAATTGATAGCTATCCTCCCTTCAACCCCAATCTCAATTGGGCCTTTCTTAGAACTGACATGAAACAACTATGTATAGTGAATTATCAGTTAAGTGACTGATCGCTACCTGTGAATTAAATCTAATTTAATTCACTTGACCTCTCACTAGCTCATCTCTTAGTTAGAACTAGTTAAACTAACTTTAACTCAAATAATTGAGTTAAATAATTACAACTCACAAATAACTATATTTGTACCCCATAAAAATATAAAATCCCTTTACATGCATCCTCTTAGACCTCTAACTCGAATTTCATAAGCTAACTAAGTATTCCTGACTGAGTTAACTAATACAAGTTGTCATGAGAAGAAATTACAATTTTTCTTCCAATATGACTAAGCAAAAATTAAATTAGAAGCCTCATATGGTAGCCATTTCTGGGTTCCATTTTCTAAATTTCATTTCTGGATGCCAATTTCACTATTTCGTTTTTCAAATTTCAACACTCCCTCTCAACAAGAAAGGAATTCATTCTATCCCAATTTGGTACCTTTGGAATGTTTATCATGCAACGCTTCTCTCTAGTGTTTTTCCTCCTACAACTCCTGAAACTGAATCAGTATTATGCATATATCATGAGAATCTCTAATTGCTACAAGTTACTGCACTATCTACTTAAATATTTGCGCTACATACTTCACATTTATGCCTTATGCATTGCTGCCAACTCTGATATGTGCTCTAGTATTTGACATTTGTCACTCTAATTTCTGTCTTCCTGTCATCTGATTGCATCAATCTAACTAATCCTTCCTATTACTCTGTACTATGGGCTCCTCGTAGCTATATTCGATCCATGATACAAGCCATCTCAATGGATCCTGCCCAAATTTCTTCTCTTGGTGACGCAAAGAAATCTTGTGGTAAGCCCAAAATCCCCTTGCATGTATAAAATTCGAACCTGGGCCTGTGGGTTATGGCCCACTAAGCCTCATTGGAAGCGTTTTAAACTTATTGACGTGGATCTTCATTAAAATCGTGCCATCCATACATAATCATCGCAAACATTTCAATATAGGTGTTAAGCTTTAAAACCCCACACCACACAAAATACAAATATGCGGGAATATATGGATTTAAAAATAAATACAGTCGGCCCTATAAACATCGGTGGTTCCGCTGATCCATATAACTCCGATTTAAATTCAATCTCTGTTGGTTCGATCCGATTCAATCGGAATCGGAGATCACTGCAAATACCACTCTGTTCCGATCGCGACACCACTTGCCACCGTTTCGATCCGATTAATCGGAATCGCTGTAATTCAACCCAATCGGTAATCAGAGATTAATGTAATGCGATATGAAATGGTCCACAGTTCCGACGCGATTAAATCGCAATCGGTCAATCGCAACGATTGAACGACGTCGCAGCTAGAAGCCATCCGATTACTCATCGGACCCGATCCTCCATCAAACAAATTTTTAATACATTCGCATCCATTTCCATTGTAATTAACTTGATTTCGCTCCTCTTGAGTTTAATTTCAAACAATTCAGGCAAATGCTGATTCCGGCATCTCGCTGTTCCAGACCTTCGACTGTGGCAATTCAATATTTATCCAATCCGTATTACACATGCCTATAATCGAACCCATATATAACAATTAAACGATATTTAGATCGCCATCGATCCTTTGAATGATCGATGGTCGCAACACAGGAATTCGTTCATTAGTTAAACTATAAAACTCATAACTCAATAGACAGGAAATCAACATAATATATAATTTGATTATTTACAAAAGATCACTTGATCTAAGGCATTGCAGCCTTAACCAACAAATCCACACCGATTACATTGTTTCTCACTCGTCTCTCTTATCCCACGCATACAGACTTACTTATAAAGTATTTACAAAAGCGTGAATCAGTTAGGATTCACAAAATCTCTCACAAAATCTCTTACGAAAATCTTTCGTTACATATATGGCACATAACAATATCCATCAAATCCACTTTAAATCTATTTTTAAAACAAATTTTCCCTATTTCCTCCTTCGATTCAACTATGCTGTCCACGTCTTCCATGCTCAGCTTCGGATTCCTCTTTAGTTAAGGAGCGTTAGATGCTCCTGCATCACTTGGGATTATATCTACACATCACCCCACCTATCACCTGGAGGTATGCCTACATGTGCTCCCTCTACACATCTAGATCAAAATTTCTCCCTACTGGAGGTCCATGCTTGAGTGGACACCTCCACTCAGTCTCCTCTTTGCTTCTCCACTTGTGGCTACTCCACAACCTTCTAAGACTAAATGCCAAGATGTAATTTGTGCTCCCTCTCAACCAGCAAGTCACTAACCACTTCTTTGCTTAGAACGTTCTTGATTTGCGTATGGTAACTCAAGTGCATGTAGGTTCTTGACTCGTGCACATTGTAATTTTCTCGCTGTCGCAAAAGTTTCTAAAAAGAAAATTGATTTTATATCGATGACATCTCCCTCATTCGAGCTCCAATTCGACTTATTGTTTTTTTCAATTTTGGCATTTTTTTGCAAGGAATCCAAATGTGCTATTTTTTTTTTTTTAAATTTTGCACCAAAATTTTCAGATATTCTCTGCAAACACACCAAACAAAACATTCCATCTCTGATACCATGTAGAAATTTCACTCTTATACAATGTAGAAAACTACCAATGTATTCAGTCTGATATTGTGATGTATTAAAACAAGATTCTTAATCCTTTTAAAATATTTTTGGAATAAAAGACATAATCGCACAATCACTTGCAAGTAAGAGAAAGAAGTAAATAAATCACACAACATAAGATGTATCTGGGGAAAGCAACTAATCAAAACCCCTCTATCTATATTTTTCATAAAGTCAAGCAATCATGAAAGAATATAATTCTTAATATCTCATGATGTTCTCCAACACTCTGCCAAATGTCTCACATTGATCTAGGCAATATCGGTCTAATACTTAGCCAATTTTCAACCTTCCTTCAGCCTGCCTTGCTCACCCTCATTCTTTGCACAAGCTTCTCTGGAGCACTTTTCTCTCAGAAGCTCGACGCACAAAATTATGCTTCTGATTGTTTTGTCTCACCAACTCATGTTCACCAAAAGAATGATTAAACTTGTTCTTTAATTCCTTCTTTTAAAGAAAATTTTCTCTAATTAAGGAATGATTTATTTTAGGCCTTCTTCTGACTGCATGCACTATTTATACAATTTTATAATTATACTACTGATAGTTAGCTTCCCTTTAAGCCCAATCTCAACTAGGTCTTTCTTAGAACTGACATGCAACAAATATTTATAGTGAATTTATTTGAATTATGTTTTAATTGATTGATCACTACTTGTGAATTAAATCTAATTTAATTCACTTGACCTCTCACAATTTCATCTCTGAGTTAGAACTAGTTAAACTGATTTTAATTCAATTAATTGATTTAACTAATTAGAACTCACAAATAACTATATTTGGACCTCCTAAAAATAGAAAATCCCTTTGCATGCATCCTCTGATACCTCTAACTCAAATTTCCTAAGCTAACTAAGTCTACTTGACTCAGTTAACTAATATGAGTTGTCATGAGATAAAATTACAATTTTTCTTCCAATTTAATTAAGGGAAAATTAAATCAAAAGCCTGATATGGTAGTTATCTCTAGGTTTCATTTTTTGGATTTCATTTATGGCTGCCAATTTCACTATTTCTTGTTGCAAATTTCAACATTATGGTGGTGTAGCCTTGACTTTGAACTTCTTATATGATGGACTTGAATTTTTGTGCAAGTATTAAAATGTTTTTGTTTTATTTTTTATTTTATGACATTTTTTTCCTTTGGGCTAAAGTGGAAAAATATTGTTATGAGCCCTAAATGATTTTGATGGTAAACAATAATGAATAATGGATATAAGAATGATTTAAAAATATAATAGGAAAAAAACTATATCCTATGATTATTTATTTTAGAAGATTTGGTTGGAGAATTTTTTGTTTTTGTTTTCTTGCTTTAAATATATAATATTACATTATTATATAAAACATAAATTAACACAAAATATATTTTCACCAAGGTAAGAAATGGCTTGAGTTGTTTGTATGGATTCTTGTTATAAGGAGAAAATCCTATTTTTGATCAAGGGGTTTTATTTAGTTAAGTGATTATCCTTCTTGAATATTGAGTGAGAGATCCAATTTATCCATTGGTAATAAATAGGGTAAGTTCATTATTACAGGATTTTCAATAGTGATAAGTAGACTATCATTTGTGCCCAAATCTATATTTACATTACTTGTAAAGAAGGTCTCCCAAATAAAATATAGTACGAGAATCATATTTGGAGACAAATTTTAGATTATGAACATATTAGTTTCGATTCTAGTTTTTCTTTCAAGAAAAAGCATGAGGTGATGCCTTATTTAATGTTGAAGGTCCATAGGGTAAAAATTAGAGACATACTAAACACACTTTGGGAAAGGATTGGGCTAAACACACTTTGTGGAAGGACAGAGCATTGAAACACCACTAGGTGGTCCCATTTATGAAGGAAAACAATTTCTAAAAATGACCTCTCCATACCTACATAGTAGAGTGGAGAAGACAATGTTACATGAGCAATGAAGGATTAAATCCAATACCAAATTTTTCCTTGCTTGAATGCCCCACCGAAGGAGTGATCCAAAGGCATGATAAAAAGATCTAAACTAGAAAGGGGAACAATCCCTCTAGTCAAGCCAAACGACACAAAATAATTTATACTATTAAAAACATTGATAATTCACCATAAGTCTATTAATTTTATAGAAATGTGAAAGAAAGTAATAACCGGGTAATATGTGTGATTCTTGATTGTAAAAAATAATAAAAAGTTTCCCTTAGTAAAATTTGAAAAGCAATGAAGTTTTATGTATAAAATGGAAGAAAGCTAAACATTAAAGTGTTTTTAGAGTTTTTTTCATAGCAAGAAGCTATTTGCAAAATTATAATTTTGAAAGAGAAAATTGTTATTTTTAAAGTAAAAATGAATTTGAAACAACTTCAAAATTTCAAGTACTACTAAATATTAGCATCTATTATATATATATGTGTGTATGTGTACATTAATCAAAATTATTTCTTCTTCAAATTTAAGCAAAAAAAATAAAAATTCCATTATTTATTTTCATGAACTATAACTAAAATCAATTATTTAAACATCTAAACTATAATTATAAAAATAAGCAATAATCATTATTGTAAATGCAGATTTAAATATAAAACATTCGACCAACCATTTACACTTTAACTTTAATATCAAACTTTGAGCATTTTGAAACTTAGTGAATAAAAACTTTATGTACACCTATTGTGAAATTTTACAATTATTATTATGAATAAAAAATTAAGTACAAAATATTTGAGCCCTAATTCAAACTTTAACTTCTAATATGTTGTTTAAATTTACAAATAATTTAGATAGGAATAGGGTTGAGTATCTTAAATTTTAGATAACGGGTCTAGCAAACTAGGCAAACGGAGTCCACACAACTAAAAAGTGGATTTACTCTAATGTGTGGGATAACCCCTATCATCGAAGAAAAGGAATATTAATATGTGGCTAGTAAATAGAAGTGGATATAACCCATGCGTTCTTAAAATATCATGTACTTGGCTCATCTGATACCTGCATTTGACCTTTGACAAGTAGTGGAAGGGAACCATAAATTTTAATCGGAGAAGAGTGCGTTGAAAAAGGACAAGGCAAGCTTCTCATTCCGTGCCAAGGGGTAGTGTATTGTGTGAAACCCTTAATTTAATATTCTCTTATTAATTAAAAAATATAAATTTACACAACTTTATAATTCGAAAATTATTTCGTGATATGAATTAAAGTTGGAAGTGGTTGGCACATTCCATGTCAAACAATCACAATATTTACTACTTATAAGGGAGTTTTTGTTTTATTAATAATTAACAAATGCTTCAATTAAACAAGGATAAGAATGACCAAGGGGGCGCGATTATAATGGTTAGTGAATTCATACGAAAAGATATGCGTGTTGTGAAAGTTATTATTATTTTTTAACATACATCGTTGTTTAACATAACCATTCACTTTCTGAGGCAAATTAACCTGACATTTTTGCTGATGTATATTGCGCTCGAGCTTATTCCACTCTGTCCTTTTCCCACCTCGACATATTTATGATAATAACTAGTTCACAAAGTATTTATTTTATTTTTAATTTAGGTAATGAAACGAGAGTTTCTTGAATATCTTGAATAAGTCACAACTGCAAAAGTGATTGTTATTAACAAGGATAGATTTGCTTTAAGCACGCTTTTTTCAAGAATTTGAAAAATATTTTACATGTGAATTATTTTTTTGTTTGGAAAATATGTTATTGTAATTGTCACAAAGCTGCTTACACAAGTTTTTCCTGATTGTGGCATTAATTCACCTTGATTAGACATATGTTTTCAATTTTTTATTTATTTTTGCCATGGTTCAACTATAAGATTTATTATTGTTTATTTATTTTAATTATTTTAATTTGTTTTTCTGGGATTCTATTGGTTGCAAAATTCAACATATTATTGCAAATTTCATAGATATTTGTGCAGAAAGCTGTCCCATGTATCTCCGCTATTTTAGACTACGACTATGTAAAGGTCGTATCTCTACATTTTGACACATTCATACTGTCATACCCACTACGAGAGTCTAACAGTGACCATGACATCGGCAGGCCCCAATAGCAATGAGATCCGTGCATTTTCGGAATATTTCTATAATTTTGGGCGAGGGGAATTGAATAACATATATATAACATTTTGTTCTGGTGCTGACATATGGTGAAAATAGATTTATGTTCAGTTAAAAATCCCGAATAGTTCATAGAAATTAATATTTCAGTATTTATAACTTCATTAATGTACTAGTCTGGAGCAGTATATTTTAACTTTTAGATTTATATTTCTTAAATTTAAGCATTGATATACGAAGTTGTCAAGTTGTCTATGCAAAAATATTAATAGCCATAACCTACCAGCATCAACTCGGCTACCCGAAATATTAATAGCCATAGCCGACGGCCGACTCTGACATCAACTCAGCCGCATATATTGGAAGTGTTTTCAGGTAGAAATGATAATAATGGTGTTAATATGTTTTTTTATGAACAAGAGCATAGCTTTTGATCTGGTAACGCCGAAACTAGAAATGAAGTGGGATTTGATTCAGAAAATGATGATGATAATAATCTACATTTAACATATACCTCAACGTATATACTTAATTCTTATTAACATAGATTCCAACGTTGTTCTAAAACAAAACTCGCCAATCAAAGGTTCCCATGAATTATTTCATTACCTCACGTTCGCATATTCATAAACCAACATAACCCAAGCGTCGCCACTTATATATATCAACTTTTATATATACTCCACAACTCAAATGCTTAAAAGAAACATTTATAACTCTTGGACTTCGATTTAAAACCCCCGAATATTATATTCCACCACTAACCATACACATTAATACTTATCCGATGCCTAACATTAAAACTTATTTGGAGTATCGGGGCCACATCAACTTACCATACCTTTGCATCCAACGGTCACTGTCTTTGTCGCCTTCGATTCGATGATCCGACGATCATCGCGTAACTAAAGTGCACACCTTTTAATCCTCCAAAATTGCAGGATGAGATGGGTTCCATTCCTTAACTTTCCCTCAACATCCAACGGCGGACGCATCGTCGCTTCAACTCCGATGATCCAACAAACCCGAACGCATATCGTGTGATTTAAATGGACGAGCGTTAATTCACAAAAGTCACGCAATATAAATGGTTTTCCAAAACCATTTGTGGCCACGCGTCAACTAGTCAATGGAATCGCATTTTTTTCGTGATTCATCTTACCGAGTTAGGACCTACGCGATACCGCTTGTTTTAAATTTCAAAACCGCCTCCCCTGTTCACGGTTCCGTTGTTCAGTGTTCCGTCCAACCTTTCAACGTCTTGTTATAAATAAACTCCGCCTTAACTCCACTTCCTCTACTCACACGCATTCGCTTCCAGCTTTACCACAATTGTTCCTTATACACAACATTGTTCCCTTGCCTCCGGGTTTAACTTTGATGCATTATGATTTCTCGTGAATGAGGAATCCTTTCATACTTGTTAAATCAGGTTTGTTTTTCATCTGTTACGAGGGTCCGAGCAAGCATTAGCCCTCCATTCCGCACTGTTGACATACATTCAATATGCATTCCGACTAGCCCAAAATGTATATGATTAAGAGATCTCACAAGAACCGAGCCCTCCTTCGTACAGTGGGCGCATAAATTCAATTAATTGTCCCGCTCTCTCTGAAATATACATAAAATTAACATCAATTTACCCCATCATGTTAAGGACACCGCAATTACCTCTGCAAACTCCTCCTTCTACAGCAAGCCTACTTCAGACGGCAATTTCCTGCTTCCACCGCAACTACCTCTGCAAACGCCTCCTTCTACAGCAAGAAAAACCACAGAAATAGAAATGTCCATCTCTTCACACATTGCATATGGAAACTCCTGCCGCGATAGCAATCTCCTCTGTAAATTCCTCCTTCGACAACAAGCTATGCAGGTACTAGGCATGCATATGTTGAAAGCCGCAGGAAAACAAATGTCCATCTCTTCAAATGACACTCTCTCCAAAAATATAATCTTTGGTTCTATTTTCAAACCTACCAAATGCCTATTCAGCCCGCACCTAATTGAATTTTTCTGGTCACATTAAAGTATATTGTTTGATTTCTCTGGTCACACTATAGTTTTATTTCCAAGTTAGATTAGTTTCTATCACGCTTCAATCTTTCTTGAAGTTTATAAAAATGATTTTGTCAGGGATTATTGATACTTTATAAATTGAATGAAAATGACTAGTAACTATTTTTTTGACGGGGATTATTGATACTTTCTAAATGGAATGAAAATGACTAGTAACGATTTTGTCAGGGCGTCATTATTACGAAAAATGACTGGTAACCAATATACACATTAAAAATCATTTAATTTTTGGTCCAACTGCAAATTTATAGCAGGTAAAACCCACGGTCCATGTTTACTCACATTTCAATCTCAATGTTGTGCATAAACTTCCTTCAAAATTCATTTCCCAAACAATTCCACAGTCTGGCAACCTCACAGTGTTCTAAATTTTCTAACTGGAAATTTCAGTACTCTAATTCCTGGAAAATTAAATAAATATGGAAGCGCCTCTTCTTTACTTGGGGTTTAGACCTTCTAATAAACCCTCCTCACCAATTTGAAATTAAAATTTCCTCCTTGCACTTATACACCCAAATATAATCGATCAACATGCCCTCGTTAATCTGAATACTATTCGGACCCACAATTCATTAATATGTTCTCGCATCAATATATGCCACTTAGGAATTAACCCACCGAACCAAGCAATATTTTAATTGCTCGAGTCTATATCCCTCTCTTTATTCTAAATCTCTGTCCTTTTAATAAAACACTTTAATCATGTTTGAAAACCCGTCCTTGTGTATTGTATTCAAAGGCTACTAGCCGACATTCAACCTTCTAAGACTTATCCTTAAGATGATAAGGCGCATTTAACGTCAACCTTAAAACACTTAACATTATACCATGGTTCGACCTTGGTAATACAATGCACATAACATGCTTTCATATGCAAAACCCAACGGAACCATGCATCGTTTAAAACATCACCATATATGAATGTGTGCCCCTTTATATCTATATCCCAACTTTAATAAAAGACCAACCACCACTTATATATATATATATATATATATATATATCAACACATATATATACTCCTCATTCAACGTTAAAGAAACATTGACGGACATTGGACTTAGAATTAAAACCCCAGCACTAACCTTTGAAATGTTCGGGCCCACTGCTTCTTGCCTTGTGTTAAGTGTCATATGGATCTGAAGGCCCAACTTTCATCGCACTCCAACCGTTGATCGAACGGGCGTAAGTGAATATCGCAATTTTTTTTTATCTAAGCTTTAAAGGCTCAAAAAAACACGATGAAAGTGGTTTTCAATAACCTCTCTAAGCCACGTGTCATCCAGAAAGGGATATCGCATTGATTTTATGAAAACAACTTACTGCTTGTGAACTTGCGCGAAAACCACAAACTGTTCCCGAATTCTGCCTTTACTGTTCACTGTCCTTGGGGTTCCACTTCTTCCTGGCTTGAGGTTCCGTTCTATCGCTCGTTGAATTCTGCCTCCCTTCAATCTGTTTTAACTTCGCCTTTTTATGCACCAACCTTTATTTCTTCAGTCAAAGACTCGCGCTCCGGTTGCAGGGCGTATTGACATTCTCTCCTCTGATGTCAACGTAGGCTTGGTCTTATCTACCACTGTGTAGTTCTGTTTTTCCTCAACAAGCTTCGAGGGTATAATCCTCCTCTCCTTAACCTATACACAGGGATTCATTGAATACATTCGGACAATAAAAGAAGCCTTCGCACAGAGGATGTTAGCCCCAACTAAAATCATCTTAACACACATAAATTAATTACATATGATTCTCAACCACAACATTGTCACACAATCGATCATTGAAATAGAGTCTATTGTCATGGGCCTTTAATGTGGTTCTATCACTCGATTCTCATATCCATGCTTATCCAATTGAATCCAATTGCATAGAAACCAATTACCCTCATCAAGAACACATATATGTATTCACACACGACGATTTAACCCACCGTAAATTTCATAGATATTTGTGCGTATCATCGCATCTACATTGCGCATTTTACAAATTGTACGCTTTGTCGTGAACGATTTATGAAACTCAACCTCTTGAATACCTATATTCAAACTACAAGCCGAACACCATATCCAAGCCGTACTTGAATATCATGATTAGAATTAGAACATAAGACTCCAACTATTCCAGTCAATCAAATAAACGAAAGTTAAATTTAAAAATAATTTAACAAATAAATAATTTCGTTGCATAATATGACCATTATAAAACACCATTTAATTTTTGGTCCAACCGCAAATAATTCATGGTCAACGTAATATCCATTGCCGCGGAGGATAAGAACACAGATATGCCATTTAAAAAATATATATGAAATTTAATTGCAAACTTTTAAAGTGTATTTTTACTAACAAATCACCCTTAATCGAAACAAAGTTTAAGGGTTTTTTTGATGGCGTGGACCTTCCATCTAGAGACTCGACAACTTCCGTGTAGGTGACACGTTTTATTACGGTCTCCCGGTCAGGGTTCGATTTTTTTTCCCATAAAAGAAAAAAATCATCTTAACTAGGAAAAAAAAATGGTGTCACACAGAACGATATCTTAAAAACGAATTGAACATGACTTTAGAAATCTAATTTTTTGGCAAATTTTCTTATGAGTTAGACTTATTTTTATACAAAACTCCCAAAGAATCGATTTAGATACCTACAATGACTCAACAAACTCTTCAATTTCCCAAATTCTAAATTTAGCCTAACAAACTGAAACTGATCTGACTTCTCCTGTCCTCTGATCATGCGAGGGCAATTACAATTTTTCTCTCCAGATTTAACTAAAAATCACTCAATTTATTCAATAATTACATGAGCAAGTAAAATATAAGACCCCCTATGTCTATCTATATACAAAATATTTTCTTGGGCCTAATGCCCCTGCATCACATTACTGGCGTGTCCATTACTGCCATGGACCTTCCATCTAGAGACTCGATAGCTTCCGTGTAGGTGACACGTTTTATTACGGTCTCCCGGTCAGGGTTCGATTTTTTTTTCCCATAAAAGAAAAAAATCATTTTAACCAGGAAAAAAACATAGTGTCACACATAATTATATCTTAAATACGAATTTAACATGACTTTAGAAATCTAATTTTGGAATTTTTTTTTATGAGTTTATATATTTATAAATGCTTTGTATAATTATCTATTTTTAGTAAAATTTTAATTTCGATAACAGATTGATGTTTTTACACATTGTATTTGATAACAGATTGATCTTTTTACACATTATATTGGATTATAAAATAAGTCTCTTGATTCAATAATTTAAAAAAATTATAGAATTGCAAAAAATACCAATATACTACCAATTAATCAAGATAAAAATATAAATTTAAAAAAAATTACCTAATATCCTATAAAACCAAAAAACTACAAAAATATAATCTAAATATAACATTATATCATTCTTCAAGCATTATATTATTCTTCAAAAGTATGCAAAAAAATGAGAAAAATTGTAAACAAGTATCATATTGTTGGCATGAGGAGAGCATAGATCCCATCATAAAATTAAACATGTGCAAAATGTTGATGGAACATCAAATACCCCTAACTAAACCAAACGCAACAAGTGACCACAAGGATTTGTAATTAAATTTTAAAGAAACTTCTTACTTCCCATAAACCCAGGAAATTCATATTTTTTTTCTTTCACATATTGTCAAGAAAATTGTTGCTTCATTGGTAGGAAAGGAATTTGACAAATGCGCTTTAATGTGTGCAATCAATGTTAAAAAGACTTTTCAATTGTATGTTCAATGCATCAACACTATCATGTTCATTTGGAAAAGGAAAATGACTACGTTATATGTTAAGCATTTCAGTTTGACAAGTTCATTGTACATGAAACTTTTTTCTATTTCTATATATAATTATATTTATTAAGTGAGCATTTAGTTATTCACATAATAATATTATTTATATTTCAAATAATGTTTTAAATTTAAAAATATTACAAAATTATTAAAAATATAATGCATCAATTATATAAGAAAAAAACAAATTTAATTAGAATGTCATCTAAGTTGTAATGGTTAATTTGAAAGGAAAGAAAATAAAAAATGTTAGGATATCATTTTAGTGTTAATTTTCTATTTATAATATAAAATAACAAATTACATTTAAAAAAAACTTTTAAAAATAATTAAAAACAAAGATCTTTCTCTCTAAAATAAAATTCAAATATAATAATCCATATTTCTTACATCGATAAATTATAAATCTTATTAATAAATGATATATTTTGAAAATATAATAAATTAGACGTAACAATTGTCTAAATAATTGAAAAGGTTTTTGAACATATGCCGTGATGGAACAATTACCATAAATAAATAAAACTATTAGTTATTCAATGCATCTTAATTTGAAAAAAAAAAAATTTATAATTTGATTAATATTTAAAACATTTTAATTTAAAAAATTATAAATATTATTATTAATACATTAATTAATAAAATCAGTAGGTGTGATTTAAATTATATAATCAATTATTCACAAACATATTTAGTGGTGATATTATATATATTGTTATTATACCTACATTATGAATCAGCACGTCATTTTATTAAAAATGAATGGTCCTTGAGAAAGTGATTAGCTAAGTTTTTAAATAGTTTAAATTCAAGAGCTCCAGCAATTGTTACAAATAAAATATTTTTATTGGTGAATGTAAAGCAATAAAATATTCTTATTGGTGAATGTAAAGCAATAATATGGAAGATAAGGAATTACCTATATTCCCCACCAATGCAATTGTTCAATGCTATACACTCTCTCATACTCATATTGATGCTAAAAATAAGCTAAGCATATGTAGCAGATCTAATCTACACATCAAATGCATATGCTCATGGGTAGTTCTAGTAATTATCAATATGCATATTTTTTACTTTAATTTAATTATATTTAAACTAAATTAAGCAACAACTTTATTACAAAGCAAATCCTCATAGAGATGCTCAAACTCAAATTGCAACAATTATTTCTAATTTAATTTAACTATACTTTATTGCAAAGCAAATCTTCATTAACATGCTCAAACTCAAATTGCAACATCTCTATAATTACATTAAGGGGCATGTAATAGCTTACACATAGACATTTTTCAAGATCACATTTGCAACATTATTATATTTAAATTAAGCCGCGGGTAGTAGCTACTTTGTAGCCTTGTTTAAAATAGATTTATAGTGATAATTTTTCATTATTTAAATTGTACTTTTAGAAGTTATAATTAACATATATAAATATTTATGAAAAAAATCATTTATTTTTTTGAAATAATATATCGATATTTATAAGAAAAATAATTTATTTTTATTAAATAATTTGGTAGATCTTAGAAAGATGAAATATCAAATTTGAAAATAGCTTTATAAGTAAATTAATCTTTTTTTTACTTGGTAAATATGTGATTTAAGATAGATTTATAGCCATATTTTTTGATATTTTATTATTAAAAATTGAATAAGCTACACATTTTCCTCAACTCAAGTAATTTAGTTATTTTACTTTTAATTACTTTTCTGTTTAAAGCTATGGTTTGTATATATATATATGAGATAGATTTTTTTTTAATTATTTTATCTCTATAAAGTTATATAAAACTATATTATTTATGATAGACATCTAAAGATTTTATTTAATATTTGAAAATTGAAAGTGAGATATTAAAAACACAAAGAATATGAATATGAGATATTAACAACTTAACAACTGAGTTAATTGTTGTATGAATGGATTTTTATTTTATTATTTATAGAGTTATTTAATTTTGGTTTTCTAACATACTACCATCAAAAAAAAAAAAAAAACTTTACATTTTTACATTAAGTTGCACACGCTTTTACATATAACTTTATACACTTTTACATTTAACTATATACACTTTTACATTGTGCAATGTCTAAATTATTCTCCTTCCATGTCACTTTTACATTAAACTATATACACTTTTACATTATGCAATGTATAAATTATTCACCTTCCATGTCTCATAATGAGCAGTACGGCACTATGAGTAAAAATCAAATGTGTATACATGATGCCTCATAAAGATTAAGGCTCGTTTCACAAGTTGTAAAGGTGTGCAACTATTTTCGAATTTGGCATTGGTTTATGTGTGATTTTATGTCCTATATCTTTATTATGAAGGGACTTGAGTTAAGGAAACCAGTACCTTTACCTTTCTTTCATTAACGTACTTCATGATTTTGATCATGAATTCGTTGATGTTGGTGTAATTATTATTATGAAAGGCTTTTGCAAAGGTGATCAGTTTGATTTAATCAATACTACTCGACAAACTCTCCACTAGAGGACATCTATGGCTTTTTTCGTTGTCGATCATCTTAGATTCGAGATCTACGGTCACAATCGGTTTAGGGTTTTCAATTAGGGTAATGACTAACCTAACCCTAACCGTTTACCATTTTCTCGTGCAGCTCCGCCGCAGAGCTCTGCAAGCTTGCTTCAGCGTGTCGCTACCGACAGGCCTTCCTCTTGCCTTTCCTTGCTCCTATTTTCGGAAACACATGGCAGACGGTGAGTTTTTTCATCCAGCTAGTCTTATGTACTGTAAGTTTTCACTATGCATTGAGGTTCACTGGTTTTTGTTTTGGGAATTCTTGGCTATAGATAATTCCACCGCAGAGGATTCAGTTTTCTTTTCATTAGAAATTCCATAGTTTTCCTTTCAGTTTCTTGGAACATTATTCTCCCTTAATGATTTTTTTTTCTTACCATGTGAGCATCGATGGTTCTAGCTCCTCCCTCCAGGTTGAGCACCTCGGCTTCTCTGCGACAACTTCCTATGATGCGTACAGGTATGTCGCAAAGATTATAGGTGTATGCAGTAGTTTAAATTCATGTTTTCAGTGTCTCCATATCCCAGCAGAGTGTTGACTCTATTCTTCGTGGCCTACTTGCAGGTTTAACTTGCAAATTTTGTGACAGAAAATTCCACAGGTAATGTTTCTCACCTTTCAATTTTCTCTTTACTATGCTTATTTAAGGATTTTCATGGCTTCATTTCAGTTACTGAAATTATTTCCCAACTCATCTTCTACATAGGTAACCTCCTTGGTCAGCATTATAGTGGGCTTCCTTTAGCAAGCTCATTCCGGTTCTTTTCTAATTTTGTTTTCATGCCCTCTCAGGTATCCTTCTCCATTGTAGGTTATAACAAGGGTTCTCTGGTTACCGTGAACCCTATTGCAACTTCGAGGCTCGTGTTTTTACTGTAGTTATTTACTTATCATTTCACTCTTATTGGAATATCTCATCTTTGCCCAGTTTGTAATTATTGAGGACTTTTGTATAATAGTTGAACTTATAAATTTTTCTCCTATATGTAAATATATACAAATTTTTGGTTCTCTGGGCGTTTGGATTCTATATCACCATGCTTGAATATCATGAGTTTTAATTTCTTGTTTCGGCTCTACCTCTTATCGATGGAGCGAACCCATCTCGTCTTAAGGTTACTGCTCCTGCCTTCTCAAGATTCGGTAGACAAGAGTTCTTTCTACTCTTCTCGCTTATGTAAACATATAATTTTGGTTTTAGTATTGGTACACCGTTTTCTTTCTTTAGGATTTATGTTATATATTCATTTGTGCAATTTTTCAATAATAGTGCTACTGTATATCCTTTCCAGTACTCAGTTTACCTTTACTTTTGTACGTAAACAAGAGTGGTATTACAATTTCCCTTCCATTGTTCTTTCTTTCATATACATTTAAATATTTCAATAATAATAGTAACGATTATTACAGTTTGATTTTCATGTATCTTTACACACCTCTTTGTTTGTTGCATTAACAGTCTCAGTACAATGCTCTATTCGACCATCGGTTAACTCGAGCTTCATTAAGATTTTGGTATATTCATCCATTGTTCACAGATTTCTTCCTTCGATTTTGATTATGATTTTTAGTTTACCTTTCCTTCCGCTTAGATGAATGTTCGGACCATTATGTCTGTGTCTATCATATATGTAGAGAAAGACCATCTCAGAGCTTTCCTCCCAGAAGCACTGCGCTAACAATTCTCTCTTTTTTAGTTGCTGAAAGTGTAGTTTATATTTGTATTTCCTATCTGTGATTGTTTAATCTAAACTCGAAACACACAGAGATACATTAAAGAGAAGCACACAGAGATACATCAACACTTGCAGATAAATAAAATACAACTAATCTACACAATCACAAATCAAAACTCGGTTTTCCAAAGTCTTGTTTTACTTATCTATCTTTCCAAATACTGCTGATGTTGTCGTCCCTACCTTAAGAGAAGAAATTACGTCCTCGTCTGTCCCCTATGATCCACACCCGAGTTAAGTGAGTTGACAGAGGATTTCTAGAAGAGACCTCAGGACCCTAGGTCCAATCTTCTGTTCCAGGAATTTCAGGAATCTAAGTAATTCCAGTGGTCACCACCAGCTCAAGAATTCTTCGCTCTAGTTCCTCTCCTCTCCTCAGCTACCAAACATAACCCCTCTTCCTCATTGGGATGTAGTTTTATCCTCGAAGGAAAGGGTAACTCTGAACTGTCTTCTGTTCAACCACTTCCCAGTTCTTGGAATACTTTTACCATACGACTTTTACTTTTTATGGAACCACTTTCCATAACTAATTGTTATTTAATAATAAAAAAAAATTTCTCTTCATCAAGTAATATTTCTCAAGAAATAAATAAATATTTTAGTTTTTTAACATAACATAACATAACCATTAGTTAGCACTTAACTAACTGTCACAAGTTTTTTTGGTTTTTGTTTGGTCAATATAAGTTAAAATTATTTTTATTGTTTTTTATGAACTAATATACTTACACATATCCTTCATACTCGATTGATTGTAGAATGTGTCTATCTGCTATAAAATGATTTGTCATTTGACCCTAAAAACGTTTTTTAATTACTTTGCATTGAGATAATCTTGAAATTAGTAGTGAAGGATGTGCAAAATAGATATCACGATATCCCATGGTAGTGCAAATGCACGGAAAGGCTCAATAACAGCCAGTATTTTTTTCGGCTATTCTTACTTGGAAAATCAGTCCACTACTATCGACTTATATGTGGCCCAGAAAAACCATATTACTTCGAAAGAAATCTAAGTGCACGCTAGCTTGTACAGCAAGCCATTGCCCCAGTAGGAGCAGATTCGTGCAGGCTGGATTGTACAGCAATCCATTGCCCGAGGAGGAGGAGGACAAATGAATAATGATCACAGAATAAGATAAATAAGCGGAATAGCCAATGAAATCCATGATAAACCTAATCCAATAAATTTTAAAAATAAATTGAGTTATTTTCTTAACGTAAACATTAAACGTAATACTTTAAGTTTTAGTCAACCCTATAAATAATTTCAAGTCAACGTAATATCTATGGATTGCGTGCAATGCGTAACTTGTCCTACCTTCCAACGTCACCAAATTAAAAATGGTTGTGGAACTTGTCCTACATTCCAACTTCGAAATTAAAAAATCCTTGGTCGCGATTTAAGGATTTCAATTTTGTGAATCAAATGTTGAGCATGTGCCAACTTATGGAGGTGGAGGTGGAGTTACAGTTAGGTTTATGTGAGGACGTTCAACTTTGCCCCAAGTGAGACGTTATATAAGTTGCACTGAATTGCAACAATCCCATCCCATCTTATCTGCGAATAGATTCAGCATTTGATTGCTGCATCGATTAGCTAGCTGAGAGCATGGCCAAATATAGCGTAAGCCCTTTGTTTACCACTTTATATATGTTATTATTCATATTGCCTCTCTTAATGGCCGCCCCTGATGATTCGGGCGCCGGATTGATATCGTGTTTACAAGGCAGCGGTTTGGAAAATATCACGACCATGTCATCGTCTTCTACTTCAGACTACGAGGTTCTGCTCAAATTTTCCCTGCAAAATCTACGATTTGCAGAGCCCGGCGTGAGCAAACCTTATGTCATAGTTTTACCGGAAAGCAAAGAGCAAGTGAAGGATTGCGTGGTGTGCTGCGTGCAAAACGGGTGGGAAATTCGAGTGCGTAGCGGGGGACACAGCTACGAAGGCCTCTCTTACACCTCCGATGTTCCCTTCGCTCTCATTGACCTCATGAACTTCGACAACGTCGTTGTCGACACCGATTCCATGACAGCCTGGGTCGAAGCCGGCGCGACGGTGGGTCAAGTTTTGTATGCCATTGCAAACGCCACCAACGACCATGGATTTCCGGCCGGGATTTGCCCCACTATTGGCTCCGGTGGTCATTTCGCGGGAGGTGGGCTCAGTTTCCTCGCTAGAAAATATGGCGTCGCAGCGGATAACGTGATCGACGCATTGCTCGTTAACGCCTCCGGTGAAATCATGGACAAGAACACGATGGGTGATGATGTGTTTTGGGCTCTAAGAGGCGGTGCAGGAGGCAACTGGGGCGTCGTGATTTCCTGGCAAATAAATCTGGTGAGCGTTCCCCCCATTGTCACGGCCTATCAATTCTCCAGAATCGGACGAGACGTGGTGACAAATACCATCAACCGATGGCAATACGTCATGCCTTATGCGGAAGAGGATCTGTTCATGCGTGTACAGTTCTTTGGCATTAATGTGGAAGGAGGGACCCAAAAGGATATGAATGCATCGTTCCAAGGAATGTATCTTGGACCTAAGGACCAGTTGTTGCAGATTGTGAACACAACCTTCCCGGAGTTGAACATGACGGAGAACGAGTGCAGTGAAATGAGCTGGATCGAGGCGACGGCCTTCATAGGAGGGGCTGCTAACGTGTCTGAACTGACAAACAGATACTATACCAACAAAGTCTACTTCAAAATAAAATCAGACATGGGAGTAACCCCACTGAACATATCAGGCCTCCAAGGATTGTTCGACATCCTGGAAGAAGAGGTGAGTGCCTACACTATTTTTTCTCCTCTGGGAGGGATAATGAATACGATAAATTCCTCTGCGATACCCTTCCCTCACAGGGCTGGCAAAATCTTTGACGTACAGTACAAGGTAGTATGGCACAACAGCAGTGACGATGAGCACTACCTTGATTATATGCGAAAGCTTTACGCATACATGGCTCCTTATGTCTCTTCAAATCCCAGATCTGCTTATGCTAATTATTTGGATCTCGATCTCGGAAGTGCAGCCAATGGAACTGCTACAGTCCAAGAAGCCGAAGCATGGGGTAAATTGTATTTCAACGACAATTTCGACAGACTAGTGAAGGCCAAAACAGAGGTTGATCCATACAACTTTTTCAGAAACTCTCAGAGCATTCCCCCCGCAACAAGTAGTTGATTATACCTACATGATTGTAATCCAAAAATAAGGCTACAGCTTAAGCCACTTCACCCCTTAACGGCCTCGCACTCTTCGAAACGAAATGCATCAGTTGTTTTGAATTTACTTAGACTTGCATGTTTTTCTGAACGTAGGCTTGTATGTTTTTCTGAATGAATTCCCTTGTTACGCGCTGCAATAAAAGTACAGCAAATGCGTGTGAGTTTTTTAAAGTTTTATCATTGCTCAATTCCCTAGCAATGATGTTTGTTGGGGTTGAATTTGTTTATCAATGACTAGGGTAAGGCTTTACTATAGCATGTAACGTCGACACCAATTTCATGTTAATGTTTGATGTTACGTGCGACTATTATGTTTTGAGTATCGTTGAGATTGTCTCAATTATTTGTTATTTTTTAAATGCCATAAAATTGTATAATTTAACGCTATAATGTATTAAATGCCATAAAATTAGAATAATTTAAAGTTATAATGTATTATAATTAATTGATTCGTTATTGATTTTGAGTATTTTTTTAAAATGGAAATGGTCATAGATAAATGATATACTCAATACAATTGAATCTCAAAAATGATATCTACTAGCAATTGCATTAAATGTTGCAAAGGAAAGGCCTTAAGGCATAAATTCAATTATGAGAAATAAGGAAACGCCTTAAGACATAAATTCAATTATGATATATATAAGATCATTGAATATAAAAGTTAGTAAAAATTAGGAAACAAAATGTTACTTAAAGTTAGAATATAAAGAGAAATCACTTAATCAAATTCTAAGTTCCAGTAAATATTTAATAAAAAAGGTACTCTTTTTCAATATTGAATTGTCTCCCTTGATAAAAATCTTAGTCTTTTATATTCAATTTTTTTTTCCAACCAAAATTTACCATTGGATGAATTAGTTTAAAGCAGATCTATGAAATAGATATATCAATAAAGCTAGTCACATGTTTTTTACACCTAAGACAATAAAATATATTCCAAAAAAGTGGAAAAGGGCTTTTTATGCCTAAGACAACAACATATATTTTGGAAAAGTGGAAAAAGGATGTGAAGTGTACTTTTCATGTTGAGATTGTTTCCTTCAACATAGGTTTGGTTCATATTTCTTTCTCCTCTCATAGTCATTTTTGTCCCACTTATCAAAAGATTCTAGTCTTTTACATTCTACCTGCACATAATTTGATCATGTAGCAAACTTACGTTCTCAAATTATTCTTGAGCCATGAAATGATTCTAAGTTAATTTGGTCACACCCATTTTATATGTAATATTTTTCTGAGAACATAATTTCTAACTCACATTGTAGGGACTAAGCTACTATGTAGCACTGATTTATAGTTGTTGTCAAGACCAAAGAAGCTTTCCATCCTTTATTAATCATTTCTCAATGCTAGAGATGCAATGAACCTTGTGATGAAGGTCAAATCTAAGATATTTGTATGAATTAAGTTACTCTACATTTATAATCTCATGCACAGAGATAGTGTAAATGACCTTTTAAAATATAATTATCACAACATTTATCTCATCAATGTTTATTAGTAGACATGCATAATAAGAGAATATAGGAAAGTTCTTAGTTACTTCATGAGATAAGAGAGACACTACATCAACCCTTCATGTAATGACATCAAACTTAACATTAATTTTATTTGTATAATAAGAGAAATATTGGAAAATTCTTGGTTACTTTATGAGAGAAGAGAGACACTACATCGACCCTTCATGTCATGATATCAAACTTAAAATTAATTTTATTTGTATTTGTATTAAAATTAATGGTGTTTGACAAGGAGAAAACTCTGAGTCTTAGTTGAACTTCCATAACTCATTAACTCAAAAGGAAGATATTTTAGAATGCGACTTACATGCGCATATTGCACATTTATAAGAGAAATCTTGGAAAATTCTTAGTTACTTCATGAGATAAGAGAGACACTACATCAACCCTTCCTGTTATGATATCAATTTTTATTTGTATTAAAACTAATGGTGTTTGACAGGGATGCTGAACTTGTACAACTCATTAGCTGAAAAGGAAGATCTTTTAGAATGTGACAGCAAGTAACCCAGAGTTACATGCCCATATTGCGCCTCTAGTTAATCTACTCTTCTAAATGATACCTTAGATTCTAAATACTATACATGAAAAAATAACTTAGAAGCTACAAAGTGGCACTAAATTCAGAGGCCATGTAAAGATGAAAAGTCTAGGCCAAATGCATCTATCATAATGCCTATTCATTGCATGTTGTAGATACCTCGTAATAATGAGACATTTTTCCATCCTTGGGAGTTGGCTTGACCTTCAATTGTAGATTTGTCTTGTGCAACATATATACCACCCTCCTCATTGATGGCCTCTTGATGGGTAGGGATCTTGTGCATAGGAGTCCTACTTCCATAACCATCACCATTTCCTCCTCGAAGAAACCCACAAGCTTGGGATCCAGCACTTCGTACCATCCATTATTTTTCTCTACTATACTGCACACCCACTAAAGATCTTTTCTCTCCCCAAATTCTGAATCTGCTGGCCCCTTGCTAGTCATGAGCTCCAAGATCACCACTCCAAAGCTATATATGTCACT
Source organism: Pinus albicaulis (assembly GCA_034641835.2). NCBI lineage: Eukaryota > Viridiplantae > Streptophyta > Pinopsida > Pinales > Pinaceae > Pinus > Pinus albicaulis. The sequence goes on from CM076583.1 coordinate 928,642,441, forward strand.
CTTTTCATTCACCTTAAGTGTGTAGGTGTACTTTTCACAATACCATATGTAAATTCTCAAATAGGACTTTCGTGGAAAAGTATTCAGAAGCTAAAGAAAATAAATAGTGATCAAAGATTGTAAATCTAAAGAAAGGAAATATGGACATAAAATTGATTCTACTTAAGTTACAAAAAAAACACTACAAAACTATTTCAAATTAACATTAAAAAAATGGTTGACTCAATTGATAAAACAATAAGTGAAAGTTGTAAACAACATTAAGTAACAACTGTATTAAAATCAGAACTACATAACAATATCCATGGGATCCCAAAATTAATATAAAATTCAGAGTGAAGGAATTAGTGTAGAGTTCAATTTCATGGAAAAGAAAATTGTAACAAGAATTTACAATTTCATTTCATGGAGAAAGGAGCATATGAAGAGCAAGGTAAGGGAAACAATTTAATTGGATAAAGTAAGAAAAACAAGAACGTGGAATTCATGAATAAAACTAGACACATAAACAACCAAACAATTCACAAGCACAAAATCAAGTCATCAAGTCATATTGGTCACTTGACAAGGCCCATATTAACCTTAAATAAATGGGTTAAATAAAACAATATCAACCTTGAAGACACATAAGCAACCAAACATTTCACAAGCACAAAATCAAGTCATCAAGTCATACTGGTCACTTGACCAAGGCCCATATTAACCTTATATAAATGGGTTAAACACAACAATATCAACCTTGAAGTTACAAAAAAATCTAACAAAATTTGGAGAAACACCAAATAAAATTCTCTTAGAGAATGCCAGGAAACCAACATGAAACTATATTTGGAATTAAACATAAGATATAATTTTCTAATTAAGCATTTGTAATAAATTCTTATAAAAATACTTAAAATAATAATTATAAATAAAAAAACTAAAAAAAATAAAAAATAAAAAAAATAAAAAAATTTGAAATGACAGCCATTGCACACAGAAAACAAACAAATAATATATATCTATTACTCTATATTTAATCACACGAATACATCACAATATTTATATTGCTGCTGAGATCCAACCACTTCTAAATATGAATAGGGAGGTTCAGGTATTCTCTCAACATCCACCTACAGATTTGTAACTAATTCTAATATGATTATGGAAAAATTATCTTCTAATACTCCCCCTCAATTCTTACATACATATCATAACAATAAAACTAATTTTCGTCCCACTGGTCTTCATCAGCAACTCTACCCACTCTGCAGTCTTCTAGATTCCACTCTTTCTTTCTTCACATCTTTGAGCCTACCTTCTAACTCATTTAAAGTACACCTTCTTCTGACCAGCAATGCTGAATTTGTAAGATTAAGAATTCTTGACACCGCCAAAGAAGAGTCTCGACACTGAACTACCCTATTGAAATATTTCCATATGTGAAATAACCCCGAAGGATAAATTTCAACAGTCATATAGGAAAATATTCTACGTACAGAATATGATCAGCGATCAATCCTACAAAGTGACCTTTACACAAATATAAACTTACCCCACACCACACAATTGCACATCACATCACAAAACGTTCTTTAGAAAAGTTTGAGAGATGGTTTAGAAGGTTCATTGTCACTTGAAGAGTCTTCAAATATAGCATAAGGTGAATCTTCTGAAAATGCTGCATAGGCTGATTTTTTCAATCTTCCTTTCAAAAGATCTTGGGCCCGAATTTTGCAATTGAATGTTGTATGTCCATATTTATGACAATAGAAGCATTCAATCTTATTTTTATTCACCCTTCCCTTGGAGAATAGTGCAAGTTCATTGTGTGAACTAGCCTCTGTGTCACCTATCCTCTTGTCTTCTGCCATAAGAGCTGCTATCATTTCATCAAGTGATTGAAGTGACATTTGACTTAGAGTAAATATGACATTATCATATTTTGAAGACAAGCTATTTAATAAAATTTCCTTTGCATCATCCTCATCTACTTTAGAATTAATTTTTGTCAACTGTCTCATCAAAGCTTTTAACTCATTTATGTGTGTTGACAATGATGTCTCACTATGCATTTGGAGTTTAAACAATTGTAACTTTAAGAAAAATTTTGCATTAACAGCTTTTGCCCCAAATACCTTATTCATTTCATCCCATATTGCTACAGAAGATTTTTGTAAGTCAATAAGATGTAGCTGGGAATCTGCAAGTGATAGTCCAAGGATAGACTTGGCTCTTTCCTCTCTTTTTTCCCATTCAATTAATTGTTTAGCATCTGTAGGTGCTTTTTCCGTGCCTTGTACAATATTCTACAGATTCCTACTCATCATTTGCAGCTAAATTTTACCTTCCAAGTGTGGAAATTAAAGCCATTAAACTTTTTCAATGCAATAGGCTCAATGTTGGAAAGAAAATATTTACCTTTTTTCACAAAAAAGAAAATTACTCTGCAGATCTAAAACAAATGATACTAAATTTAATTGATGGCTCTCGTTCCTGCAGATACGCAACAACTCCAAATCTTCACATTGCACAATGCTTGCAACTCACGCAACACAACTCCACTACGGCTGCTTTGCAGCACGTGATGTTCATCCCACTGCACTCTAAGATGCAGCCATGTCGAAACCAGCAAGTTCTTCAAAATGCGATGTTGCACATCTTTGAGAATTGCGTTTCATGCATGAAAGTATAAAGGATTCTTTCAACAAAGATCACAGTGGCGTCAAATTGAGTGACACGGTGGAGGTTATTAAAAGTGGAAAACTTGAACCTAAGAATTTGGGCCCTCTTAACGTTCATAAAGGAACTGCTGGTCGGCTCAGATGCAAGAACAACCTAAGGCTGTATGGCTCCGATACCAAATTAAAATTGAAATGGCAGCCATTGCACACAGAAAACACATGAATAATATATATCTATTACTCTATATTTAATCACATGAATACATCATAATATTTATAGTGCTGCTAAGATCCAACCACTTCTAAATATGAATAGGGAGGTTGAGATATTCTCTCAACATCCACCTACAGATCTGCAACTAATTCTAATATGAGTATGGAAGAATTATCTTCTAATAAAAAATTATATTAAAAATTCTAAAAGATAATTTAGATTTACCATTCAACATACAAAAGGATTATAAGAAATTAGTATAATTTTCTTTCATTCATGAAAATACTATAATATCTTAAAATTACATACAAAAATTATTAAAAAATGATTTATATTCACTATTCAATATACAAACACTAGTATTTATTTTCATTTTTTGTTTAAAAAAAAAAAAAACTATAATCTCAAATAAGATACATGTTTTCTAATTAAACATTTTTTTTGGTTAAACATATATTGAACATTTTTCCTTGCAATATCATAAATAAATGATATCCATGAAATTAAATATGAAAAAAATAATATTCCATTCTACAATCATTTAAATATAATTTAGTTTTAAAAAAAAAGTCCAATTATAGTACCATCCACACAAACATTTCAATTAAACTTAAAACTAATATCAACAGAGCTATATTTCTAACTAAACATAAGATAAAATTTTCTAATTAAACATTCATAATAAATTATTATAATTTTTTTAAAATAATAATAATAATTTCTTTTTTATAAAAATATATAAAACTAATTAATGTTTAAATTTTAAAATTTGAGTAAATAGTTTTATTTAAAAATATATACTTTTAAAAAAGAAAAATTATAATAAGATATAATTTTCTAACTAAACATTTTTCTTTTTTTTCCTATTAACTACACATCGTATGATTTTCTTTGCAACATCATTGGTATCCTAAAAATAGACATAAAAAAAATTATATTAAAAATTCTAAAAGATAATTTAGATTTACCATTCAAAATACATAAAAATTATAAGAAATTAGCATAACTTTCTCCCATTCATGACAATACTATAATATCCTAAATTACATATAAAAGATATTAAAAATTATTTATATCCACTATTCAATATACAAACGCTAATATTTATTTTCGTTTGTCATTTAAAAAAAAATTAAAATAAAATACATGTTTAGTGATTAAAAGTTTTTTAATTAAACACATATTGAACAATTTTCTTTGCACTATTATGAATCCAAACAATACATATAAACATAAAAATATAAAAATACTAAAAATATGAAAAAAAATATTAAAAAATATTTATATTCATTATTCAATATATAAACACTAATATTTACTTTAAAAATAAAATTTAAATAAAAAATACAACATTCTACAATCATTTAAATTTAATTTACTTGACAAAAAATCCGAATCCGATTGTAGTACCATCCACATATACATTTAAATTAAAATTAAAACCAAAAAAAACTTTTATACTACCATGCCCCACACACATATAACCTTAGTGCACTTTTTTATCTTCTAAGCATGGTTCGTGATCATCGTCCCAATAAAGAAATCTATTACATATGGATTGTGTCCAAAAAAAACAAGAAACAATTATGTAATATGTAAATATAACTATGCAGAACTATAATTATGTAATTATATGATAGCCATATCTGCAAGAATCTGCGATTATACAGAACTGTAATTATATGATCAGCCATATCTGCAAGAATCTGCGCAGTAAACCTTGCTCTTAATAATATAAGAAATCTATCACATATGGATTGTGTGCCCAAAAAATAAAAAACAATTATGTAATATGTAGCGAATATGATCAGCCAGGGGTATAGGCCTTAGACAGTGTTTGGTGTCTTCGTCTACATTACTTCACCGATTCACTATGCTGCAGTGACATTGTGATGTTTTTTTGTTGTTAGTTTTTGGTGGTCCACTCTAATGTAATAATATTGTGATTTTATTCAGTTTAAAATGTTTCCGTATCTTGAAAAATCCCTAATAAAATATTTAATAATAATTTAATTTAACTTATAAATAAAATAGACATTTTTTTCTGATTAATATATTCGTATACGTAAACCACACTTCACCAACTATACCAAACATACACGGACTAAATTATAAAAAATTAGAAAGAGTCCACGAATTTCTCCAACTCCATCACTACCGAAAAGAAAAAACCCACCATTCACGGCACCTGCTATACCAAAAATGCATTAATTAAATTCCAAATTTAATAAAAAGAGTCCACGAACTTCCATAATTACATCACTGTAATCATGTAATTATATGTAGCGAATATTCGAATGTAATATGTAGCGAATATATAATTATACAGAACTGTAATCATGTAATTATATGATCAGCCATATCTGCCAGAATCTGCGCAGTAAACCTTGCTCTTAATAATATTATTTTTCGCTCTCAATAACATGATTTTCATTCAACCACTTCAAAATCTCATTCATTTTTACTGAACCTAATGAACTAATGAAATGAGGTCAAGTCAGCGTCCAGTAAGATATGTCCGGGGACTTTTTCCTCGCTTTGGTACCTTCTATAAACCAGACAAGCCCAGGACAAAAATAATAAGAGACAAAGAAAAAAAACTAACAACTCAGCCAACTACACAACTCAGCCCAAGAAACTATGATCTCCATACCCGAGACTCTTAAACGCCGAAGGAACTGAGCATTGAAAGAATTCAACTTCAGGTTCCTGATCGCTGAAGGAACTTAGCATTGAAAGAATTTAGCTTCAGATTCCTGATCTGTGAAGGAATCTGTCCCGTGAGAATATTTTCTGATAGGTCGAGATAATTAAGTACTCGCAAAGTACAGAGACTTGCAGGAATCGAGCAGGAGAACTTGTTTTTTTGCAAGATTGATCTGTACTAATTGTTTGAACTAATTATTAATATAGGTTTTAATTTTAATTTTTAATTTGATTGCATATAAATAAAAAAGATTTAGTACCTCAACCGTGTACTTGAAATATTTTTTATATTATATGAAATTATGATAAAATTGATTTTCAATAAATTATTTAAACTAGTAGTTATAAAAATGAGATAATTGATAAATATTTATAGACATCAATTTATGATAGATATTTAAACATTGTTTTCTTGATATATGTCATATAGATCATAAAAATTAACTAAATTATTGCTTATTAATTATAAAAAAAAAATTATCTGAATTAAATATATCTATATATATATGAAAAACATGTAACAATATTTACACCTTAATGCATTCATATGTGAAAATAGCTCTCTTAACTTCCACTCTATACTGTTTTGCAAAGTTGGATATAGGGTTATAACATTAGACAATTGGATCCAACGCCGAATCCTATTTGAATTTAAGTTATCAACAGACTCATTGCTGGTATGAAGTTTCAACTTCTTGAACTGACTGCTTTTGCTATCAACTGACTCATTTCTGGTATGGATTTTCAACTTTTTGAACTGACTGCTTCTGTTATCAACCGACTCATGGCTCCTCTGGCTTTTAAACTTCTTCAACTGTTCAGATTTCCAAATTTTCATTGTTTCTTCCAAAGAGGGTTTTTTCAATTTCTGTTGGATTTTCTTTGCTCGGTTCATCTGCTGCTATTGGAATTATTTCTACTTATTGATGAGGTGGCTCCTCCTTCAGTTGAAACAACTATTTCATGTTTTTGAAATCCTTTTTAATTAAATTTCTTGGTAATCTTGAAAATAACAGTATTCTTTTTTATGGAAATAAGGACTACTTTGGGTACTACAGAGCCAAGTAAGAGCCAAGTAAGGATCTTAAGAAATTTTAATTTCGTTTTAGTTTTTAAATTTCTTCTAATGATAACTCTTCAAGTTTTTAGATTTCTTCTATTAATAACTCATATTGCTGACTAATTTCCTTGGATCTTTTGCAGGCCAGATTCCGCTAGGGTTCGCTAAATTGCTGACTAATTTCCTGGGATCTTTTGCAGGCCAGATTCCGCTAGGGTTCGCTAAAAATAGATTTCCTAGGTGTCTATTATATCCAAGTCCTTATTTTAACTCACACTTAAATTTGTAATTTTAACTCTCATATATATATATTAAAAAATTGAAACAAGTAAATAATATATATGAAAGGAATAACATTAATTTTTTCACAGTCTAAATAACTCATTTAAAAATGCATTTTAAATTAAAAAATTTATTTAAACTAAAATTATTTCCCAACCAAAAGTGGCAAAAGATAAAATAGTTAAATAACATTTTTTTTGAATAATTATTTCTTTGTATTGTTTCTTGTTATAATTTACCTAGAATATAATAATTTTATTCAATTGCATATCTTGTGATAATGTCAACGAAATCATGGTTGTTTATAATGGTTTGATAAATAATTTTGGAAATGGTGAGATGTATTTTTATTGGTGATACTATTTTCAAGTTGAGAGGTTTTCCACATGAAACCAATACTCAATTACATATGAAAGAAGACATTATTGCTCAAATTAGAATTAATTAAAAACAAATAGTCTCAACAAATTCATAATAAAGCCATAACAAAGCCTAAGTAATTGTTTATTAAATTTCAACATTATTATTCTAATAACTTCCTTAATGGAGAAATGAATTATTTATATTTAGCACATTCATCGTCAATCATGATTTTTTCATAACAAAGCCATAAAAAAGCCTAAGTATTATTTATTAAATTTCAACATTCTTATTCTAATAACGTGCTTAATGGAGAAATGAATTATCAAATTCATCAACAATCATGTTTTTTTTTTCCCTTTTTTTAGTGCTAGATGATGTTACCATAAGTCTCTTGATATGGAAATCAATTATTTATATTTAGCACATTCATTTGGAATCATGTTTTTTTCATAACAAAGCCATAACAAAGCCTAAGTAATTATTTATTAAATTTCAACATATGGAGAAATGAATTATCACATTCATCAATAATCATGTTTTTTTTCCTTTCTTTTAGTGCTAGATGATGTTACCATAAGTCTCTTGATATGGTTTTCTTTTATTATTTTTGTAGATAACTACTATCCCCGAGACATTTCTTATGATAACATTAAAACAATAGAAAGGAAATAAAAAAGCAAGTGAAGTCACGAAGATTTTTATTTGGACATAAATTTGAATTTCCAAAGAGTGTGCTAATTTAAGATTTTCAACATCCTTGAATTCAAAAGATTCAAATTTTGGCTTCAACTTTATATTCTTATAATTGATCCAAAATCATTTGATGTAGGTCACTATGCCAAAATCATTCGATGCAGGTCACTATGACCTAGTCCACATAAATATAAAAAAGACAATGATACAAATGTTTGCTATAGTTTGAACTGGGGGAAAAATGTAAATGGATATGAATGAAACCGAAGAGAGCTATATCAATTGCAACAAATTTTGAATCCCAAATAAAATTGGCCTACACAAATAGGGTGTGGATAAATTCCAATCATTTAAATAGGGAAATATTTTAAACATAAGTGTTCTTAGTGAAAATACATATGGCTCTTTAACCAAAAGACTGAATCGAGATCTTTTGGTCAATAGTTGCTAAGGATAGATATATTGGTTATCTCTACAGAGTGAACATTTGGGAAATGCAATAAATAAATATAAAGAGAGAACCTAACATTGGATACTCATGTCATGTGAATGATGCAATTCCCGAGACCCCCATCTTTAACTAAGATCCAAAATTCTACTTACAACATTTTTGCAACATATGGTCACAATATCATTTAATATTTCTCTTTCCTACACTACTGTCTTAAGGCATTTCCTTCGTTTCCTTTGCAACATCTGGTGCAATTGCTATTTTTAGCCATACAAGATTCAGTGCCAATTAATCATGGAGATTCTTAACTTGTAAATAAGCTTTGTAACAATACCATGAGGCAGTACTAGGTTAAATAAGCTTTGTTACAATACCATGAGCCAATACCATGGATTATCAATACCACAAGCTCAAAAAATCATAGCTCATTTTATGTGACACTTGTTCATGTGAATATTTTTTCAGTAAACAGTTTAATTGAAGTAGTGGAAATGGCATAACTACTTTTGAGATCAATCTCAACCTACGTGTGAATTTACTATTAAGAATAAAGACCTTAGATTATGGCTTCATATTATGGCTGGACAAACAAAACTTACATTATGACCAAAAAAATTACCGAGGGACCTTCACATTGTCCACCTTCTTGTCTTCTTCCAAAGTATGTGAATTCAAATCTATGAATGGCCTTCTCTCATGGCTTTCTATGGTTGCTATATATAGGTGACATTTGGAGAGAAATATTGTTATTAATGCCTCAAATCTCTTCCATTTGTTGATGTAGATTGAATATATAAGCATTATTGTGATATGGGTGCTACTTTTTCTCTTCCAAAACTTCCAACAAGGTCATGACTATGTTTCCAACTATTGTATTTAATGTAGATGGGTTTAAAATTTTTTGCTAGTGCTCCCCCCTTGAGAAAAACGTCCTCCAATGATGCGAATCCATGTGACGAAACCAAAAGTTTTTTTTCTAAACTAAAGGCTTTCCTACTTTAATGTATTCCTTGTCAAGGGCATTGTCCACCTTCTTGTCTTCTTCCAAAGTATGTGCATTCAAATCTATGAATGACATTCTCTCATGAATTTTTATGGTTTCTATATATAGGTGACATTTGGAGAGACATATTGTTATTAATGCCTCAAATATCTTCCATTTGTTGATGTAGATCGAATATATCATCATTATTGTGCTATGGGTGATAATTTTTCTCTTCCAAAACTTCCAACAAGGTCACGACTATGTTTCCAACTATTGTATTTAATGTAGATTGTTTTAAAAAATTTTGTTAGTGCTTCCCCCTTGAGAAAACTATCCTCCAATGATGCAAATCCATGTGACGAAACCAAAAGTATTTTCTAAACTAAAGGTTTTCCTACCTTAATGTATTACTTGTCAAGGTATGGAGACCACACTACCAAATACTACAATGAATTGTATGAAACTAGAATTTCCATTATGTATAACATTCCTTTGACATTCTAGGAAATAAAAGCATTAAATGAGTAGAAAATAAAATATTATACATAAATGTCAACATTGAAGTGTGGGACTTTCTCCTGGTCCCTGATCATGAGTATCGCAAGATACTCATGACCTTCATTTGTGTATGCAATATTTACATAAGAACTACCTATTCCAAATTTAATATCACATTTTATACCTTTTCCTTGATTACAACAGGCTTTACGAGTCCCACCCATCACATCCTTCGTACTTTATGAGAGCATAAAGAGCTTTTGATGATGAGCACACCTTTGAGAGGCCTTTGCCAATATAAAGAGAGGATTACCTATGACAACCTCATTAAGGGTTAACTAGCATTAACTAGTTAAAAAAATTTGTTTATTTTCTTTCTTTAGTCCCTGACAAAAAAAAAACTCTATTTTTATGAATTATGAAGAGAGTTACTATTTTATTTTTTATTATTAGAATAATAGGAGGAACCAATGAATAAAAAAGAAAAGAATTCTTCTAAGCTGTTGGTGAAAAGAGTTTCTCATAATAGGGGGGGTGGTTGGGGACAGTTGGAAAAACAATTACCTCTCCTCCAGGGATAAATTTGGATCCTAGGAGAGGAGAGGGGGTTCTGTGAACTTTGGTAAGAAGGGGAAAGTATTTTCTAGAGCTGGGAGAACCAGTTGAAAGTAGCTTTCTGTATCCCTTGAAAAAAATGAGTATATCTTCTTGTGACTGGATTGGCCTTCCAGAGGTCACAGCAGAGGGTTTCCACTGCTAACCCGTGGCACCAACCAGAATTCTGGAGCTAGGGGGAAAGAGGAGGATGTCATAGCCTCCCTTGATGGTTGAGAGGACCACAATTTGAAGAATCAATCTTTTATTTCAGATAAGTATACAGAACTTAACTATAAGGAATTCACAGTTTTGAATGAAGGCAATAGACAGTTTAAATTGTTTAGTTAAACTGTATTCTCAGTAGGGTTTGGTTATCAAAAGAAAAATATATCTGTTCAGGGTCTGGTAAGAAAACTTGGAATAAAAGAAGTTACTATGTGTAATTAGTGGAAGTTAGTACTCTGCGAAGAGTAGGCTGAGAACTCATTAATATATCTTTTTTCTAATCAAATTATAAGTTTCAGGGTATAATTCCTGCAAAGTGAAGTTTGTTTTGTCCTCTAAAAGAGAGTTAAAAATTTAGAATTCTTTTTATGCCCTACTGGAATAAATAATTGTCAGTTGTTCAGAATCAAGAATTCAGTGTCTGTGCATATAGTGTTATCTTTATTAAAATAAATACCAGTGGAAAGCAGTTATGGGAACAATAACTATGTATAGAGAAGAAATGTGTGTAGTGAATACATTAACATCATATACACTGCATGTCATTACTAAAGATAACATAGTGAGAACCTAAGGCGTAGGGTTCGGGCCTAAACCCTACCCGGCCTCCCTTACTCCTCAGGAAAATATTAACAATGTAAAACTATGCACAACCCTTTTTTTTACAAGATGAAACGAAACTGGACTGTATAATGCTACTTTGTGTCAATAGATGGTAAACCCTTTACATATTTCTAGAAAGGAAACCCTGCGAGAAATAGGCACTACAAGAGTAATGATCTAAGCACAGAACGAACAATGGTAAAAGTGGAGAGATGCATTAACACAATGCAGAACATATCCATGAACTTTACAAGAGGAAACGAAAATCAAGAACAGTGAAACCCTCGATTTATGTCGAGATTATCCTGTGTGCATTATAAATTATAGCAATAAATACAAACACATATAACAAACAAAATCCTTTCCAAGCTGTGAGCACATGGCAACGGACTAACTTGCGACAGGTCTACTGTTTGAACAAAAAAAAATAATAACAGTGAAATATAGCTAACTGGTAATAAAATACGTGTAGAAACAGGGCAACTCGAAAAGAAAACCTTACAGATTTTTATTTAAACGTAACAAGATCAACAACGTACTATTTGTACCTGGAAATTCATGTAATCAAAGGTAAGAACAGAATATTAAGCCTCGGCCATGGTAAAAGGCCAGTTTAACAGTTGAATGTCCTTAAACACAACGAACATAATAGGAACAACCGAACCACGACATTGTAAACCCTAGCCTTCTTACAATAACCCTCTTGATTCAAAGTGCTACAAACCCTAAGCAGGTGGGTAATAAAAACCCCGGCAACCCTCTTGAGTAACCTTGATAGACGGCTACCAGAAAAATTTGAATTATGCTACTGTTGGGTGTGGAGCCTGATTATCTTGTTTACTTTGTATCACAGCATTGGAACCCTATACCTTCAAAGGGGTGGCAATGCCACCCGTAATTAATCGCTACTGTGAGGGGTCTAGGGGGGGGGCGGCAGCACTTTTCGGAGCCCCCCCCCTGGCGAGGGTTTTCGAGGGTAGCGCCCTCGAAGCTAAAAACAGATGTAAAATTTCCTTCTAAAAGTATAGTAATTTCTAGTCAATCTGGGCCATTCATTAGGCAAATGATCTGACGGTAGAAGTTATGTTTAGATTAGGGTTTTTTTGCCCTAGAAGGAAACCCCCTTATATATATGAGGGTATTGTATTGCGGCTATGTATTATGGGTGTATTCTCAGAGCGAGAAACAGAGAGGGAGACTGTGAGAGAGAACAAAGGATATTACAGCGTATCTTCTATAGGTTTTGTCTCTTCATTTTTGTTGGATAATAGAAAGGAAGGACTGGTTGTTCGGGGTGGACGTAGCCCAAACTAGGTGAACCACGTATATCTGTGTCTCTCTGGTTTTATGTGTTTTGTGTGCTTGTATTTTTCTGCATATTTTATGTGTTGCATTGCTCCATAATATATAATTTTCTAACAACTGGTATCAGAGCCGAAGGTATATTTGGCTGATAAACTCGCAGGAAAGAAGGGTTCCTAGTTTGAGTGGGAGCAATGGCAGACGATGGTAAGTTTAGGGTCGAGAAATTTAACAGCCAAAACTTTCCGCTGTGGAAGATGCAGATGGAAGATTATCTGTATCAGAAAGATCTGTACCTACCATTGAGCGGAAAAGAAAAGAAGTCGACGGCCATGACAGACGCAGAATGGAACATTCTTGATAGAAAGGCACTCAGAACAGTACGTTTGGGCCTTGCAGTGTCAGTTGCCTTTAATATTTTGAAGGAAATAACAACAGAGGGTTTGATGCAGACGTTGGCGAAACTATATGAAAAACCCTCGGCCTCAAACAAGGTATTTCTTATGAAACGACTATTTAATATGAAGATGTCGGAAGGTGGATCTGTTGCAGGTTGCGTACCATTTAAATGAATTTAACATGCTTACCAGTCAGTTAAGTTCTGTAGGGGTAAAATTTGATGATGAAGTTAGAGCTCTGTTATTCTTGTGCTCATTGCCAGAGAGTTGGAATGGTTTAGTAATGGCCATTAGTAACTCTATCTCTGGATCTAGTACTTTGAAGTTTGATGATGTTGTTGGTGCTATCCTTAGCGAGGAAATGTGACGGAAAAGCTCCGATGAGACATCAGGTAATGGTTTGAGTGCAGAGTCTAGGGGAAGAAGAATGGAAAGAGGAAAGAGCTCGGGATATCACAGTAAATCAAGGAAAGGCAGATCCAAGTCCAGATCGGGGATAGTGTGCTGGAATTGTGGAAAGAAAGGACACCTAAAGAAAGACTGTAGATGTCGGAAGGGAAAAGAGGGAGACACACAGAAAGAAAACAATCATGAAACAAATGTGACAGGTGATGTGTTACAAGATGCTTTTATTCTTTCTTTCGAAAATGTTACTGATTCTTGGGTTGTAGATTCAGGGGCTTCATTCCATGCCACACCTGATAAGAAATATTTTCATGAATATGTTCAAGGAGATTTTGGAAAAGTTCGTTTGGGTGATGATAAACCCTGTAAAATTGTTGGAATGGGTAAAGTTCTTGTAAAACAACAGAATGGAAACCAATGGCTACTAAAGGAGGTAAGGCATGTTCCATATCTGAAGAAAAATATGATTTCAACAGGGCAGTTAGGCAGTGAAGGTTGTGTGACAACTTTCACAGATAAAACTTGGAAGGTCAACAAAGGAGCGCTGGTAATAGAAAAAGGTGAAAAGGTTGGTACATTGTATTTATGCAATGGTATTTCTAACTCTGTTAATGCTTTAACTTCCAAAGGAGCAAATGCAGCATTATGGCATCATAGGCTCAGACACATGAGTGAATGAAGATTTCACCAAGAAATTTGTCATTAGATTGAAGAATGTTGATTTGGATTTCTGTGAGAATTGCATTTATGGAAAACAAAAGAGAGTCATATTTCTCATAGTTGGGAAAGAAAAGAAGAGCGAAAAATTGGAGCTTGTGCATACAGATGTATGGGGACCTACTCAGGTATCATCTCTCGGTGGATTTCGTTATTATGTTACTTTATTGATGATGCAACTAGAAAAACATGGATTTATTGTATTTAGAACAAATCTGATGTATTTGATACTTTCAAGAAATGGAAAGCTTTGGTCGATATTGAGACAGGAAAGAAGTTGAAGCATCTCAGATCAGAGAATGGAGGTGAATATTGCAGCAAAGAGTTTGATAGGTACTTTTCAGAGCATGGAATTCGTAGAGAGAAGATAGTTCCAAGAACACCACAATAAAATGGTGTGTCCAAAAGGATGAACATCAATCATGAGCGTATGCATGAGTGTGCAAGGTGCAGGATTGCCTTTACAATTTTGGGCGTATGCTGTAGAGCACTGTTTATCTAATAAACAGAGGGCCTTCAAGTTCCTTGGATGGTGGTATTCCAGAGGAAGCATGGACAGGTAAAAAGGTAAACTACTCTTTTTTAAAGCCTTTTGGTTGTGAGGCCTTTGTCCATATTACTAAAGAAAACAGAACAAAGATTGAGGCAAAATCAAATAAATGTACCTTTATTGGATATGGTGCTAATGATTTTGGTTATCGCTTATATGATTATGAAAATCACAAAATCATTAGGATCAGAGATGTAATATTCAATGAAAAGGTCTTGTATAAGAATCAGTTGCAGGAAAAGAAACAGGAAAAAGAAAGCAAGGAATACATGATTCTTGATGAGATAACTGAAAAAGTAAAGGTGCTTGAAAATAATAATAATCAACAGTCACAGCAGCAGCAACCACCACAACAGCAACAGGCACCTCAAACACCTGAAAGTGGTGTTAGAAGATCTACCAGGATAAGTAGACCCCCTGAACGATACTCTCCTTCATTATATTATTTATTGTTGACTGATTCTGGTGAACTCGAATGTTATGAAGAAGCAATGCAGGTTGAAAGCAGGAAGAAGTGGGAGCTAGCCATGGAAGAAGAGATGGACTCCTTAATGCATAACCAGACTTGGGACTTAGTCAAGTTGCCTGCAGGTAAAACTACATTGCAGAATAAATGGGTTTACAGGCTGAAGGAAGAAGATGGAGGAAAATAGAGGTACAACGCTAGACTTGTGGTGAAGGGGTTTGCACAGAAGAAAGGTATTGATTTTGATGAAATATTTTCTCCTGTTGTTAAGATGAATTCAATCAGAACTATCTTAAGTCTTGTAGCAGCGGAAGATTTACATCTTGAACAGTTAGATGTAAAGACAACATTTCTCCATGGAGATTTGGAGGAAGAGATATACATGTAGCAACCAGAAGGATATGAGGTAAAAGGGAAAGAAAAATTGGTGTGCAGGTTAAAGAAGAGCTTTTATGGCTTAAAACAGGCTCCAAGGCAGTGGTATCTAAAATTTGACAAGTTTATGTTTGAACATGGTTATACTAGATGTCACTCTGTTCATTGTGTTTATCTAAAAAGGCAAAATGATGGCAGCTATATTATATTGTTATTGTATGTAGATGACATGCTTGTTGCAGGATCTAACATGCAGGAAATAAATGTGCTCAAAATAAAATTGGCAAATTCCTTTGCAATGAAGGATTTGGGAGCTGCAAAACAAATCCTTGGTATGAGGATAACTAGAGACAGGAAAAATCGCAAATTAACACTATCTTAGAATGAGTACATAGAAAATATGTTGAAAAGATTTAATATGGAGAATGCAAAACCAGTTAGTACACCTTTTGCTAGCCATTTCAAACTTAGTAAGGAGATGTGCCCCAAGACCCATGAAGAATTGGAATATATGTCTAAAGTTCCATATGCATCAGCAGTTGGAAGCTTAATGTATGCAATGGTATGCACAAGGCCTGATATTGCACATGCAGTGGGAGTTGTAAGAAGGTACATGAACAATCCAGGAAAACAACATTGGATGGCAGTAAAATGGATTCTCAGATATTTGAGAGTTACCACAAATCAAGCGTTATGCTTTGGTGATTCAAACATTTCTCTACAGGGATATGTTGATGCAGATATGGCAGGTGACAGAGATAAAAGGAGGAGCACTACAGGATATGTATTTACTGTAGGTGGAACAGCTGCCAGTTGGGTTTCAAAAATCCAAAGTGTTGTTGCACTTTCAACAACAGAAGCAGAGTATGTTGCTGCTACAGAGGCTAGTAAAGAAATGATTTGGTTACAAAGGTTTATGGGTGAATTGGATAAGAAGCATGATATGGGCACGCTATAAAGTGATAGCCAAAGTGCTATTCATCTTGCAAATAACTCAACATTTCATTCCAGGACTAAACACATACATCTCAAGTACCATTTCATACGGTCAGTATTGGAAGATGGAGAGTTGAAGTTGGAAAAGATACACACTAGCCAGAATCCTGCAGATATGCTAACAAAATTTGTAACCAGGGAGAAACTGAGAATGTGCTCAGTTTCAATTGGTCTTCAAGGATGACGATGAAGATGAGGAACAACCATGTCCAAAGAGGAGTCATTGTCCAGCAAATGAAGCAACGGTGGAGTTGCTACAATCAGTCTCCAAGTGGGAGATTGTTGGGTGTGGAGCATGATTATCTTGTTTACTTTGTATCACAGCATTGGACCCCTGTACCTTAAAAGGGGCGGCAACACCGCTCGTAATTAATCGCTGCCGTGGGGGGTCCAGGGGGGGCGACAACGACTTTATGGAGCCCCCCCTTGGCGGTGGGTTTCGGGTGTAGCGCCCCCGAAGCTATGAACAAATGTAAAATTGCCTTGTAAAAGTATAGTAATTTCTAGTCAATCTGGGCCGTTCATTGTGCAAATGATCTCGACAAGAGTAGTTATGTTTGGGATTAGGTTTTTTGCCCTAGAAGGCAACACCTTGTATATATGACTCGTATTGTATTGCGGCTATGTATTGCGTGTGTGTATTCTCGCAGCGAGAAACAAGAGAGGGAGACCGTGAGAGAGAACAGAGGATATTAAGGATCCGTTGTGGTTTTGTCTCTTCATTTTTGTTGGATAATAGAAAGGAAGGAATGGCTGTTCGGGGTGGATGTAGCCCAAACTGGGTGAACCACGTATATCTGTGTCTCTCTGGTTTTATGTGTTTTGTGTGCTTGTATTTTTCTGCATATTTTATGTGTTGCATTGCTCCATAATATATAATTTTCTAACAGCTACTGTGTACCTATGAAAGAAAGAGACAGGTTCAGCGGTGACAAGGGTTTGAGCCGAGAAAAGAACTGGAGGAAGGGTTCGAGAGACAGAACCCACTAACCTGCGAAAGAAAAGGAGCATGGGTGAGTTAAACCAGTGCTCGAGTTTATAAAAACCCTGCATCCAGATGTAAACAACAAAAATAACCTGTAACGAATTAAAACGAATATTTGAGTATCTTACCTCATGAAATTTCCAGGAATTGTCAAAAGGGTTTAGAAACTCCATGAGTAGAAAGAAGCCCTAGTTCATTATTAACAAACCTCCATGTGAGAGACAGAACTCTGGGAATGCAAGGAAGGATTTGGTGCAACAGTTGAAATCAAGTCGAGGCAAAGAAGGATTACCGAGAGGTATAAGTTCAGTCTTAAAACCAATAGCTCGACGGAGAAAACAACCAAGGGAGGCGTCCTGCTCGCGCGCCATGGAGGGAGCAGCTGCTGCATAGCCAAAGAACTGACAGAGGACTCCAGTTCCTTTTCCCTCGCAAACCCCGTGAAAACCGAGATGCGATATACAGCTGTCAAAAAAATAAATTGCTATGTAAAAACCCCATGGGAGATGACATCTACCCCTCGCCAGAACGAATATCAATGCCAAGTGTCAAGCTAGACTGGAGTTTACAGTTGACATTTGATTAATCTGTGAACAATCAGGTCAATACGTGTACAATAGAATAATATCCAGATTTAAGTACCGCCATAATAATCGGTGGATTATATACATCCGTATGCCTTGTATGAATTATGCAATTATATAAAACGTAACCATGTAAAGCCAAGTCCGAGCATATGAATTATCAACCTTAGAGTTAACATAATGAATATGTCAATTTCCATGGATATTAATTGTAGATACAAGCATATAAGATTGTTATTATGTTATAATTCAGATATATTTCAACCTATACACATAACAGGTGGTGTTGTAGAGAGATTATACAATAATTTTTTTTTATATGAGTAATTTTTTTTGGGTCGTTGAATGTGACAAGTGGTATCAGAGCGAGTTGCTACATTGGAAATTTAATGGTTTGCTAACAGTGAAGTTGCGTATGTGTTTAGTGCACTGAGAGGAAGCGAGAGAAATGAGGGAAGTCACAGCGTCTCAGTCACAACCCGAGGAACCCCAAATTCCAACGGTTATGAATCTAGAAATGTGGGTTCAACTAACTGTGGAACAACACTAAAGAATGAGTCGAATGTTGGAGGAACAATAGCATCAAACTGAATTTCTACTAAATACAGTACAAAAATTACAAGAAGAAATGATAAGGGTCCAGAAGGATAATGAGAGGTTGCTACAGGATCAAGAGAAGATTCTGAAAAGTTTGTCTGATAAAAAAAATCAGGAGATGGGACACCCCAGTGCTAAAAAAGGATTATCAACAGAGTAGGAAGAGCAGCAAACCAGGAACAACACTATTGGCAGGACTGAGAGGATTCCCTCCCAGAAGAGCAAAAATAGGAATTATAATGAGGCAGAGACAATTTGTCCGACCATAAAGACCTTAAAAGGCAGAAAGTGGAACTGCAGGGGGAGTTTCGTAAAATTAAGCCACCAACATTTGATGGTGAGGAAAAAGAGGTAGTTGAAGCCTGGTTAATCAATATAAATAAATATTTCCAAGTATATGAATATAGCAACAATCTGAAGGCCAGACTGGCTATATACCAGTTGCGAGAGAAAGCCACCCTATGGTGGGAAGAGGTGAAGAATGTTCGCAGTATTGATGAGCGAGATATTACATAGGAACTATTTCAATAGTACTTTAAGGACAAGTACTTGAAAGAAAGATTTTATGATGAAAAAGCTAAGGAATTCCACGATCTTTGGTTGGGTCAAATGACCATGGACGATTATGTCACAAAATTTACCTCCCTGTTACGCTATGTACCTTATCTCTGAGAAGAAAAATCCAAGGTGCAGAGGTTTTTGAGCAGTCTACTTGCTCACATGAGGGAACGGATAGAATTTGTTAACCCACAGACTATGGATGAGGCAATCCGTAAAGCACGAATGTGCTATCAGCAGAATAAGGCCAAGGGTGAAGGTGGGAAAAGCTGGCAGCTAAAGAAAAATAAGAAAAATCGCTCCACTTTCAACGGTGGTAAAAGTAATAACTTTAAGGGCGCAGCCCGGAACACTATTAGTAAGTAGTTTGGTAAAAATCATCAAAGGAATAAGTGGCCAGTGGAGGAAAAACCCACCGAAGCATCAAGCAAACCAGATCAGGGGCAGAATTCTAAACCTCCCCTACAGTGCTGGGGCTGTGGGGAAGCTCATTACTACAAAAACTGTCCCCAACGGAATAAAAGTGAAACTGTAGCAAATATACAGGAGGCATCTACGGTAGGGGATGTGGCACATAATATACCACGTATAAATGCAGCCTTGGAGGACCGACAGGCTGACTTTCAGCCCACAATGATTGAATTGGAAGGTACTATACTAACTAAACCTGTTTCGATTTTAATAGATCCTAGAGCAAGTTTAAGTTATGTAAGTCCTAAAATAGTGGAATTATGTAAATTAGAAGAACATAAATTTAAGAACTCATGGTTAGTTCAATTGGCCACCGGGGCAAAATGCAAGGTAACTGCGAAAATTCCTAATTGTATACTGGAAGTGGCAGAACAACAGTTGCAAGTAGACTTAAATATCTTACCATTAGGGTCGTATGATGTGTTATTGGGAATGGACTGGCTGGAAAAACATTGGACCTTAGTGGACTGCAAAGAAAAGGTATTTTACTTCAGAATGCAAGATGGCACGCGTAAAGAAATTCAAGGAATTAAAAAGCCTATACAGCTACGCCCAATAATAGCATCCCAAATGGGAAAGTGTATCAGAAATGGTTGTCAGTTGTACGCAATCCAAGTGGGATATGCAGATTCCAAGGATTAGTCTCCAACTATGGAGGATATTCCTGTAGTGCAGGAATTTTTGGATGTTTTTCCAGAAAACATCCCTGGGTTTCCACCCAAAAGGGATATTGACTTCACTATTGAATTGCTGCCTGGAGCCTCTCCGGTGTCAAGAGCTCCTTATAGAATGAGTATACCAGAGTTAACAGAGTTGAAGATACAGTTACAAGAGCTGTTAGACAAGGGCTACATTCGCCCAAGTGTGTCTCCTTGGGGAGCACTAGTTCTTTTTGTTAGGAAAAAGGACAGAACTTTATGCATGTGCATGGACTACCGCAGCTTAATAAGATGACTGTTAAGAACAAATACCATTTACCTAGAATCGATGATTTATTCGATCAGGTGAGAGGGGCTAAGATGTTCTCTAAGATAGATTTAAGGTCTGGATACCATCAAATTCGAATTAAGGATGAGGATATTTGCAAAACTGCATTCCGCACTCGATATGGACATTATGAGTTCGTGGTACTGCCTTTCGGACTGACAAATGCGCCAACAACCTTTATGAGGTTGATGAATGGCATTTTTCATCAGTTTTTGGATAACTTTGTACTTATCTTCATAGATGACATACTGATATACTCAAAAAGCAAGGAAGAACATAAGGAACATCTGAGAGTAGTTTTAGAAATACTGAGGAAGCATCAGCTTTATGCCAAGTTTAGCAAGTGCGATTTCTTTAAATCAAATATTTGGGACATGTGGTGTCAGCAGAAGGAATAGTTGTTGATCCTGAAAAGATCAAAACCATTATGGAATGGCGAGTACCCCAGAATGTGGTAGACATTAGATCATTTATGGGTCTAGCTGGATATTACAGAAGATTTATTGAAGGGTTTTCTAAAATTGCCTATCCTATTACATCTTTCCAAAAGAAAGGCAAGCCTTTCAAATGGACGAATGAATGCCAAAACAACTTTGAAAAGCTGAAACAACTCCTAACCACAGCACCAGTATTGAAGGTAGCTGACCCCAGTAAAGATTATGTGGTGTGTATTGATGCCAGCAAGGAAGGAGTTGGTGCAGTATTAACTCAAGAAGGTAAAGTGATAGTTTATGAGTCCAGAAAGCTGAGATAACATGAACAAAAATATTCTGCTTATGACTTAGAACTTACTGCAGTAGTGCATGCCCTCCGAGTATGGAGGAATTATCTACTGGGTAAAATATTTTTACTTAAAACAGACCATAGTAGCTTGACTAATTATTTTAAGCAAGCAGATTTAAACTCTAGGCAGGCAAGATGGAATGCCTTTTTGAGTGAATTTGACATGGATATAAAACATGTTAAGGGAAAATAAAACCGAGTTGCAGATGCATTGAGCAGGAAATAGCATGGTATTTATGCCATGTACTATAGTCAACCAGAGAGCCAACTGTCAAAACAGTTAAAGGAAGAAGCACAGAAGAACCCTGAATACAAATTCTTGTGGTAGAAAATGGAGGAAGATAGAAAGCATGGAAAGACATTAGAATATGGGAAGAACGAAGATCAAGTGATGACCTTTCGCGGAAGAATCTATGTACCTAATCGTGCGGGTCTTAAGGAGTTAATCCTTAATGAATTCCATCGCAGCAATTATGCTAGTCATGCGGGATATCAAAAGATGCTCACTACAATAAGAAAGGTATATTATTGGCCAGGTATGTGTAAGAATATTGGAGAATATCTAAGCAAATGTTTGGAATGCCAGCAGGTTAAGGTGGAGCATCGGAACCCTGCAGGCCTATTGCAACCTATACCTATTCCTGAGTGGAAGTGGGAAGTCATCTCCCTCGATTTCATCACGGGTCTACCCCAGACAAGGAGGCAGAATGATTCAATTATGGTGGTGGTGAACAGATTAAGTAAATATGCCCATTTCATACCTGTGCAATCTACTTACAAGACAATACATATTGCAGATATATTCATGAAGGAAATATTTAGACTGCATGGCATGCCAAAGACTGTGATTTCAGATTGGTATGTCAAGTTTACTTCCGCATTTTGGAAAACTTTGTTCTCTGGATTGGGGACACAGATACACTTTAGCACTGCTTATCACCCTCAGACGGATGGGCAAATAGAGTGGGTAAACCAAGTTGCAGAAGATACGCTGTGCATGTATGTGATGCAGCAGCCAGTCAAGTGGGAAGATTACCTGCACCTTGTGGAGTTTGCATACAACAATGGGTATCAGGAATCTCTGAAAATGAGTCCCTTTGAAGCATTATATGGAAGGCAATGTCGTACACCTATAAACTGGGGCAGCCCCGAGACAAAATTATTGTTGGGACCTGAAATGTTGGCTAAAATGGAAGCTGAGGTAAAAAGAATAAGGCTGAATCTAAAGGCTGCACAGGACAGACAAAAGATTTTTGCAGACAAGAAAAGGTCCTACCGTGAGTTCAGGGTAGGGGACCATGTTTACATAAGAATTAAGCTGAAAAGAAGCACCATGAGGTGGACCTCTTGTGCCAAACTGGCTCCCCGATACTGTGGACCTTTCCAAATATTGGAAAGAGTGGGACCGGTAGCCTATAGATTGGCTTTGCCCAGCCATATCCAAGTACACAATGTGTTCCATGTATCCTTGTTAAAGCGATATGTACATGATGAAAAACATGTAATTCATTGGCAGAATGTTCAGGTAGGAAGAAGGGTAGGAAAGAGAATCCTAACTGGAAATTTGAAAATAAATATAAAAGTACTAATTGAAACACACTTTTTTTTATTTTAGGTAGAACCGGACGAAGAGTTTCTAGTCAAGCCACAATGCATACTTGATCGAAGAGAGAATGAACTCCGCAAAAGAGTAGTTATCCAGGTGAAATTGCAGTGGAAGCACTTTGGACCGAACGAAGCTACTTGGGAGGATGAAAAGTTTATGCAGGAAGCCTACCCGAAGTTCTTTGCAGAGATGGGTTGAAAACACCATGGACGGTGTTACCTCCAGGGGGGAAGATGTGATAGCCTCATTAAGGGTTAACTAGCATTAAATAGTTAAAAAAAAATTGTTTATTTTCTTTCTTTAGTTCTTGACAAAAAAAAAAACTCTATTGTTATGAATTATGAAAAGAGTTACTATTTTATTTTTTATTATTAGAATAATAGGAGGAACCAATGAATAAAAAAGAAAATAATTCTTCTAAGTTGTTGGTGAAAAGAGTTTCTCAAAATAGGGGGGGTGGTTGGGGACAGTTGGAAAAATAGTTACCTCTCCTCCAGGGATAAAGTTGGATCCCAAGAGAGGAGACGAGGTTCTGTGAACTTTGGTAAGAAGGGGAAAGTATTTTCTAGAGCTGGGAGAACCATTTGAAAGCAGCTTTTTGTATCCCTTGAAAAAAACCAGTATATCTGCTTATGACTGGATTGGCCTTCCAGACGTCACAGCAAAGGGTTTCCACTGTTAACCTGTGGCACCAACCGGAACTTTGGAGCTAGGGGGTAAGAGGAGGACATCATAGCCTCCCTTGATGGTTGGGAGGACCACAGTTTGAAGAATCAATCTTTTATTTCAGATAAGTATACAGAACCTAACTATAAGGAATTCACAGTTTTGAATGAAGGCAATAAACTGTTTAAATTGTTTAGTTAAACTGTATTCTCAGTAGGGTTTGGCTATCAAAAGAAAAAATATTTGTTCAGGGTCTGGTAAGAAAACTTGGAATAAAAGAAGTTACTATGTGTAATTAGTGGAAGTTAGTACTCTGCGAAGAGGAGGCTGAGAACTCATTAATATATATTTTTTCTAATCAAATTATAAGTTTCAGGGTATAATTCCTGCAAAGTGAAGTTCGTTTTGTCCTCTAAAAGAGAGTTAAAAATTTAGAATTCTTTTTATGCCCTACTGGAATAAATAATTGTCAGTTGTTCAGAATCAAGAATTCACTGTCTATGTAGATAGTATTATCCTTATTAAAAGAAATACCAGTGGAAAGCAGTTACGGGAACAATAACTGTGTATAGAGAAGAAATGTGTGTAGTGAATACATTAACATCATAGACACTGCATGCCATTCCTAAATATAACATAGTGAGAACCTAAGGCGCAGGGTTCGGGCCTAAACCCTACCCGACATCCCTTACTCCTCAGGAAAATATTAACACTGTAAAACTATGCACAACCCTTTTTGTTACAAGATGAAACGAAACCAGACTGTATAATGCTACTCTGTGTCAATACATGGTAAACCCTTTACATATTTCTAGAAAGGAAACCCTGTGAGAAATAGGCACTGCAAGAGTAATGATCTAAGTGTAGATCGAACAATGGTAAAAGTGGAGAGATGCATTAACACAGTGCGGAACGTATCCATGAAATTTACAAAAGGAAACGAAAATCAAGAACAGTGAAACCCTCGATTTATGTCGAGATTAGCCTGTGAACATTATAAATTATAGCACTAAATGCAAACACATATAACAAGAAAATCCCTTGCCAAGCTGTGAGCGCATGGCAACGGACTAACTTGCGACAAGTCTATTGTTCGAACAAAAAAAATAATAACAGTGAAATATAACTAACTGGTAATAAAATACATGTAGAAACAGGGCAATTCGAAAAGAAAACGTTACAGATTTTTATTTAAACGTAAGAAGATCAACAGGGTACTATTTGTACTAGGAATCCATGTAATCTAAGGTCAGAATAGAATATTAAGCCTCAGCCATGGTAAAAGGCTAGTTTAACAATTGAATGTCCCTAAACACCGCGGACATAATAGGAACAACCAAACCAGGACATTATAAACCCTAGCCTTCTTACAATAACCCTCTTGATGCAAAGTGCTACAAACCCTAAGCCGATGGGTAATAAAAACCCCGGCAACCCTCTTGAGTAACCTTGACAGACGGCTACCGGAAAAATTTGAATTACGCTACTATGTACCTATGAAAGAAAGAGACAGGTTCAACCATGACAAGGGTTTGAGTCGAGAAAAGAACTGGAGGAAGGGTTCGAGAGACAGAACCCACTAACCTGTGAAAGAAAAGGTGCATGGGTGAGTTAAACCAACGCTCGAGTTTATAAAAACCCTGCATCCGGATGTAAACAACAAAAAGAACCTGTAATGAATTAAAACGAATATTTGAGTATCTTACCTCGTGAAATCGCCAGGAATTGTCAAAAGGGTTTAGAAACTCCATGAGTAGAAAGAAGTCCTGGTTCACTATTAACAAAACTCCATGTGAGAGACAGAACTCTGGGAATGCAAGGAAGGATTTGGCGCAACAGTTGAAATCAATTCGAGGCAGAGAAGGATTACTGAGAGGTAGAAGTTCAGTCTTAAAACCAATAGCTCGATGGATAAAACAACCAAGGGCGGCGTCCTGCTCGCGCGCCATGGAGGGAGTAGCTGCTACATAGCCAAAGAACTGACAGAGGACTCCAGTTCCTTTTCCCTCGCAATCCCCATGAAAACCGAGGCGCGATCTACAGCTGTCAATAAAATAAATTGCTATGTACAAACCCCATGGGAGATGTCATCTACCCCTTGCCAGAACGAATCTCAATGCCAAGTGTCAAGCTAGACTGGAGTTTACAGTTGACATTTAATTAATCCATGAACAATCAGGTCGATAAGTGTACAATAGAATAATATCCAGATTTAAGTACCGCCATAATAATCGGTGGATTATATACATCGGTATGCCTTGTATGAATTATGCAATTATATAAAACGTAACCATGTAAAGCCAAGGCCGAGCATATGAATTGTCAACCTTAGAGTTAACATAATGAATATGTCAATGCGAATCTTCGGATCAGATATGTACATATAATATTGTTATTAAAATTACACTGTATATAACCGACTTGTGCGACGATGGGATAGTGGTGTTGTAGAGAGATTATACAGTAAATTTTTTTTATATGAGTAATTTTTTTGGGTCATTGAATGTGACATTACCATCCCTGGAAAGAGGCATATAAGCATATGTTCCAACACCCAAATACCATGGTTCCATTCTAATTCTCTTCACAACTAAGCCAATCAAAATTGGCCTCAAAGATTACTATTTCCTTGCACATGGGGTAAAGGATGAACATAGAATACGTCACACTCCATAGAGATGTCATTCATATAAACATGCATATTTTCTTCCCCTACGAAACTAGTTTAAAGAAAGCTAAGTCTCAAAAATTCCTTGTTCCTAAAGTAAAATGTCACAACGCAAAGGGGGAATCCACTAAGGAAAGGCCACTTATATGTCTCCTTAGCTCTAAATTTCCCTTGCAAAGATAATCCCAAGACATATCATCTAGATGTGTTATTCATCCTGTGGCAAGCCATCATGAATGATCACTACTCTCCAACATTAAACTCAATACTTTTTAGCTTATATCTAAATTTAATCCTCCCTCCCTCATAACACAAGGCAACATAAATATCCACAACAAAATAGACCATATTCAAAGTGAATGCCTCTTATGTTTGAAATATTGCATGCCAAATACTCTGAAGAGGACACATATAGAATGAGCCTTCGCCTCAGCCTCACCTATTTTATTACCATAATATTATAATTCCACCAAATATTATGGAATTTGGTTATAGATTATGGTCCCATTCACCATGAAGACACCCGCCTCTTTCTTAGTTCCTTCAGTTTCCATGTTATAAAATTCAATATCGATGCTTCTAAGAATATGAAAAAACCAAACCACAAAGAAGGATTGAATGTAAATCTTGGTTCTTAAAGGGGTTTCTCACAATGTGTTGAATGATTAGTTGCAAGTCTCTTATGACTTGAAGGATAATGATATTAACAAATTTGGATAAAAGAATTCCTTGAAGAAATCGATATGCAGTTGTGTGATTGTTTGCCATGTGTCATAGTCCCCAATATTATTACCATTCATGTTTTTCCTTGAGCTTTAGTAACAACCTTTCCACTCCTTCCACCCATGGGTTCCTCTTTTATGCTCCATCAAAGTGTAGAATATAGGAAAACTGGTCTTTCTTCCAATTTTGAAATTTATTGCCATCCTTAACTCCCATGGTTTCTCTTTCATTTTTCCTTTCCTTTTCTGGCCACGTTTATTACCATGTTCTAGGAAATTTTGTGTAAACCAATATTTCTCCCAAGGGTCTAGGCATTAGTCAAATTAATGGGGTCAAATGACCTTCTCCCAAATATTTGTGTAGAGGTACAATGCACTCATGGAAACTTACTATGAATGGATATTATGATTTTGAAGGGTACTATTATTTATAGAAATCCATACTTTCTAGCATAAGAACTTAGGAATGACCGACCAAATCTCCTTAAGGGAATTTTTTCCAGCAAATTTTCCCACATAACATTGCTTTCGTGAGGTGAAGAAGTGTGATAATTGATCTAGCCACAAAAATATGCCGTTAATTGGGCTGAACACATGTGACCAAACTTTGTGTGTTATGGGGCAAGCCAAAAAAGGTGAAAAATCAATTTTTATTGGATGAAGCAGAGGGGGAAATAAGGCCCATAGTATGTGTAAAATTTTTCTTATATTTTCAGTTGTCAATAACTTGTTTTATGCTAACATCCAATTGGTATAATTTATCTTTTGTCTAAAATTAGGTTTCTAGAAAACTGACTATCTCACTTTAAGGAGGAGGACTCTACGAAAAAATAAGAGAGGAATAATCTTCCTTCACTGAGTAAACAATGATTTTCCATCTTATTATATCTTATACCTCCCTACATTTTGCCATTAATCCTAGAAGGTGTTGCTTGAATTTTATCACATGCCTTTGTAAATGATGGGGGATTGTGTTAAGGTGCCACCCACTCCAATTACCAACTTTATCTCACACTAATATGTCTACTAAGAAATAGTTATTTAGAGACCAACCATTCTTTCAATGGAAGCGAATATTTGTTCCTCTCTAAGGGTGGATGGATTAATATTCGAGAAAACCATATATGTATATCCTTTCCATTTCTAGGTATCAAAAAAATATAATCTTTGATCAATCCAATTGAAGTTGCAAAGTGTTTCCAAATAGAAAATCCTCATCTAGTGAGCTTTGGGGGTTCCAATATATTTAATCTTTCACTAGAAAATCCTATTGATATATTCTTAGAAATTACTAAGAGGGAGAGGTGAATCACTAATTGTATCTTTCTAGTTATTTAGCTCAACTTAATTTCCATTTTCTATTATCTTTTTAAGAAATGAATTATGTATATGTTCCATTACTAATTATTTCTTTTGCAGCTACCAAAGAGAGAAATTTTCATATATATTGAGAATTCGTTGAAGTGAGGCATATATTACATCCCAACTACCATGGTTCCATACTAATGCATACCCTATCTTAGCCAATTTTACTTCGAGAAGGAAAATTTCATAGTTGAGCATGAAATTTATACCAACTTCAAATGTAAACCAATCAAAACTAACCTAGAATATTACTATTTTCTTGCACCTGGGGTATAGCATGAACATAGAAGACACATGCACACCAATTGAAAGAAAAAACATAAACCCGCCTTAACACTAGGCTTAACGAAATTACGAGAAGGTAGGAGCTCAATGTGTTCCCTAGTAGATCTGCCCTATCTTCCTAGCCTTTCTTATGACTCTCCGACCAGGCCACGAAGACACAACAAGTTAACTGTGGAAGCCACCACGAGACTGTAGCCCAAACACGTTTTCATTGAATCACCGCATTGGGATTCAGAACACCGCTGAAGTTAGGTTGAGCTCCTTTCGAGCGTGTCACTGAAGGGAAGAGTTTGGCACAACCATAATGTCACCCTGTGAGTTTAAACACCCGAGACCTTCCACCACCTCTAACCCTATAAACTCATGTAACTAACAACAAACCAAAGAAGTTTCTCAACCAAATATATCCCTTTTCATCTCGAGAGCCTTCAACACGTGGTTTTAGGTGCATGACACACTTCATCATTACTTATGCCACATGGTTGATGATGAAACCCCATTCATACCATTATTTCCATTAATTTAAACTACATATAAAGAATAAACAATTAATTTTAAATATAAATAGAACTTCTCATTTTATTGATAAATCAATTAAATAAAAATATTAGTATTTATTTTTATTTGATTAACCAACCAATGAAATAATTTACCAATAAATCAATCAAATATTTCATTAACATAATCGTATAAAATGGATGAGAAAAATATTAAAGGGGACTGAATGCTGACTATTTCCATCATATTCTTAAGAGAAACCAGATTTATACATCATGAGTTAGCTGAGTATACCACAACTTTGTATTAAACTCAAGTATGGCTTGTGGAAAGATTTCACCAATAAAATATAAAACAAGTTAAACAATATCCACGTGGTGGAAATGCCACTAATATTGTTCTTTTTATCATTTCCATCAGATAGTTTTTCTTTACTAAAATATCTAAAGACTATATGTTTATTAACTAGAAAATCACCCAACGCATTAATTTGTAAATTTAAACAGGATTATCAAATATTAGTTAAGATGATAAGAAAATTTATAAAGAAAAATCACCATTTTTTTTGGCTCTTAGATGAGCCATGGAATGACAGAACCTTGTTCATACCGTGACAACAATACGCCCATAAATACCAACAATACCTGGTATTACAAGAGCTCTCCCTTGATCAAATATTTTTTGCTGAAAAAGGTTTGAGAATTTGTCGCTGCTAATTTTTTCAAGGATGTATACCTTATTTAAAAGATGCACTACCAATAACCATTTCTACAACAATAAAGAAAGCCAATTCCATGAATTTACAAGAGTGCTTTTGAATATGAAAGATCCCAAGGAAATTATGAATAGAGAATCCCTATAGTAGAGGTTGAAAATAATAAACCAAATAACAACAATGCTAGTATTTTGAATATGAAAAAATTCACATGACAAAAAGTGCCCCATGTAAAGGACTAACCAAATACAAAAACCAATATCAGTCTCATTATAGAGGAGGACAGGTTTTCCATTTAATGTCATACTCTATGAAGTTGATAAGAATCCTTTGAAAATACTTATGGAAACTTAGTTATTGCTTTGCGAGGAGCGCATTTAGTGGGACAAAAAAGGCTCACATCTTATTAGATCACAGATGAATTCATAAATTTTACCAAAAAAACATAGATTGATGTAGATCGCACAGGATCACTTTTATTTATTTTTATATCAATCTCTCACACCTTTTGCTAAAACATGTACTGCAAAATTTAAAAAAAAAAGTAAAATCTATGTTGGAAATTTAATCCCAACCACCGCCATGAATAATCAGTGGTGCAACCCAAAAATTCATCAATTTTTGAGTAGGGAAGGATAACAGGAGATCCAAAGAACTGGAGGTGTTTTCATGCAATCCATGCAAAACAACATACCGAGTAATGCAACCATCCTCTGCGTTTATTTCTTCAACCACCACATTGACTTACCTTTTTTCCGCAGGCGCAACCCAAAAATTTTATGGTTTATCCATAAGCCTTTCTGCTATTAAGTTAAATCCTCACCGACGCAGTATCTAGTGGGATCCACCTAAACCTTTATCACATGAACCAAACCTTTGTTTTTTGCTTACTGCACTTCCCACCGTTTAAGTGCCCGCAGCCCGCACTTCGTAAAATTTAGTGTTTACCACTTAACGCTTCACTGGATGTTCAATATCTGGCAATGCGATATCGGTGGGACCCACAATCCTCATCGCACTTCGCAAGTTATAAATCTTACCTTTTATGCTACCCGTAGAGCACACTTCACAAAGTTTAAGTTTTACCATATAGCTGGCTGCAAGTTATTTTATGATGTTTACGATGCGATCGCAAGAGGGGGCATGTGTTAAGATCAAGAGGGCAACACATTTCACACATCACAAGGTTTTGTGTTTATGTGTAAAGTTCCGCAAGCTATGTTATTTGTTTTCTGATGCGATATCGTTGTCGCATATCGCAATCGCAATCTTTTAAGTTGTCCGTCGAGCCACCTGCAGGCTATGTTATTTTGGGTGCAATACGATAAGTGCCACATCATTATCACACATCACAGCCTACAATTTTTAATGGATAACACAAATATTAAGCATTATAATTTTCGATATGCAATTTGAGATAGAGTGTCAGATGCGATATGGTTTTACAGCCGGGACCAATAAATTTTGAGATCCACCAAATTGTGTGTTGAATGCATTTTTACGTGTTTCCTGTGTATTTCACAATATGGCATGCATGTCGATTTAATGAAGAAATGGGTCTTTCGACAACCCAAGGATGAGAAGTTATTGAACGTCCATTCAACATTGAATCACATTGATTAGAATTAGGTTTCCAGGCTTCGGCCATTTGTATAAGAAATGTAATTTCAATTTTTTTGAGTGAGTTGAATATAAAACTGAATATCATTTAGTTCATATGTTTTTACACTGTCTGTGTTTGACTGTTAATTTCCATAGTATTTTTCATTTTCTGTGTTTTGGGAAAAATGCATTTCCTCTATTTATTGTATTCAGAAATTTCAACATGGTATCGGAGTAGGTCTAGGCTCTCAGTAAAAGAACAATCTCTCTTTACTGAAGAAGTTGTAAGATTGATTTGAGAAGCAGATTTATCCAGCAACGAGCAAGCTTTTGTTTTAAACAGTTAAGAAGATTATTTATTTAACACAGTCAGAATGGCAGCAGCAGACACAAGCCTGAAAAATCCACAATTACCACAGTTTAATAGTAAACACTATGACTATTGGGCCATTACAATGAAGGCCCTGTTTTCTTCACAAGATATATGGGAGCTGGTGGAACAAGGTTTCCAAGAACCAGTAGACGTAGCAGCATTGGCTGCTTTGACAACAGTAAAAAGAGACTTGTTGAGAGATAATAAGAAGAAGGACTCCAAAGCCCTTGTCTATTTCTTTCACGAAGTACACAAGAGTATTTTCCCAAGGATTGCAGCAGCAACAAAGTCTAAGGAGGCATGTGATATTCTCAAAACAGCCTATCAGGCATGGAGAAGGTGAAGAAAACAAAGCTACAAATGCTGAGGATATACTTTGAAACTCTCTGTATGAAATAGTTTGATAACATAGACTCATTCTTCACAAATGTGACTAGGTTGGTTACCCAGATAAGGTCTCATGGAGAGACAGTTGAGGAAAGAAGAATAGAAGAGAAAATCTTGATAAGTCTGCCCTCAAGATTTGATGCCATAATAGTGACAATAGAAGAGACAAAGGATCTCTCACAATTTTCAGTGGATGAAATTCAGGCATCCATGATGTCACATGAACATAGACTGAACATAACAGGGAACTCCTCATTGGAGCATGCTTTCAATACACATATGTCTTTTAGTCGAGGAAGATCGAACTACTGAGGAAAAGGAAGAAGCCCATAGACAAGTGGAATAAACAGCCCTACAAGAACAAGTGAAAGGGGCATCAACTAGAATCAAAGCAAAGGCTCAAGCTAGAGTCAAGACCACGGACAAAGGTATGACAATTTGCAAGTCCAATGTCATTATTATAAAAAGTATGGCATTGTGCCAATAAATGTAGAAAGAAACAAAATGACACGAGTAATAGGAAAAATGTTAATTTTGCAAAAGAAAGTCAGAACCAGAGTAATGTGATTCTAACATGTAATGTAGCACAAGAAATACAAGAAGATGTATGGTTCTTAGACTCAGGTTGTAGTAACCACATGACTGGAAACGTATCAATGTTTTCCAGTTTGGATGAGAATGTGAAGTCTGAAGTGACAACGAGGAATGAAAGCAAAGTATTTGTCATGGGAAAAGGAAGAGTCAACATATTGACAACGAAGAGAGAAAAGAAGTCTGTGTCAGATGTATATTATGTACCTGGCCTGAAATGTAACCTTCTGAGCATAGACAACACGTGAACAAGGGCTACAATGTATTCTTTAAGAATAATGTGTGTACTATCATGGACATACCTCCAATTAAAAGGGTCATCACAGAAGTGCATATGACAAAGAATAGGATGTTTCCTCTCAAGCTCAGTACAGACTTGAAGGAAGGAGGTTTAGTAGAAGCAGTCACACAAGAAGTCTTTCAAGAAGTGAAATACGAAAACTGGTTATGTCATTTGAGATTTGGAAATCTTAATTTTGGAGGCTTGAACCTCTTTCATAGAAAAGGAATGGTAAAAGGATTACCACTCATAGAGAAACCAGACAGCCTATGTGAAGGTTGCAACTTGGGAAAACAATACAAAGAATCCTTTCCAGCAGGAAAGAATATAAGAGCAAAGGCACCGTTGGAGATTTTCCACTCAGATTTGTGTGTCAAACACCATCTTTAGCTGGCAGTCACTATGTCTTGACATTTATAGATTATTACACCAGAATGACATGGGTGTATTTCTTGAAACAAAAGAGTGAAGTGTTTGAACAGTACTACCACTTCAAATATCTTGTTGAGAAGCAGATTGGGCACTACATAAAAGTGCTAAGAACTGACAGAGGTAGAGAATATATCTCCAAATATTTCCTACGTTTATGTATGGAAAATGGAATACACAAGCAGTTTACCACAATATATACACCACAGAAAAACGGTGTTGCAGAAAGGAAGAATAGGACCATCATGGACATGGTCAGAAGTATGTTGAAGGCAAAAAATTTTCCAAATGAGTATTGGGCAAAAGCTGTCAATTGTGCAACTTATATTTTGAATAGATGGCCAACCAAAGTTGTTATGAACAGAGTTGCAGAAAAAGCATGGAGTGGAAAAAAGAATTTTGTCACCCACATGAAAGTATTTGGATGTGTGGAATATGCACATGTGCAAGATCAAATAAGAAAGAAGTTGGACATCAACGGGGAGCAGTGTACCTTTTTTTGATACAGTGATGATTCCAAGGCCTACAAACTCTATAATCCATCCACCAAGAAAGTTATAATCAACAGAGATGTGTAGTTTATTGAAGAAGAAGCTTGCGATGGAAGCTTAGAGAGAATAGTGAATGTGAAGACATGTATGTCTCACGAAGAGCAAGAGGAATGCACCTTAGCAAATAAGTCCTCCACGATGGCTCCTCCTCCACCTACACAAACACAAAAAACCACACCTAAGAAGGAAAAATAACAACCTTGAGAAATCAAGTATGTGCGTCTCCAAGCACACTACACGGATCAGTAACTCCCTCAATTTATAGTGAAACTCCAAGCACACCAAGAAGACCAAGATTTAGAAATTTGAGTGAAATTTATGAGCAAGAAGTTGATA
Organism: Pinus albicaulis; assembly: GCA_034641835.2. Taxonomy (NCBI): domain Eukaryota; kingdom Viridiplantae; phylum Streptophyta; class Pinopsida; order Pinales; family Pinaceae; genus Pinus; species Pinus albicaulis. The sequence continues at coordinate 928,677,029 of CM076583.1, forward strand.
ATAATAATGTTATGAACTCTTTATTTGTTTTTTTTGTCATGTTGAGGACCCAATTCATTTTGAAGAAGAAATAAATGAAGAAAAATGGATTGAAGCAATGAATAAAGAGAATGGTGCAATATAAAAGAATGATACATGGGAGTTAGTGGACCTCCCACAAGGTAAAGAAGTCATTGGAGTAAAATGGGTCTATAAGACTAAGAGAAATGCTGAAGGAAAAATAGAAATGCATAAAGCAAGACTTGTTTTCAAAGGCTACAAGCAGAACTAAGGAATATATTATGAAGAAACCTTTGCACAAATTGCAAGTATGGAAATCATCATTTCTGAATGGATTGCTGAAAGAGGAGGTATATGTTGAAAAACATATAGGATATGAGATTGAATGGAAAGAGCACAAGTTTTGAAAGTTGAAGAAAGTTTTGTATGGGATGAAGCAAGCACCAAGAGCATGGTACAATAGAATTGATGCTTACCTGATAGAAAATGGGTTTGAAAAATGTGATGGTGAATCCACACTCTACATTATAGAAAATGATGGTAAGATTTTTTGTTTTTGTTTTATATGTATATGATTTAATTTTCACACACAATGAAGTTTCTCTCATTGCTAATTTTAAAGGAGCCATGAAGAGTGAATTTGAAATGATTGAATTGGGTTTATTGAGATAATTATTGGGCATAGAAGTAAAGCAATATGAAAATGGAATTTTTATTTCCCAAGAAAAATATGTTGCAGAAGTTTTAAAGAGATTTAACATGCAGCACATCAAAGAAAAAATAACTCCAAATGTCATGGGGTTGAACCTTAAGTAAAGAATATTGCACCAAAAATGTCGATCCGACATTGTACAAGAGCATAGTTGGTAGTCTAATGTATCTGACTGCAACTAGGCTTGATATTATGTATGTTGTAAGTTTAATTTTCAGATTCATGGAGACACCAAATGAGACACATTGGCAAGCAACCAAGAGAATATCGAGGTATGTGAATGGAACGAAGGAGTATGGTGTTCTGTACTCCTCAACTGATAATTTTAAGTTGATTGGTTACACTGGCAATGATTGGGCTAAAAGTGTAGATGATAGAAAGAACACATCTCTGTATGTATTTAATTTGTGATCGAGAGCCATTTCATGGGCTTCCAAGAAGCAACCAATAGTTGCATTATCAATAGCAGTTGCAGAATATGTGGCAACAACAACAACAACATGCCAAGTAGTATGGATGAGAAGGATGCTGAGATATTTGTGTCATGAGAAAGACAAAGGAACCATAATTTATTATGATAATAGCTCAGCAATAGCATTGTCAAAAAAATTTGTTTTCCACAAGAGAACAAAGCATATTGATGAAAAATATCATTTTAGAAGAGAATTGGTTAACAATGGTGAGATTGTTTTGTAGCATTGCAGGACAGAGGAACTGTTCGCCGATATCCTCACAAAGCCATTACCACAGAAGAGTTTTGAGTATCTCAGAAAATGTCTGGGAATGATTGATGGCGAAAGTTCTGATTAAGGGGGAGTGTTGGAACTTTACTCCCAACCACTGCCATGAATAATCAGTGGTGCAGCCCACAACTTCATCAAATTTTCAGCAGGGAGGGAGAGCAGTAGATCCAAAGAACTGGAGCCGTTTTCACGCAATCCACACAAGACAGTAAAATGAGTACTGCAGGCCATCCTCTGCATTTATTTACTCAACCACCACATTGAATTACCTTTTTTCCCATAGGCTCAGCCCACAAATTTTATGGTTTATACATAAGCCTTTCCGTTGTTAATTTAAATCCCCGCCGATGCGATATCTGGTGGGACCCACCTAAACCTTTACCGCATGAACCAAAACTTTGTTATTCTGCCTATTCCTTTGTTTTTCGCTTACCACACTTCCCACCATTTAAGTGCCCACGGCCCCACTTTGCAACATTTAGCGTTTACCACTTAATGCTTCACTGAATATTAAATCTCAACCGATGCGATATCAGTGAGACCCATAATCCTTACCGCACTTCGCAAGTTATAAGTCTTACCTTTTATGCCATCTGCAGAGCACACTTCGTAAAGTTTAAGTTTTACCATCTAGCCTCCCACAAGTTATTTTATGTTGTTTGCGATGCAATGCAAGAGGGGGCACATGTCAAGCTAAGTAGGGCAACACATTTCGCACATCGCAAGGTTTTGTGTTTACCAGTAATGTTCCACAAGTTATGTTATTTGTTTTGCAATGCGATATCACCGTCGCATATCGCAATCGCAATATTTTAAGTTTTCCGCCAAACTTCCTGAAGGCTATGTTAATTTTGATGTGATGTGATAAATGCCACATCACTATCACACATCCTAGCCCGCAATGTTTAATGGATAGTGAAAATGTTAAATGTTATAATCATTGGTATGAGATTTGCGATAGCGCGCCGGATGTGATATGGTCACAGATGAAACCGATAAATTTTGAGATTCGTCAGTTTGTGTGTTGAGCAATTTTTTATGTGTTTTCGTGTGTAATTCAGAATACGACCCATGTGCTGATTTATTGAAGAAATGGATCTTTCAACAGCCCAAGGGCAGGAAGTTGTTGAAAATAATTTCAACATTGATTCACATTGATTAGAATTAGGTTTTCAGGCTTCGACAATTTGTATAAGAAATGTAATTTTAATTGTTTTGAGTGAGTTGAATAGAAAACTGAATTTCATTCTACTCATATGTTTTTACACTGTCTATGTTTGACTCTTAATTTCCATAGTATTTTGCATTCTCTGTGTTGTGGGGAAAAAAACATTTCCTCTGTTTATTGTATTCAAAAATTTCAACACTCTATAACTAAGACAAATTTGTGAAAAAACAAAACAAAACTCTAGAATTAATATAGATATGTGAAAGAAGCAACAAATTCATTTTTCTAACAGATAATAAGAAAAAAATTCTCTATATTTTTGGCTAAATAAGAAGAAAATAATTTTATCGCAAGATACCTCTATATCTTCATCTCAATAGTTAAGATTTTTCCAAATAGGGCACCGAGAGTACTGAGAGACACTTATGCAACACATTGCTTGCTTTGTTCAAGCAGTAATAGATTCAGCTCCACGAAATCCAATTTTTCATTTGTAATTAGCTTTTTTTTATTTTGATTTGAAATAAATTTTGGTACCAACTATGTGTATCAAAAAGCTTTTGCAATTGTAGATTCAGGACATCTAACAGATAAAGAGAAAAATGGTCTCTTCACTTTGCTTTCTTGCTCATTGGTTGTCTGAAACTGGAAATGAATTTGGCGATAAGAGAATATAGAGAAAATATATATGCAATCCGCAGTTTAATTGATGGATTTTGAATGTAATTTTGGTGAGTCAATCGGCATAAGCACCTTGTCGAAGTACAAAAATGAGAATCAAACAGGGGGTTGTAATCTTTTGAACGCAAAAACTAACATAGGCATCTTTTTCACTTGAATAGGATCCAGTGAATTCATGACCACTCACAAAATACAGTATTTTGAAGTTAGTTTCTTAATTAACCAATTGCATTTTATTTTATTTCAATCAGCTTAATTACGAAAGCTAATTAAAAAAATGGGTACCCTAAATATTTGATTACAAATGAATATGGAGTGAAGGTAACCAATAATAATGGTAAAATATGTAATGAATGGGATGAAGGTAATGTATACAAATGGTAACATGTGGTAGTTTGAAATTACTTAGTTGGTTGATTTAACCGAAGGCATTTTATTTTATTTCGATTAGTAACACTGAGTTTAATTGAAAGAATGGGTACCCTAAATGTTTTACTACAAATGAATACAGAGTGAAAAACACTTATTTTTAGGGGTTGATGCTATAAACTCAAGTGAATAACAAATTCAATAACAAATTCAAGGGATTACTTATAAAACCCCAAGGTATTATTCTAAAAATACAAGATATTATATGGAAATCAATTATGGTCGACCATGGTCCAACATCACATTGTGACAAAGATTGTCTCAATATGAAAATAAACTATGATTAACCATCGTTATTTTAGGGTTTATAGTATTGATATTAGGATTTACATACCTAAGGTTTATAATATTAATCCCTTGGGTTTTCAATCTACGAGTTTATAATATTAATCCCTTGGGATTATTAATCCAAGGGTTCATAATCCTAGGGTGTAATATTATTCATAGGGTTTATAATATTAATCCTCATGTTTAATATAAATCCCTGGTGTTTATAATAATGGTCAACCATGGTCAACCATTTTCCAACATCAAATTGTGAAAAATATTTTATGAATATAAAAATTAACCATGGTCCAATGTCACATTGTGATAAAGATTGTTTCAATATGAAAATCAATGATACTCAACCATGGTCAACCATGGTCCAAAGTTGCATTGTGACAAATATTTATCTCAATATGAAAATGAACCATGGTCAACCATGCTTATTTTAGGGTTTATAATATTTCCCTTTAGGTTTATATAAATTTGGTTTATTATATTAATCCCTCGAGTTTATCATACCTTGGGGTTTTAGAATTAGTCCCTTGGGTTTATAATAACAATTCCTTGGGTTTATCAATCAGATGGTTCATATTTCCAGGGTATAACATTTTTCATAAAGTTTATAATATTAATCCTAGGGTTTAATATAAATCCCTTAAATTTATAATCATTTCCAATCATGTGCAACCATGGTTCTATGTCACATTGTGACAAATATTGTGTCAATATTAAATTCAACCTTAGGTTTCATATTATTTTATTGGTTTTATAATCCCGTGGTCTTTAAGTATAATCCCTTTGGTTTATTATTCCCTTGGATAATATAAATCACTTGACATTTTTAACGTAAGAGTTCATATTCCTAGGGTATAATATTTTTCATATGATTTTGAATATTAATCCTATCTTTTAATATAAGTCCCTTGTGTTTATAATCATGGTCAACCATGGTCCAACCCAATGTGATATTGTGAGAAAGAGTGTCTCAATATGAAAATCAACCATGGTCCAACATCACATTGTAATAAAGACTCCCTCAATATGAAAATCAACCATGCTCAACTATGTTTATTTTATGTTTTATATTATTTATATTAGGATTTATATACCTTCGATTTATAATATTTATCCCTTGGGTTTAATATTATTCCCTTTGGTTTGTAATCATATGGTTTTTAATATTACTCCCTTGGGTTTACAATATGAATCCTTTTGGTTTATTAATATAAGGGTTCATATTTCTAGGGTATAATATTATTCATAGGGTTTATAATATTAATACTTGAGTTCAATATAAATCCCTTGGGTTTATAATCATGGTCATCCATTATCAACCATGGTCAAACGTCACATTTTGAAAAACATTATCTCAATATTAAAATTGACCATAGCCAACCATCATCAACCATTGTCAAGCATTTTCAATTTTGGTCAACCATGGTCTTTCATGGAAAACCATGGTGCAACACCATATTATGACAAATATTGTCTAAATAAAGGTAAATTCAATGTGTAGTTAAAATAAAATAAATTTGTTGAAAATAAGTTTCATATTTTGTGAAAATAATTATGACAAAGATTGCGTCAATATGAAAATCAGTAATGGTGAACCAATGTGAACTATTGTCTAATGTCGTACAAAGATTGTTTCGATATGTAAATAAACCATGGTCTACCATGGTCAACCATGTTTATTTTAGGGTTTAAAGATTGTTTTAGTATGTAAATCAACCATGGTCTAGCATAGTCAACCTTGTTTATTTTAGGGTTTATAATATTTATCATAGGGTTTATATACCTTAGTTTATAATATTTATTTTATGATTTTTCATAGGATTTTCTCGATATGAAAGTTAATAATCATGGTCAACCATGGTCCAACGCCGCATTGTAACAAAAACTGTCTCAATATGAAAATCAAAACATTACCAACGATGGTCCTCTCTCAATATGAAATTCAACCATGATCAATAATAGTTTATTATATTTATCTTAGGGTTTATATACATTGGGTTTATAACATTTATTAAATTAATTAACTAGTTATTATTATCTAATTTATTATTATTAAAAGTTAAATTAAATAATTTTTGTTTTTTAAATATAAATTAAAAAAATTAAATTATTATTATTTTTTATTTGAATTATTATTTAAATAAATATTTAATAATTTTTATTTAAATTATTGATAATATTTATTTAATTATAGTTATTAATAAATATTTAATGTTATTATTAATTAATATTGCTACGATTATTAAATAATTAAATAATATGAAATAATAATTAATAGAAGTTAATTATTATTATTATTATTAATTATATTAGTAATATATTTATTTTAATAGTATTTTTTAAAGATTATTATTATTATTATTATGTATTTATTGATTTATATCAACCACCTTTATTGCTAATTATATTTGGATTTAGAAATTAAAACTATTGATATTAATTTTTTTTTTTTTTGAATATGTAATAATAATAATTAGTTTTATCATTAAATAACATGAATTTAGAAATTTATCTTTAATGTTGTTAATTAATTATTTTTCCATTTACATATAGTTATTTTTTTTTTTTTTAATTAAAATTCTGAACTCTATAAATGTCAAGTGTGTTTAGAGATAGTTTACCAATAAAAAAATTTGGTTCTGAAAATAATGTGAAATCATCAATGACTCCATTTTATTTATAGTTTTATTTTTTTATTTTATTTTTTCAATTAAAACTGTGAAGTCTATAAATGTCAAGTATGTCTAGGTAGTTTACTAAAAATAATGTGAAATTGTTAATTATTTCTATTTTCTTTTTCTTTTTCATTTTTCAATTTAATTTGACTATATTTAAACTAAGTAGCAAAGATTAACTCCTATGTGAAATTGTTAGTCAACTCCATTTTCTTTATATATTTTTTTTCAATTTAATTTGATAATATTTAAACTAAATAGCCAAGATTAACTGCTATGCATGGTTTGATAAATTATGTAATGTTTCTAATTTTAACCTTTATATTTTTTCTCTAATACTTAATTTTAATATAAGAAAGAATTAAGAAAGAATTTTACATGTTATTGTAGTCTCTATCGGATTTTTTTTTTTTTTCTAATATTCTAGGGTATCATGACCATGGTATAGTTGTCTAGCATAATGTATTAGTTCCATGGTATAATGAGTTCACTTGTGTTGTGAAGATTTAATCTTTCCCAAAAGATTTTATTGGTTACTTATAGTAAATTTGATGTAATTTAACAATACAACTCAACACTGAAATATAAATATTTTAAATTAATCATATTTTTAAATTACAATTTTTTTAAATTACAATTTTGGTGGAACTATTCACATTAAGTAGAGAAAAAATATTGTAAAAAAAGGTCTCTTGGCTAGAGATCAGAGTTCAACTCGATCAAAGGTTCGATCCCACACTTAGGGAAGGGGAAACAGGGGACGAAGAATTGAGTGGGGAGAATTTTGAAACCAGAAAAAAGAACAATAGTTCTCGCATATTGATTAACAGTCATAATACAAAAATGCCCGAGAAGTTTGAAACCTGAAAAAAAGAACTACAGTTCTTGCAAACTGAGTGAAAGTCATAAAAAAGAAGCAAGAAACAACCAGTAGAGGACCTGTGAATTATGGGCCCGAGGGGGGCTACGTCTCTTCCTCTTCATTAAGGTAATCCTCCACGCTGATCGGTCTGTTCGAGGTCCCCTCCTCTAGGTTGAAGCAATGGCGCTGTGACGAACCCGCATCTTGTGAATTCTGCATTGCATGGACCTCCTCCTTGACTCGAGTGCTCGGGTGATGGCGCTGGGCCGAACTGTGCTTCAGCAAGTCATAATGTGGGGACGAACTGTCAAAAAACTGAAGGTGGTGAACAACTTTGACATAGGCTTCGAATTTATTAGAAAGCACTTCCATTTTCTTCTCCAGGTGCCGTGTGACATTGTGCTGGTCCTGGAGCGCCAACGCAATCAAGGTTTTCGTATGCCAATGCAGATCGATGGCTCGGGTGTAGAGATTCTCTTGACCTCTGGTTAAGGCAGGGTCCGGGATCCAATGGAGGGCTCTATCAAATTCTTCAGTAGTAGTGGCCCTACGGCGAGCCGCGACATTCGCGTCCAGCCTGGCCAACCTTTCCTGCATCAGACAAGGGGTATTTTTAGTAAAGGCTAGAGTAGCGTTGTGGGCCACAGTCTCCGCTCTGGTGACCGGGGGATGGGAGGGATTGTCCCATTAGAAGTTGCAGGTGCGGCGGTTTTGGGGAGAAGGGTTGCGGCGATGGGGGGCCATGGTAAGAAAATGGGACGAAGAGATGGAGTGATTCAAAAAAGGTCGACAGTAGTAGAATCATATCAGGAAGAGAGGGGGGCTGAGCTATGGGAGAGAATGAGGGTGATAGGTGAGGGGAGGGGAATATATGGCTGCGAACCAGGGGCAAGGAGGAGCGGGTGTACATTTGTTCCACATGCGGATGGAGTTGATGGAGGCAGGCTTGGAGTAATGGAGATGCATGGGATGGTATTGGGGAGTGCCTCCCAAGGACAAGCCATTAGCGAATGCAAGCATGAGAAGGGGAGCAGGGTACTCAATCATGATGAGTGATGGGATCTGACGATTCTAACAAGACCTCAACCATTTGTAATTCCAAACCATTGGTGTGCATGCATTTAGTTCGGATCGTTGGAGTATCGTTATCCATCCAGTCCTTTGAGACTAATCTTGACGAGGTCTTTACTCCCTGGTTGGAAAGGTGGTCCGCAAGTTTATTCGCTTCCCTTCTGATCACATTGAATGAGACACCTCTCGCATCCCCAAGGCTTTCTTTGATCCTGTGTAAGATTCTGTTAATGCGCCAGCATTCAGAGACCTTGGCAACGCTACGCCCCTGCTGCAATTTCCTGCAATCTTGGGTAGCCACGTTGGAGTTGCCGTCAACAAGTAGGGGACAATATTTGTTTTACTTGGCAATAGCTATGCCATTTGCAAGTGCCTGGAGCTTTGCTGCGTTATTTTTAGTGTGCCCCAGGTTGCCGTAGTAAATCCATAGGATGATACCCTGATGGTTACGGAACACCTCACTGAATCCATCCATGCCTGGGTTTTTCTTGGATGCACCATAGTAATTGAGTTTGGTGAAGGAAGGATCCGGAGGTTGCTAGATGGACAGAGGCAGGGGAGATATTGAAGCATTAGGGGCAACGATGATGGGGGGGGGGGGGAAGAGGAAAGTTGAGGAGGGAGAGAATGCAACAATCGTCGGCAGAGGGAGGGTTAGGTGGGTCCTGGAGCTTGGCAATGGAGGCCACTTCATGGAGGGTGCTCTTAATTTTGTGGATCGTCCGTTCTTCCTTAGAGGCCAGATCCCTGAAAATTCAGGAATTATGTTCTTTCCAGAGGGCTCGGCATATGATGCCTGAGAGGAGATTCCAGGAAAGGTTGAACAGGGGATGATTGGAGAAAGTAGGGCACCAATTTTCTAGAGAGGAATGAATGGAGTCAAGAGATCAGCCAGAGGCTTTGAAGACATTAAGGTTCCAAGATCAAATTTTGGAGGCATAGGGGCAGATGTTGAGGATATGATTGGTCGTTTCAACTTCAGAGAGGCAAACAGTGCAAACTGAGGGTCATATGAATCCTTTCTTGAGAATATTATCCCACGTAAGAATTTTCCTGTGCATAAATAGCCAGAGAAAGAGAGCGATTTTTGGTTTGTGATTCTTGCTCAAAATATTGTGCCATTTGTGATCTGGTTGGACACGGGTGGGATTTTGCAAGAAGTTGTAAGCTTCTTTGATGTTGAATTTCCCTGCTGCTTTAGTTCCCCAGCGCAGGATGTTCGGACCCTCCTCCATTTGAATTTTCCTGTTATTAAGTTCCTTAACTAGGATATTTCTCTGCTGATGGAGATTGTGGGGAAGAAAATCATGGGTGTTTATCTATTCTCTCTATTCAACGTCTCCCGTAGGTTTCCAGTAGTCTTTGACTTTGATTTTGTTTTGCGTTTCAAGCTGTTATTTGACAGGCCTATAGATTTCCAATTCAAACTTGGGCTACTACTCCCAGGCATCCCCCAAGAATAAGGCATTTTGACCATTACCAATTTCCCAGAATTTGTGGTCTTGGATGAGCGTTCTATTGGCCCAGGCTTGACTCCAGATGGGAGAACCTTTAATGTTACCCAAACACCTGATTAGAGAGTCCTAAGGGAGATTAGGGGCATATTTAGCCTTCCAAATCATGGCCCAGTGAGTGGAGGGCGTGGTGAGCTAGTGCCACCAAGTCTTGGCTCCCAGAGCCTTGCCCAAGAGGTCTGGGTCACGAAGGCCTAGAACACCAGCCTGCTTTGTAGAACAGACCTTATCCCAGGCCACTAGAGCCCACTTCCCTTTATTAGCCTTGCCTTTCTAGAGTAAATCCCTCTGAATGGCTTTGATCTGGTTCGATATAGATCTCCGGGTAGTAATGGCTAAAAGACTGTAGAGGGGCATGGCCTAAAGACCCTTCGCCATGATGACAAAAAGGAAAGGGGAGAGAGGATCACCTTGTCGGATTCCCCTAAAAGGGTTGATGATTGGGGAAGGGGAGCCATTTAGAAGAAGAGAGAAAAAGGCCCCTGAAACCATAGCCATGATCCATTTGATACAATATTTGTTGAACCCGAAGGTAGCCAAAATGTGTCTGATGTAATTCCAGTTGATCTTGTCGAAAGATTTTGACATGTCCAACTGTATTAGCATACCTTGCTTGCCCTAATCTTTGAGAGAGTGGATTATTTCTTGCGAGAGGATGATGCCGTCCATGATTTTTCTGCCCTAAACATACCCTGTTTGGTTTTTAGAGATCAAGAGAGGCAAGAGAGGTTTGATACGGCTGGAAAGAACCTTGGAGATAATCTTGTAGATTACATTGCATAGAGCAATGGGTCTAAATTGATCTGGAGTGTCTGCCCTGTCAGATTTAGGAATTAGCACTAGGAAGGTGGCATTGAGGGAGGAAAAGATGGATTTTTTCACTTTGGATTCCTCCACTAAATCATATACCTCATTTTTTATCGTGCTCCAGCAAGCCTTATAGAAATCAATGGTGAAGCCATCTGGCCCTGGTGCTTTTCCATTTGGCATAGAATGAATTACCTCTTCCACTTCCTCGATGGTAATCCTTTTTAACAACATTTGATTGTGTTCTCGTTCATAATAGACGGGATGTTTTTGGTGATCTTTCTGATATGTTCCTCGTTGTGTTGCCCCTCATAGGTTAGAATGTTTGAGAAGTGCTGATGCAGTTCTTCCTCAATTTCTTGATGGGTATCAAGTATATGGCCCTGCTGATATTTTAGGTTGAGGATCCTGTTGTGCTTTCTATGTTGGATCATGGATTTATGGAAGAAAGAAATATTTTTCTCCCTATCTTTCAGCCATCTAATCCTAGATTTCTGTCTCTAGAGGGTTTCTTCTTGGGAAACCCTGTCCTCCCATTATTTCTGTAATTCCATTTCCAGTTTTTTTGTTTCCTTTGTCAATCCATTTTGGATGATTTTTTGTTGAGTTTATTTCATTTTTAGTTCTAGGACTTTTTTCTCCGCAGTGATATCTCCAAAGGCTTCCTGGTTCCATTTTTTAATTTCCTGCTTAATGAATTTTAGTTTCTGATGGAAGATTTACATCTTGCTGCCCTGCTGAGGGGACGAAGAGGCCCACCAATCCTTGATTTTTTTTGGAAATCAAGGTGAGAGAGCCAGAACGCTTCAAACCTCAAGGGGGAATTCTTTGTCCTCTCAGAGATTTTAATGCTTAGAACAATCGGCCAATGGTCTGAGCCAATTTGTGGAGCGATACTGGCTTTTGTTTCTATGGAGGAGAGGAATAACTCTTCAGAGAGTAGAAAGTGATCTAGTCTAGAGGAGATTTGGTGCTCCCCTCCTCTCCTGTTATTCCAGGTATGAATGTCATTCTTCTTGGGAATGTCGATGAAGCCATTGCTATCAATCAAGTCTTGGAAGGCTTGTGAGTCCGAATCTAATCTTTGAAGGCCACCCCTTTTTTCCCCCAAGTTAAGGATCATATTGAAGTCCCCAGCAAGGATTTGGTGCTTATGATCGAGAGGTTGAAGGAAAGAGGTGAGATGACTGATCCAGGCTAGGTGATCATGAACAGTATGGGGATCGTAAAAATTGGTAATACAGATTTGTTCTTTTGTTCCGATGATTTGGAGAATGTTGGTAAGTGCATGTCTTGAGGTGAAGGAGTTGATCAGCTAAAACCTGGAGTCCTTCAAGAATGTAGCAATGACTCCAGCGGCACACAAAGATGCAGTGGCAACATGACTGTATTGCTTCTTAAAGCAGGCTTGTTGGATGGACATCATTTCATTCACTCCACTTTTTGTTTCTTGTATCATTAGAATATCCATTTTGCTTGTGGTAACCTTGGATTTGAGGATCCTTTTTTTTGTAGGACTATTGAGTCCCCTTATATTCCAAGATGTGCAGATCATGATAAAATATTGGGAGTAAGAGATAGAGCCTTTACCTTGCCCGCATTAATGAGTTTGATGCCTAACTCTTGCAAGCGTTGGCTGTTTGTTTTTCCACCTCCTCTTTTTTATTTCCCTGTGGTGATTTGGTTGTTGGCTTTGAGGTTCACTCTGATCCCTCTAACTTGGTTTTTTCCTTTGCTTTGCTGCTCCCTTTGTTTTTTGAAGTGTTGTTACAGAGTGTATGCCTCTTCAATTCTTTGGAGGTAGTCTTCTGGTATGCCCTCAAACACTTTTGGGGTCCATTATTTTGCTATCTTCTACAGGTCCATTCCCATTAGGATGTCTTCTATCGCTTTTTCCTCTAAGGTGGGTAGGTCTTGTGTAAAGTCCAGCTCATTTTCCTCCTGAGTTGCTTGTTCGGCTTGAGGGAGATTGAATGCGTTTTCCATATCTGTGTCCATTTCCTTTTTATGTTCATCATTTTGTTCCTTGCTATTGCTGAACTGCCCTATTTCCTCTGTAGAAGGGGCAAGGATCTCATATCTGTTTTGATGTGTTTGCTTTGTTGTTTCTCTTCCTGTGTTGATCTTTCGAGTTTGCCTGCTTTTTTTATTTACTTTGATGAATCCTTGCTCATCTTTCATACTTGATGGATTTTCTTTTGGAGGTGGTGGGTTTTGTGGGAAATCTCTGAAAATATGACCATGTTCATTTCATTTTCTACAACAAAATGGTATGTGCTCATAATCCATAGCTTGAGTCCACGTTTCGTCTCGAAAGTTCAAGTTGATGGTTGCAGGGAGGGCTCTGGAGACATCAATATAAGCAGCGATTCGAGCATATGAAATATAGTGACCATTCTTAGTACCCTCTGACATATTTATGTATTATCCCAGACTATTGCCAATTTCTTTTAGAACCGAGGGAGCCCAATAGTCCGTGGGGAAAGAATAAATTCTAACCCAGACTAGGACTCGAGTGAAGTCTTCTTTTTCCAAGGTGAATTTCTCCTTCCAAAATCTCAAGTACAGACCTGTTGAGTTGAAGAAATACAGACCTCCTTCGAAGATTCCGTTCTTGTCTGCTAAGAGATCAAAGAATATGGTAAAGAATCCCTTCGAACCAAGCTGCAGTTCTATGGCCCCTTTGGGGTTCCATTTGGCTTGGATCTAGCCTTTAAGGGCTCTTTCGGAGGGCCAGATTCCCATAAACTTACAAATGATGGCATGTTCTTTCATGTATTCTCTATAGACCTCTATATCAGGATCTTGAATAACTATTTTTGGGATCTCTGAGGCTTTTGGGTGGCAAGCAGGCGTGGTTTTATTCTTATCCTGATTTGTTTCCCGAGCCTCAGAGTTTTTTCGACATGATCTTTTGATAGGTGTTTTTTCCGTTCAGAGTCCCCTGTCTTATCTTGATGACCGCTTGTAGAGGAGATCTAGTTGGAGCCGTGGTTATATTTTCCTTTTTCTTGACAAGGGGAGCTCAGACGAAGCTCTAGATCTGACCAGGGAGAGGCTGAGGATTTAATGAAGCACGAGAAGAGAGAGAGGTTGGGAGTGTGGAAGGAGCCCAGCACCTGATCTTTGTAAGAGGGTCCCGTAGGGCGAGCAGTCTGCTCCAATGCCGATGCCACAGAGGGTAGGAGCAATGCAGCGACGGGCCACAGGCTCAGAGCTTGCAGCAAACCAGGGCCAGCCACAGTGAAACCCTAGGGAGAGTGTAGAGGCTAGTTTTTTTCCTCACCAGAAATCAACTAAATCCACAAATTACAAATTTTATTACTTAACATTAATTTATTACATTTATTTATATGGGAAAGAAATTTACTTGCATTACTTCATTACATGAAATTTTAAAATTGAAGTTGAATAATATGTAATTTATGAAATTTTAAAATAGAAATTGAACATGTAATTTATTAATAAGAGAGTGAGAAGGATATGTAATATATTTGTATCATATATTACTTTCTAAATGATAAAATTATATTTTTGAAATATTTTTTGAAACATTTTTTCTCATTGTATTTGAAACATTTCAAAGTTTTATAAAAATTACTAAATATGAAAAAGCGTCATGTGTCCATTTGAAGAAAGGATATCCTTTCCATGCTCTAGATATGACACGAACCAATCTTGTTCCAACCATTACATAAGGTGATAATATTTTAGAATACCCTATTCATATCTTTTATTATCATTCCTGAAAATACAATCAACTTTAGTATTTCTCTCCTTTCAGAAGGAAATCATTTTTTTTTTATCATTCTAGTTTTAGAAGAATTATCAACTTTCATATTTCTTTATTCTTTTTAAAAAACACTCTCTATTTTAGATTCTTGAAAAACTTATTTATATAAATGCTCAGACCCACCTCCCTCTCAATTTACGTAGCTGGACGTTGTCATTCATTACTGAAATTTTTTGTCACTGGAAAATTTCTACAGCCAGAAGTCAATCCTATACTCATAATTACACGTCTTATTAGTCCCTGCCAATGACAATGCAAGTAATATAGCGATCGCTTAGTCGTTGAACTCATATTAATTTGTGTTGGCTAGCCTCTTTACTAAAATTTAAAGAAACTTTCACCTTCCTAATTTGGCTTCACACAAATTTAAGCAAATTTTTGAATTAATTTGTGTTGATCAACCTCTTTACTAAAATTTAACCAAACTTTCACCTTCGTAATTTGGCTTCACAAAAATTAAACCAAAGTTTTGAATTGGAAGTATTATTGGAAACCTCACGTCTAAAGTTTTGAATTGGAGGTCTTATTGGAAACCTCACGTCTATCAAGGCAACATGGAGGCAACATTTACATGCATATCCAAAGTTTATACTGCTTATTTATTCATTCACATTTTTCATATCTAGACTAATGCTAGCATTAGTATTTTGACATTAAATTTTACTATAATATTATAAATTCTTAAATATACATATCACCCATTTCACCTATTTGGTTTGTTGTCACTTCTTGCCACTTTAAATTCTTAAATATACATATCGCCCATTTGGTTTGCTGTCATGCAGACAACATTACAAGCATATCCAAAGTTTATACTGCTTATTTATTCATTCACATTTTTCATATCTAGAATAATGTTAGCATTAGTATTTTGACATTAAATTCTACTATAATCTTATAAATTATTAAATATACATATCACCCATTTGGTTTGCTGTCACTTCCTGCCACTTCGCTTTTTTTTTTCTTGCACCACTTGACTTGTTTGTCATTTCTCTGCTAAGAATATTTTCCTCTCTTTCCATATGGCTCAAGTCAGGTATTCATTGTAGGTGCCACAGTAATCTCTTTGGTTTTCTGCTTTTCTGATTACAACTATGTTTCTCAGAAAAAGAAAGCACGCGAAAGAGATTGAAGAATGGGAGCGAGAGTTTTGGCCTCATAGATTCACTTACAAGGAGCTTAGCATCTCCATGAACGATTTCCGTGATGAAAACATTGGGTATTGGTAAAAGAGGGTTTAGGAAAGGTTTATAGGGGTATTCTCCCTGACAACTGCCAAGAAATCACAATCGAATGTATAACGAAGGAGTTCACAAGAAATCACAATAAAATCTATAACAAGGGAGTTTTTAGATGGAATAAAGCGCTTCATGGCAGCGATTTTGATAACAGGACACATGCCACACTGAAACCTGGTTCAAATTAAGGGATGGTAGTTCTTATCCCCTGCCCAACTTTGAAACAGAGGCAAGATTTGGAAATTGGGGGATTCATCGTGTCTTTTTAGGGGGTTTGAAGCTAAAAGTTTAGTAAAATCGTTATTTTAGAAGACTAAGATATATGATTTTGGGGATACATAAGGGATGCAGGGTGAGATTGAAATGCTTCCCTTGTAGTGAAGATTGATAATTCTTGGTCCCCAACCAAGGCCATATGCAGGGAAAGTCCAGAGCAGCATGCCAATCAACAGGAGAAATAGGGTCATCAAATGACTTCATTATGGTTTTTGCATCCTCCGCTTAAGCTATGGTGTCGTTGCATCCCATCTTCAACATCCTATCTTCAGGGTGGGCTTGGATTTGTGTCCAATAACAGTCTATGATAGTCCTCGATGCTCATGGTGGGCTTGGAATTGATAGTTATTTCGAGTAATAGAATACTGAAGGGGACTCGTATGGATGCAACAAGGAGAAAGGAGACATATATCCAGTAGAACGATGCAGAGTCCATTTGGGTGAACATGGATTGGAATTCCCAACAAGAAGAGGATCTTCCCGTAGTGAATACAACCATAATCCCATTGATCACTTGCTTCTGAATGAAATTACTAGGTTTTTCCTTTAATCAATTATTCTTCTTATTCGTTTCTTTAGGGCACACTAAAAATGAAGCAAACAATGTACCTATAGCAACAAAATTTGAAACATATATCTTTATGGCTCACCCATTCTTATAATGAATTGTTTTGTTGTGTTTGTTAATTTCACAAAAGTTGATATGAGATATATATTAGAAGTAGATTGGCAGTCATCTCCTTGAATATGCTCAGAAGCTCCTCCTCTCATATATTTGCTTCATCCAATTCTTCAATTATCCTTTAGTCCTCTATCAAATATTTGATTCATACAATTCTTTAATTCTCCTTGAATATGATCAGAAGCAATTGATATGAATTTTTATTTTTGGCTCAGATATCAGTTTGGCATGCACTCCTTCGAGTAGCTGATAGAGTTCAGCATCAACCCAGAATCCTGTAGAATCCACCTCATCGATGATGGTAGTCACCGTCGATCCATTGACTGTGTTGAGATTTTCAGTTTTATTAAAATAGTCAAAAATCTCAGTAGGTGACAAAAATTAGGAATTTGTTGCTAGATTAGCTCCAGGTTGTTGGGAGGGAGTTAATGCATCCTAAATTTGAGTTGAGAGGATTTATGAGGTAGTTAGATTCTCCTTGCTATAAAACATGTATCCATACAGATGGTTTGAGGGGTGTGTGAGAGTTTGTAATCTCCTGTTTGATTAATAAAATTGCCTATGCCTATGTTGTGTTGACGTAGCCCAGAATGGTTGGGTGAACCACGCAAAAACACTGTGTCATGTGTATGATTTTATTTGCTGAGTATTTGTTTTGTTAATTGCTGTGCATCTGATCTCCAACAATTGGTATCAGAGCATTGTTGGAGTGCTGGTGCTGTTGAGTGTTGTCCTGGAGTTTACATGCTGGTGTTGCGTGGAGGTGGAGCGCAGTTGAGCGCTGTCCAACAGAACTGTAAGGCGTGGAGCTCATCCACAAGCAGCGAAGGGAAGTGCTGGTGCGTGGCGTGTTGGACTGCTGTCCAACCAACGTAGAGGTATGTCGAGATGCTATGTGGAGATGCGTTCATAACGCTGGAGCGTAGACCTGCGTGTGTTTGATTGGAGGTTAAAACAGCGTTGGATCAATTTTCTCGAGACTCGGCCTGACGTGATCAAAGCTCCCAACAATAAATCACTGGATTCTAACTGTTATCCCAACTGTAAGTCTGCATGCTTGAGAAAATGAATATTGTGCGTTGGTCATTCCTGGTGGTTCGTGTACGTTTGAGCAGTGGTATCCATGCGTTGAAGGTTGAAATTCCACCTTGAATACTATGCTAACTCTTGTGCATTAGTGAAAAATATTTTTTGATGGTCGTGGGTGGTACTTAAAAAGGAACGGCGCTGCTGCTTGGTAATCTGCCAGTCTGAAAGTCAAATCGTATGCCATTTTTTGAAAGTGTTGTTTCATAAATCGATTTTGGAGTTTTGTAAAAAGGTTAAATATATAAATCGATTATATTTAAAATCGATATACATATTTAAATTTTTTTTGTTTAAAGCGATTTATATATATCGATTTGGATTGTATTGAAAATCGATTTGTATTGGCACCATTTGCACACGGTATTTTTTGAAGTGGTGTTTTTTTAAAAAGGATGAAAATCGATTTGGTATCAAATTCACATATGGTATGAAGGTGAAGGAAATATATATTTTTTTAAAAGGGGCATTCTTTTTTTTTTTTTAAAAGGGCATTCTTTATTTGAAAGTTGGATTTGGAGATTGTTTGTTTTAAGCAAGATGGCGAAAACTCAAAATGCTCGGTTTGAAATTGAGAAGTTCAATGGCAAAAACAACTTCGAGATCTGGAAGGTAAAGATGCATGATCTCCTGGTACAACAAGGCGTGGCGAAAGCGCTGTTGGGGAAAAGCAAAAAGCCTTCTTCCTTGACGGAGGATGAATGGGATGAGTTGGATGACAGAGCTCTAAGCGCAATTCGGTTATGTCTGGCGGATGACGTTCTGTTCAACATTGTGTCAGAGAAGACCGCCGCAGGCTTGTGGTCGAAGCTTGAGAAGCTCTACATGATGAAATCCTTGACAAATCGGATTCTCCTGAAGCGACAGCTTTATGGTTTGTGGATGAAGGAAGGTACCTCGATTACTGACCATCTGAATGTTTTCAATACTCTATTGGTACAATTACAAAGTCTAGATGTAAAATTTGATTCAGAGGATAAGGCAATAACTTTATTGTGTTCATTGCCCGAATCGTGGGATCACTTTGTTACTTCCATAAGCTTTAGTACTGCAGACATCCTTGAGTTTGACGATGTGGTTGGAGCTTTGTTGTCCGAGGAGACCAGGAAGCGGTCGAATGCTGACACCTCTACATCAGAGGAAATGATGGCTAGAGGTCGTTCTAGAGAAAGACACTCTGGTAAGCGCAGCGATTCGCGTTCAAAGTCGAAAGGGAAGAAGAGCAAAGTAAAGTGCTGGTTTTGTGGCAAATCGGGGCATTTGAAGAAGGACTGCTGGAAGCGACAACAGCAAACTTCAAAAGCAGATTCTTCGACAGAGAAGAAGGAGGCAAATGCGACAGATACAGGTTCGGCATCTGGTTCAGGTATGAGCGATGAAGTATTATCAGTTAATGTGTCAAATCATGATCAACATTGGTTGTTAGATTCTGGTGCATCTAACCACATGTGTATCCATAAAGACTGGTTTAAGACGTATAGATCTGTTGATGATGGCGTCGTGTACATGGGTAATGATGTTACTTGCAATATTGTTGGGATAGGAAGTATACAACTGCAAATGTTTGATGGCACAACTAAATTGTTAACAGATGTGAGACATGTTCCAGACTTAAGAAAAAATATAATTTCTTTAGGAGCATTGGATACGAATGGATATAAAACTGTAATTCAAGGTGGAGTTATGAAAATCTATAAAGGTATCTTACTAGTAATGAAAGCTAAGAAAGTAGGAAATATGTTTCATTTAGAAGGAAGTACAGGGTCAGATTTTGTGTCTACTGTGTCTAAACATGACAATAGTTCCATTCACTTATGGCATCAAAGATTGGGGCATATAAGTGAAAGAGGGTTGAAAATTTTGGTTGATCGCAAGTTACTTCCAAATCTAAAGTCTGAAAAGTTAGATTTCTGTAAGCATTGCTTGTTTGGAAAAAAAAGTAAACAAAAATTTAAAACAGGCAAACATACTAGTAAAGGGATACTTGATTATATTCATTCAGATGTTTGGGGTCCAGCCCCTACAGCGTCATATGGTGGCTCGTCATATTTTGTATCATTTATTGATGACTTTTCTAGGAAAGTGTGGGTCTACATGTTGAAAAGGAAGTCTGATGTTTTTTCAGTTTTCAAGCAGTTTAGAGCATTGGTAGAAAACAACACTGGTAGAACAATAAAATGTTTAAGAGCTGACAATGGTGGTGAGTTTACTTCCAAGGATTTTGACAGCTATTGCAAGGATGCAGGGATCGAGAGACATAAGACCACGATTTATACTCCTCAGCAAAATGGAGTTGCTGAAAGCATGAACAGGACTCTTCTAGAGAGAGCAAGGAGTATGCTGAGTAACGCCGGGTTGCAAAAGGAGTTGTGGACGGAAGCGGTGGCAACAGCTTGTTATGTGATAAACCGATCTCCATCGACGGTGATAGACTGCAAGATTCCGCAAGAGGTATGGAAAGGACATCCTTGTGACTATTCTAAACTCAGAGTGTTTGGTTGTGATGCATATGCTCTAGTGCCTAAACATCAGCAAACTAAGTTAGATCCAAAGTCTAAAAGGTATATCTTTGTTGGGTATGGTGTTGGAACAAAGGGATATAGATTGTGGGACCCTACTACCCGCAAAATCATCATCAACAGAGATGTAAAGTTTAATGAATCCTCTCTTGTACAGTTAGATATAGATAGTAAATTGAAACAGGATGATGTATTTGATTTTCAGCACATTCAGTTTGATAGCATTTCTAATGATAGTCATGATGACCATAGTTCAGATACTAGTCATGAACAGGTTTCAGAATTAGAACATGAACAGGGTTCAGGTTTAGGTCATGAACAAGTCTCAGATACTGATCGGCAAGAAGTTCCTACATATGGTAGTCAACCAGAAACATCCTTAAGGAGGTCGACAAGAATCAAACGGCCACCGAGAAGGTATGATGATTATGTTACTTCAGTTGCATTTACTGCTAATGACAATGAACCTCTGTGCTATCAGGAAGCAATAGAAGGTTCGAAAAGTGACAAGTGGAAAGCAGCCATGAAGGACGAAATGATGGCCTTAAGTAAGAACGGCACATGGGATCTGGTTGAGCTTCCGAAAGACAGGAAAACTGTGGGGTGTAAATGGGTTTTCAAGCTGAAACGGGGTGTGAATGATACGGAAGACAGGTACAAAGCGCGGCTGGTTGCAAAATGGTTTTCTCAGAAAGCAGGCATAGACTTTCATGAGATTTTTTCACCAGTTGTTAAAATAGTTTCAATTAGAATTGTGTTAGCATTAGTGGCTTTGCTTGATTTAGAGTTACAGCAACTAGATGTTAAGACTGCGTTTTTACATGGTGATTTAGATGAGGAAATTTATATGGAACAACCGGAAGGGTTTGTTCAGCATCACAATAAGAAATTTGTCTGCAGGCTCAAGAAGTCATTGTATGGTCTGAAGCAGTCGCCTTGACAGTGGTACAAGAAATTTGATTCTTTCATGTTGAGTCAAAAATATATAAGAAGTGAATATGATCATTGTGTTTACTTTAAGCAGTTAAGTAATGGCATGTTCATTATCTTAGTGTTGTATGTTGACGATATGATTTTAGCAAGCAAAAGCATTGAAGAAATCAACAGGTTGAAGACTCAGATGGCAAGGACATTCGATATGAAAGATCTAGGAGCAGCAAGACAGATTTTGGGCATGGAGATTTTCAGAGACAGGAGCAATGGTAAGCTGTGGCTATCACAACAGAAGTATATTGAGAAAATACTTGTGAGGTTTGGTATGAACAATGTGAAGCCTCTGTCAGTCCCTTTAGCTTCCCATTTTAAGCTTTCTTTGAGTTTATGTCCTAATACAGATGAAGAAAAGGATTATATGTCTCGAATTCCATATGCCAATGTAGTAGGGTGTCTAATGTATGCGATGGTTTGTACTCGACCAGATATTTCACATGCAAGCTTGGGGTTGTCGCCAGTATATGGCAAATCCGGTAAAGAACACCGGTCAAATAGTGAATAAGTTTTACTGAGAGAGCACAGTTATCAAAAGACACAATAAGTATAGTGAATTTGTTTGCGGATATGTTGATTCTGATTTCATGTGATTTTGGATAAGAGAAGGTCAACTTTTGGATGTCTTTACTTTCGTTAGTGGAGTTGTTGAATGGATGTCAAAGCTACAAAACATTGTTGCTTTATCCATCATCAAGGTAATACATTGTTAGCTTAAGAATGCTTGCAAAGAAAGCAAATTAATATACTGCTTGTTCCTGATGCAGTTACGTATCAACATCAAAGTTACCAGGATAGCCGCGTCATAATCTGGCTAAGAATCCGGCCTATCATAGTAAATCAAAGCATATTCCAATAAAGTATAATTTTGTAAGACAGGTTATCACTGAAAGGGGAGTCTCTCTTGAAAAGGTGCTTACAAAGGAGAATTGTGCAGACATGTTCACGAAACCAGTTTTGTTAGAGAAGCTACGCTGGTGTTTGGCTTCTCTTGGCTTGCAGAAAAGATAAAATAATAAACAAACAGGGCATCAAGCTAATTGTTGTCAAGGTGGAGATTGTTGAGATTTTCAGTTTTATTAAAATAGTCAAAAATCTCAGTAGGTGACAAAAATTAGAAATTTGTTGCTAGATTAGCTCCAGGTTGTTGGGAGGGAGTTAATGCATCCTAAATTTGAGTTGAGAGGATTTATGAGGCAGTTAGATTCTCCTTGCTATAAAACAGGTATCCATACGGATGGTTTGAGGGGTGTGTGAGAGTTTGTAATCTCCTGTTTGATTAATAAAATTGCCTATGCCTATGTTGTGTGGACGTAGCCCAGAATGGTTGGGTGAACCACGTAAAAACACTGTGTCATGTGTATGATTTTATTTGCTGAGTATTTGTTTTGTTAATTGCTGTGCATCTGATCTCCAACAGACTGAAGGAATAAAATTTGATTTTGTAGAATGGGGTCATAACAGTTAAGTCAGCGGAACCTAAACATACAAATATGGTCCGCCTATGCCTGCTAAGCAAGGATCCATCCATCTGCTGCACCAGCAGAGATCAATTGGAGAAGACACAATTTTGGATACATATCAGCTGAAGAATTACCATTGGGTTTTACATTCGGGGTTATCGAAAAAATACGAATGATCGCCAAACTACACTAATAGGCTGAAATGATTTCATATTTTAGATCTGAGACTTTTTTGATCCATATATTAAATAAATGTTTTTTTGGATTAATCATATTATTAGGATTTGATCCGTTTCAAGTCAACTAATGTGGTTCATCCTCAACCTGAAAAGTCAATCGTTTTAATTTAATAAATAGTGTGGATGCATCATTGACGGGTATTAGTTGAAGAGAAGTAGCTGTTAAAAACTAGCCATTTGAGACTAGTAGTTTAAAAACTATTCATTTATGAATTAGTTAATTATTTAAGTAAAATTATTAAAATATTGACCCAATAAATATAATAAAAAATAAAATTGACACAATAAATATTATAATAAAAATTTTATATGTAATATTTAATTAAAATTTTAAATTGATTAATGAAATTTTTATTTTAATAGATATTATAACAAAGTGTATTATGTAGTATTTAATTAAAATTATTTAATTTATTAATAAATATTAAAATAATAGATGAAAAATTTAAAATTAAAAAGTATTTTGAAGAATGGGGTAATATATAAACCAAAAGAATAATTAAGTTAAAACAAAGGGGAAAAGAAGACTAGGAGAAATAATAAAGGGAGGGAATATTATGTAATAATAAATTAAAATAAAAAAATTTGTAATTTACCAAGAATTTATTACTAATATACATAGGGGATTATATAGAAAAAACCTAAGGGGTAATATATAAAGATATATAAATAAGAAGAGAATAAAAGACAATATCTAGGGACAAATAATATTAGACAAAAGAAGAGAAAAGGGAGAAAAATACAAGAAGAGAGGGAGACCAGGAAAAATAAGCATGGGGGGAAACAGAAAAATTATCTAGAGAGAGCTGGAATCAATTTTTACTCAACTTCCAACCATAATCCCTATTGAGATTCTTAGCATGTCGCTAAATTTCAATGGCTTCCCTAAGCTTCCTATGATCGAAGTGCTCAACCATAGCGATAACTTTGGAGTCTTCAATGAAAACCTGGTGACACAATTTCTCCACATGTTCTACAAGAGAAGATGTGCAGGATCGATTGTGCCTAATGTCTGCAGTAAGCTCATGCATTCTTTGTCTAATGGATCTTCCTGTTTCACCAATGTAGGGTGTGCCACAGGAACAAGGAATCATGTAGACACCCTTCATGTCTTTATGTTCGATAGGGTCTTTGACAGATCCGAGAGACTTCCTAATAGTAAAAATGGGTTTGAATGTGGAGGAGACATTATTCTTACTGAGGACATGGAAAATATTGTCCGTGGTTCCTTGGATAAAAGGGAGGTGAATTTTGGAAACATGATCCACTCGAGAAGATTTTCCTTTTAATTCATTAAGGGAATTTTGAAATGCTCTATAGCCCTCACATCTATTTACCCATTGTTTTCTAAGACTTCAAGAAGATGGGATTTCTTCTCCCATGTATATTAGTAATAAATTCTTGATAAGTTACAAATTTTTTATTTTAATATTATCAATTAATATTTTAATTTATTATTACATAATATTTTTTTTCCCCTTCTTATTTCTCGTGATTTTCTTTTCCCCTTTATTTTATCTTAATTATTCTTTTGGTTTATATATTAACCTATTCTTCAAAATAATTTTAAATTTTAAATTTTTTATCTATTATTTTAGTATTTATTAATCAATTAAATAATTTTAATTAAATACTACATAAACATTTTATTATAATATCAATTAAAATAAAAATTCTATTAATCAATTCAAAATTTTAATTAAATATTACATATAAAAATTTTATTATAATATTTATTGGGTCAAAATTTTTATTAATATATTTATTGGGTTAATATTTTAATAATTTTACTTAACTAATCAATTAATTCATTAACTACTAGTTTTTAAACTATTAGTGTCAAACCGCTAGTTTTTAATAGCTGGTTTTTTTTAGCTAATACAGGCAATGATGCATCTGCACTATTTATTCAATTAGATCGATTAGTGTTAGATGAACCACATTAATTGGTTCGAGACGTCGACCAAATCCTAATGATGTGATTAATCTAAAAATACATTTATCTGATTTCATATTTATTCTATAAGAGCTTTTCAGACATAAAAAAGACCTAATCGCCCAGCTTTAAGCCTTACTATGAGCTTACTGAAAACTGAAAAAAATAAGACATGAAAGCCGCTGAGAGAAGATATTTGCAGACATCACCATGGTTCTTGATATCCACATTTGATCTGTGTTTGGCGAATTCCTATGTTGGTTCTCGATGCTCCTAATTGAGCGGAAACATAGAGGTGTATCAAACCCAAGTAGGCATGTAGTGACCGTGTTGTCGTTTTATATAGCTTCTTGTGTGTCAAAGTTGACGCCAGGGGAAGCTCTTTCGAGGCAAATAACGTTAATAAGAATAATCATGCCTCAGAGTTAGTGCATTGATTATAAATTCATTATAAATTAAATAAATGCAACAAAACTTTATATAATTTAAATAATATAAATATAAAATATAAAACCATTAATTAAAAAAAAGAGAGTGAAAATTCTTAAGATGCATTGTCTACTTCATTGTTTTTCCAGAGGTATACATTGAGAAGGGAATGCAACATGGAGAGAGGGTAGAATTTCCGAGTGAAGCTGTTAATTTTTTTTCTTTAGTCCATATTTGCAGCGCAATAGATTTAAATTGTATATTTGAACCAGCATGGATTATCTCCATTTATATGTTATCACAATGCTCTGCATTTGGTGTGTCTATATATATAGTGATAGTGCATCTGGTATATATGGTAGAATATTTTTTTGTGTCTACATTCTCCCCAATAATTTATTACATACATATTTGTTTATTAAGACATAGGTTTTCCTTTTCTGTTTATTAAAATATAGGTTTTAGATGGAACATATAATTTTACATAAAATGTTTGGTTTATTTAAATGATATGTGCTGAAAAATAATTTCAAACTATGGTTTACATTACTTCTTTGAATGTTTCAAATAGGTATATGCTACATTGTTGCATCATATAATCCAAGTTGCAATGTTGCATATGATTTTCGTTACAATTTACAATACTTCTCCAAATATTTCAATTAGGTATATGCTACATTATTGCATCATATAACCCCAATTGTGATGTTACATAATGATTTTATTTATATAACTTACTATAAGAAATAGTTCCTAATAAATTATGTAAAGAAACTAGAGTATTGATCATTCCAAAAACATGATGAACAACTCATAAACTTCCAAATTTTGTCATTTTTTCATGATATTATTCAAGAGAACGAGTGTGATATTATTGAAGAGAAACAATGTGAATTTCCAATTTTACAATATTTTTCCTAGTGCTTCAGGAACTAAGATAGATATTGCGCCGTATTTCATCGCTGTCGCATGGATAATTTTCTTCTAGCACTAACTAGAAAACCTATTTATTGATAAGTGGTTGAAAGAGTATTGTTTTGATATTTATATTTTTAAGCCTGGAGTAGTAAGCTACATTTGTGATTTTTTATAAAATACTTTAGAATGATTTTATATTATTGTAACGATGGATAGAATGGACAAAGTTTGTACCTTACTTTTCTGACTTTCACTATTGGAATTATGACGATGGTCAGAATGGACAAAGTTTGCACCTTAGTTTTCTGACTTTCACTATTGGTAATTTCTAAAAAAAAACTTGAATTACAATGTCTTTCCCTCTTTCACTTCTAATATAAGTCATTATATTAAAGCTCCAAATAATATGATCAGTTATTAACCACCTAGTATGTCATATTAATCATAATTTCCAAATGATACATATTTTTAATCATCTTACCTCATCTACGCCAGATTCTACAATTTTCATTCCATACTTTGTCAACCTCGATTCTTTTTCAACCAAGATAGTTGTATGCATTTGCATAAATTAGCCAGTAATATGAAATTCAAGTTATAAGATCAAGGCATATCATTTAAAAAAAAAGATATTCTTGTTTATCTACAACAATACCAGTTTTCCTTCCAATATCATTAATACAAATCTCGAAATATATTGAAAAATGATGTCTTTGACTTATATCTTGGACGTTAAAATAAGCTGAAAATATTTGCTAAATTTCTGTAGATGGCTGCCAAGTGAAATGTTTATGTTTTGGTATTAACATTCAACATCCTCCTGAACTTTATTTTTTATATAAACATTCGACAATCCTCCTGAACGTTTTTGTTTCCAAAATATATTTCAGCCTTAAAATTTTACATTGTTCACAATGTGTTTCTCCTCAACGTTTTTGTTTCCAAAACATATTTCATCATTAACAATTTAGATGGTTCACAATGTGTTTGTCTTTATCCTGCATGTCAACCACTAGAGTGCTCTCACTTAGTGAAGCATCCAGATTTATTATTTTTTTGTCTTCCATTTAGACAAGAATATGAAGGCTATTGGTTAACAGCTTTGTTGGACAACCAGTGTCTGTCTAGTTTGATCATTCATGCATTAAAAATCCACCCCGACCTTCACATTATTAGGACAACACTCTAAACAACTCAGCTAATAATATAGATGATAAATATTTGTGGGTGTTCAGACTTGGCAGGGACTACCGCTGTCTGCGACACTTGTTTCTATTTATTTTCCTAAACGTAAAAGATGATAATATGTCCTCCCTCGATCTGGTGGAGATACTGACGCATTACCTTTACCAATAAAATGATTGATGGGATGTGTTATTATTTTTTAGGACAGAAATGAGAGGCTACATGATAAGAAGATGATAAACATAAAAGTTAAACAAGATGACTAAGAATTCATTTCTACATGTGTTGAATTTAAAATTGAGATAATATTCGACTTATACCTTATGACTTATACATTATGATAATATTTGAATATCAATTTTCAATATCGTATAAATCCGTAAATAACAATTTTTTCTGATTTATATAAGATCTTAAATTTATTGGCAAAAGCATTAGAGTGAGCCTAAATAGTTTAGGCAATTTATAAGACTTTTGAAAAATTATTTTATGTTTGTATGTCAATGTATTTATATGTTGATTTAATAGAGGTAATGGAAATTTAAACTAGCATACTCCAATAATAGTTAGTGGATATATTGTAAAAGGAGAGTAAATTGTAGTTTTTAGGATGATAGGCTAATGTGTCCAATGAACAGTATAAAGTTTTTTAAAGATAATAATATAAATACTTATTTCCAAACTTTAACACACTAACAATTACAACCTTTCTTATCTCTTGAATATACAAAAGATCACATTATGTAATAGTGAAAGGGCTAAAATTGGGTGGGCCAAATTTTTCCCTATTACAACAATTACATTGGTGGTCACATGGAGATGAAAATAGATCAATGCATGAAAACCAATCTTATTCAGGTGTTTTTGAAAATAAATATTTGGATTCTCACATGCTAGTAGAGTTTCAAATGGTGACAGTATGAATTATTGTCACCCACTTTCTTCACTCTCGATTGCCTCACCAATTTATAATGCTACATGGTGAGGAGAAATGCATTGAATTCAAATTAGTGAAATGAAAATGGTTGATTCTAGCATGTTGCAAGTAACATATTTTTGTGCCAAAAATACCAATTATAAAATATTTTCACACCATCAACGTCAGCCCTAAAAGAGCATAGTATTTGTGTAGATACCATAATATACCTCAATGAACCATAGTCCCATATATTTGAAAAGGGTTTTCCAAACTTTTCTTGTAATAGAACCACAAGTTCTAAAGTGCAAAATTAAGATTTTAAAAATATTATTCAGAAATATCACGAGTGATTTTTTTTGCTTTCTATTGGGCATATTTGGCTAAATTTATTTTTATTTTGAATGAATTTAATTTACATGAATTCTTCTAGAGTAAATTAAGACTTTGGAAAAATATAACGTTGTTTTGGTTTGTTTTTGTTCAAAATGTTAAACTATAGATAAGAAGCATGTTACAAATGACCAACGCATGTCTGACATCATAAGGGAGATCACCAACTAACAATCGTAATAGTTCTAATGCCATGATGGAGTTGTTAATCTCTTCCCCAATAGTCCCAAACATTTATAATGGTTTAACATAAAATGTATAGTATAACGTGCATTCATTAGCATGAATGGAATTTTGGTATAAATGTTTTTCTTATTTAATACTTGTTGTGATTTTGTTTACTAATTAATAGGTTGGGCACTTTTAGCCATGTTAGCATGCTTTTATTCAACTTAGCCTTAAGTAAACTTAGTGGCTAAAAATGATTTTCTTAAAATTTGGAAAAAAAAACATGTTAAGTTTTAGGTTTACCTTCATGGAAAAAAAACCTAAAATGTTAGTAAACTAAGTGCTAGAGTAACAAAATTTCAATTTGACCAAAAATTTCATTATAAAGCTAAAGGAAAAGAGGTAGGATCGAACAGTAAATTTCAATGAGATGGAAATGAAATGTTCGTATTAGTTAATATCAAATCTATGATTTTAGTATGTAAATGGAAAATATAATTTACATCTAATTTCTAAATAAAAATGAAATTTTATTTTTTAAGGTTAAAACATAAAATTTTGAGAAAATCAATATGATAAAATAATTTTAAAAAATGTATTAACAATAATGCAACATACATACATGATGCAGGAGCATCTGGCCTCAAGTTAAATTTTTAATGTAATTCAAGGCTAAAGTCTTGACATTGGTCCAAGAAGGACATTTTCTTTGTATAATTATTGTAAAGTCTTCTAAAAACTCCATACTTCACAAGTATTAGTCTAGAAGGTTCTAGATAGGTTTTGACTCATTAGTCAAAGAGCTTAGTCATAATGAACCACGTAACAAATCCTTGAGATGGAGGGATGACTCGAGGAGTTAGTGAATGAGTCATAGATAGAGTTAAGTATGGGTTTCTAATTATAGGAGTCAGTTGCTAAAATCTAGGAATATATTGATAAATATTTAAAGGATAGACTTTAGAGAGGAGAAGCCCGAGAGACATAGAGGGTTCTCTGTAGGAAGAGAAGGCCATGCAAAGAGAGCATTAGCAAAAGCTAAGTTGCAAGGAGGTTTTATTGCATCTGTACATTTGTTTATTAATGAGAAAATTGAATCCATATGATTGTGTTGTGTCTTTTTTATGAGCTAAGTGATCCGTAACGAGCTAAACTGGTTTATGTGTAATAAACCACTGTGGTATGAATTATGATAAATGCTTAAATGAATGAATAAAACTTCTAAGTGAATAAGACTTAGTGGCTGGGTAGAGTATGTATGATTCTAGTCCGGGAGGTAATTTGTTGATGTTGTATGAGAACAAATGAAGTGCAAATAATAATTGTGTGCAGGCCGAGAACAAGAAGAAATCCAAATTGAGATTTGGAGAAGTAAATATAGAGGGTGTTCTATATTTGGGCTTGAAGAAGCATGCTAAGTATGCAGCAAGCATGAAAGCTAAGGATTTGAGCGAATGAATGGAAGTTAACGCTTAGGAGGAGTAGCGAGTGGAGAAGTCGAAGAAACTGAAGAAAAGACTAAGGCAGAAAAAGCCTTTAGAAGATTTCCAAAGGAATGGAAACAGACGATGAGGATTAAATCACAAAGATCCAAGCAAGAATGATGATCTAGATTAAGCTCGCAAGTTAAAATGGGGAATTTACGAAGTGGACATGTGTTGGGTAGAGCAGCCAAGCGCACATTGCAAATCGGAGATTTTAAGGTTTAACATTAAGATGTGGTAGGAAATCTATTTGTGTTGAGATGTGAAAAAGATCATCGAGGACAAGGTGGAACTGTTAGATTTGGGTGCAGATCAATGGTGGAGATTAAATCGCATTAGAGCGATTTTGCAAATCGGAGATTTTATTTTTTAGTGCTAAGGCATCGTGTGATAAGTTAATCTGTATGTGATGCGGTGAAGGGAATCCATGTCTTGGCATAACACTCCAGCGCATATCGCACATTGCATTTTTTGGGTTTGTTGTTAAGAGTTCACATGGTAAGTTATTTTTGGTGCAATGCAATGTGATCGCATGTCACATAGAATAAGGGTGATTTTTAACGTTAAATGTTAAGTTTTGCGACTTGCGATAAGTTTTAAAAGGTGCGAAGCAATGTATTTGGTCATTTTTATGGGTGAGCATTAACCCACAGGTCCACAGGTTTGTATAAAGTTGCAGCAGTGTAAGCAATATGAGTTTATGTTGTGATTTGCAGTGATACCGTATGCGGTGTATTGGATAAGGTAATGGAGGCGGTCATGGTAAAAGGTAAAAATGACATTTATTATATGAGTTATAAACCCGAATCCTCCTTTTAAAAGGAGATTCTGTATAAAATAATTAAAATAAGATTAAGGTTGGGTTATAAAGGTTCTTAGAGGTTTCATGAACCTATGCTCAGGTTTTAAGTAGACTTAATAAAACTTTTCTATGTATGTGGGTAAAAGCGGCCTTTTGGCTACATCATTTTGGTATTAGAGCCAGGTTAAAGCTCTTTTGGGAGAAATTAGAGCAGAAATTCTCTTCAGAGGAGAAATTAGGATAGCAAGAGTTCTTTGAAGAGAATAGAACATCTACTTTGGGAGAAAGTGGATCAAATTATTGAAGGACATAAGATCTACTTTGGGAGAAAGTAGATCAGATTATTGAAGGACAGAAAAGAGAAACTACAACAACAACATGTGTTTATAAAATTGGACATTGAGGTATGGTCTTCATGTTTTTAGTTAATTAATGTTAAATTATTGAAAGAAAAAACATGAAGTTTTTTGATAATTTTAGCCAAGTACAAGCATAGTTTTTATGATGATAACAATGAACCTATCCAACTAGAGATTGGAAGAAAGGAGAGAGGTGAGTAAGTGCAGCAGCCAAGGGAGCAGCGAAGCTCTAGAAGGTTCAAGAGAGTGAACCAAGAGAAAGAATACCTTGGAAAAGGTCAAGCTCAGAGAGGAAGCTTGATAGGGTATTGAGTAGCAAGAGGAGATTTCTGCAAGAGAAGGCTATGTTGTAGATCACAAATCGAGCATAGATGATATCATGAGGAAGATGACCATGGAGGGTCATAGAAGAGGTTCTAGAGAATTCCACAAAGGTAAGATGAGTAATGAAGAGCGAGAGAGAAATCTTGCAGTGAGGAGAATACAGTTGAAAGTAATATAGGGATGGCTACAAGTGATCCAGTTGGATATTGGTGGCCACCCGCCTATTCCACTTGGGTCCCCACCATTGCCTCTTTCAGTTTTTCAGTTTTGGCACAACTTACTATTTTTAGCAATTTTTTGGGTCCTGAACTTCCGGAGCCGTTTTGAGGCCCTAAACGATGTTTTTTGGGCATCGTGCCTCTAGCAAATATCATTCCATTATGGAATGGATATTCAATATCATTCCATTCTAGAATGATATTCATGGCGAAATTTGTAGTCCTCGAATAAATCTTTCTAATGATGTATCATGTGCGTCAAACAGAGATAGTATGCCAAAGTTACGTCCCTGGGAAGTTGAAACACCAATTTACCCAAACGGGGCCCATAGTTTTGGCGCTTCATCCCCTAGGGTTAGGTTTTTGGGATGTTTAGGGTTCTCCATTGTTTCTCAATAATAAATAGGCCCTCGCGCCTCATTGTAAAGCAGTTCAGAGGTCTGTAGCCACCACATCTCTTCTCAGAGATAGCTACCAGTACCCTAGCTAGTTTTATTTCCGTTGTCTGTAAGCAAATTTCGGTTCTTTGATATTAATGAAATGAAGTGTTATTTCCGCTGCATCTCTGTATTTATGGTTATGTGTTTATTCTGTTGCGTTCCTGCATAAATCCGGATCAGTGGTATCAAAGGGGTCTGCTTTTTCTCGATCCTTCTTTGCATGTCCCCAACGAGGTCGGGGTATAAGGATCTAGGGCTTGATCTGGTGGAACCTTTGCAAGATCAGCCTCGCAAACCTCGACGGACGCCCATGTGGGACGAAAAGAAAGATGAGGGAGCAGGAGATCCTATCAAAATATTGCTCGAGGAGGCCCTCGAAAAACAAAGGAACGCGATGATGGATAGCTTTGCTCGGATCCTTCAACGGCTGCCCACCGGCGGCGCATCTGCATCCAGTAGCCACTCTGGAGTTGCGACTCCCTTTAAGGTACAAGTAAATTTTGACATTCCCATGTTTGAGGGTCAAATAGACGCAGATGCCGTAGATAGATGGTTGAATCTATTAGAAGGATATTTCTCTGTTCATGACTTTTCAGACCGGGAGAAGATTATTTTTGCACTCCTCAAAGCTACCCCCATGTTAAGGACTGGTGGGAAACCTACTGTGAGAACAAGGACCAGACAGAACCCTCTCTGTTCTCGGCCGTACCAACTTGGAATTCTTTCCGAGACGCCGTCAAGGAACAGTACTATCCCGTGGAGAGCTATGAGGACAAGTACATACAATGGACCACGCTGCGACAACAAAGGGATCAAGATGTGCATGAGCTGACGAATCTGTTCCATACCCTGCGCACAAAGTTGGGTATCAAAGATTCAGAGAAACATCTGGTGCTAAAGTATCGCAGCTGTCTGCACAAATACATTCAGGAGGAAATGGAGTTCCTTGACATCTCCTCGCTTGGTACGGCATACCGGTATGTTGCCAAGATTGAGTAGAAATTCAAGCAGAAGAAGCGAGACTTTGGATCTACAAATCAAAAGCAAGGGAAAGGTGCTTCCAAACTGCAGAACAAAGGACCGAGCCAAGGCATGGTGGCTAAAGACAACTCATCGAAGACACAAGAAAATAACAGCACAGCAAAGCCAAAGAAGGACACGGGAAAGTGGTGTGAGTTCCATAAGAGCTCCACTCACAACACAAGTGAGTGTCGGGCCAAACAGTCGCTAGTGGTCGAGATGAGGGCTTATGAGTCAGATGCATGCTCCGACTCCGAATCAGAACCTGAAAAGGGGAATGAAAAAGCAGTTGATGCGGGCCAGTGCCACGCGCCTACGAATCCGGGAGGGAGACGAAGGAGTCAAGGAGGAGGAACGTCTCTTCCACTCCCAGATGTGGGTAAAGGGCTCCCCTGTACAGTTCATTGTCGACAATGGGAGCCAAAAGAACATCATTTCAGCAGACGCCGTGAAGCGGTTGGGCTTGCCGACCACAGCTCACCCACATCCATACACCATCGGGTGGCTTCACCAAGGACGAGATCTCCGCGTCAGCCAGCAGTGCAGCCTTCCCTATAGCATCAAGCCCTTCACGGATGAGGTATTATGTGACGTTGCTCCTATTGATGTTTCTGATGTATTATTAGGACAACCATACTTGTGGAAGCGTCATGCTGTGTATGAGTCTCGACCTCGTGCTGTTATTGTTACTTTGGGAAATAAGTTGTACAGGATACCAGAGGTACCACCTCCTGCTCCTATCTCTTTGGTTACTGCAAAACAATGCAGTAAGCTCATTTCCCAAACCAGGAAATTCGTTTTCCTGATGATCCGCCCCCAGGGCAAGAAGAAGACTGTG
Source organism: Pinus albicaulis (assembly GCA_034641835.2). NCBI lineage: Eukaryota > Viridiplantae > Streptophyta > Pinopsida > Pinales > Pinaceae > Pinus > Pinus albicaulis. Next base: position 928,711,689 of record CM076583.1, read on the forward strand.
GCCACGACCTCTAGACAAGGCTCCTCTGCATGACAAAAACAAATGTATAAGGTTGTGGAGGAGTACGGGGACATCTTCACCTCACCCACAGGGGTTCCTCTACACTGTTAGGTCAAGCACTCGATTGATCTGACCCTAGGTGCGCTGCTACCCAATGAACCAATCTATCGGCGCTCTCTTCTAGAGAACGATTAAATCAAGAGGCAGATTCAGGAGCTGCTGTAGAAAGGTCACATCCGACCAAGTTCATCGCCCTGTGGGAGCCCGATCATGTTGGTACAGAATAAGGATGGGACATGGAGACTCTGTATTGACTATCGGGCATTGAACAAGATCACTGTCTGGAATAGGTTCCCGATCCCACAGATTGATGATCTTCTAGACCAACTCAAAGGTGTAAAATATTTCAGCAAGATTGACTTGAAGTCGGGGTATCAGCAGGTACCGATTGAACCATCTGATGTGTGGAAGACCGCCTTCAAAGCCAAGGAAGGCCTTTTCGAACTGCTGGTCATGCATTTCGGGTTGACGAATGCTCCCGCAACCTTCATGAGGATGATGGATGACATCTTGCGGCCATTCACCAACTCATTTGTAGTGGTGTACTTGGATGACATTCTTATCTTCAGCCAGACTTGGGAAGAGCACCTTCACCACATCCGACAAGTCCTCCAAACACTGCAACAACACAAGTTGTGTGCTAATCTGGAGAAGTGCACTTTTGGCATGACCTAGGTTCAATATTTGGGATACATTATTGATGAAAGGGGGGTGCATGTGGATCCAGCGAAGATCCAAGTAATTCGAGATTGGCCAGCCCCAACTACTATAAGAGAGCTTCGCAGCTTTCTGGGTCTTGCTAATTTCTACCGAAGGTTCGTGTTGGGATTCTCTCATATCACTTGGCCCTTGAGTCAAGTCACCAAGGGAGGAGTGAGAGAAAAATTCTTTTGGTCAAAACCTCAACAGAAGGCGTTCACAGAATTGAAAAATCGCCTCTATTCTGCCCCAGTGCTCACTTTACCAGACTTGCAACAACCATTTGAGATCGAGATAGATGCCTCTGACTATGCTATTGGGGTAGTTCTTACTCAACAGGGACATCCAGTGGCATATCACAGTGAGACATTGTCTGACACAGTTCGCAAGTATCCCACTTATGACAAAAAAATGTATTCCATTGTGCAAGCTTGTCAACAATCGAAGAATTACATTTTGGGGAAGGAAACAATCATCCACACAGACCACTAGCCCCTGCAGTTCATACAGACACAAGGGAAGTTGCAGAATGATCGCCATCAGAAGTGGTCCACATATTTACAACAGTTTCATTTGAACATCAAGTATAAGAAGGGTAGCACCAATAATGTTGCAGACTGCCTCGGCCGACCACCGATCGTCGCGCTCACCACCGTGCTCAACTCTTGTGGGCATGAGACTTTTGATTGGCCGCTTCTCTATGAGAGTGACCCAAAATTCGGCCACACTTACAAGGCACTCTTGGGGGGTACGCAAGTTCCAAATTTTCACCTCCAAGATGCACTGTTATGTCACTTGGGACACCTTTGTGTTCCTTCAAGCGAGCGTGCCAAGATGATATGGGAAGCACACTACAGTCGAGTCGCTGGTCATTTTGGGGTCAAGAAAATAGTAGCAATCCTGCAGAAGTATTTCTATTGGTCAAACCTTCGAAAGGATGTCGAGAAGCACATCAAATCCTGCACTGCTTGTGGCATTGCCAAATCGGCCATCAAGAAGCAAGGCCTATATACTCCGCTACCTACCCCTAGTCGACCTTGGGAATCCATCTCCATGGATTACATGTCAGGCCTGCCTTCTACTAAGCAAGGAAATGACTGTGTTTTCGTGGTCGTCGACAAATTCTCGAAGATGGCCATCATGGCGGCCTGCAAGAAGAATATCACAGCAGAAGCCACTGCTAAACTCTTCTTTGAACGAGTGTGGGTGCACTTTGGGATCCCACAGTCTATCATATTATATCGGGATAGTAGGTTCCTCAGCACATTTTGGTCCAGCCTCTGGTCAATGTTGGATACAAAGCTCATGAAGTCCACAACTTTCCATCCACAAATAGATGGCCAGACAAAGGTCGTCAACAGAATGCTTGTACACATTCTGTGCATGTACAATTCAAAGCATCCATGCACATGGGATGAGAGCCTCCCATGTGTACAACATTGTTACAATCGGGCTCTCCACAGTTCAATCGGCCATAGCCCCTTTCAGGTGGGCTTGGGATTCCAGCCACTATGTCCTATTGACGTAGCCATACCATTTGCAGCTGCTCAGGCTAATTCATCTCATGTCGAGTCTGAAGTTGACAAAGCAAGTAGCTTCATCGAGCGCATTCAACACATCTGCCAGCAATTTCATGATATATTGGACAAAGCCAATGCCAAGTACAAGCAACGCCATGATCAACACCGGGTGCCACACAACTTCCAGGTGGGCGACAAAGTATGGCTACATTTGCAGAAGGAGAGCCTCACTAGATCCCACCGCAAGCTTCGCCCCCTCCAGTACGGGCCGTACACCATCACAGTGTTTGTAGGGAACAATTCCTTGACTCGGTATTCCGCATTTCCTTGGTCTACACCGATCTTCAATGCGGATCACCCCTTCGTACTTACTTCCCACCTCTACGCACACCTCGGACATTGCGACAACTCACACCAACGGAAGTTAAACCCGGACGCATGGAGCAGAGGCCTACCCACGATTGTATCGGGGACATGAAAATCAAGAACACTCGCCAGCAGAAGATCCAACTATATCGGGTTGTCAAAGCTGGCCAACTCCTGCACCAAGGAAAGTGGTTCACCGGGGACCAAGTTCAGCAGAAATTTCCTCATCTCATGGAGGAACTTAACGCAATGGGGACCATTGCTTCCTAAGGGGGAGGAATGATCCAGGTGGATATTGGTGGCCACTCGCCTATTCCACTTGGGCCCCCACCATTGTCTCTTTCATTTTTTCATTTTTGGCATAATTTACTATTTTTAGCAGTTTTTTGGGTCCTGAACTTTCGGAGCCGTTTTGAGGCCATAAACTACGTTTTTTGAGCATCGCGCCTCCAACAAATATCATTCCATTCCAGAATGATACTTTTAGTGAAAGTTTTAGTCCTCGGATAGAGCTTTCTAATGATGTATCATGTGCATCAAACGGAGATAGTATGCCAAAGTTACGTCCCTGGGAAGTTGAAACACCAATTTACCCAAACGGGGCCCATAGTTTTGGCGCTTCATCTCCTAGGGTTAGGTTTTTGGATGTTTGGGATTCTCCATTGTTTCTCAATAATAAATAGGCCCTCGAGCCTCATTGTAACTCAGTTCAGAGGCCTGTAGCCGCCACATCTCTTCTCATAGATAGCTACCAGCGCCCTAGCTAGTTTTATTTCCATTCTGTCTGTAAGCAAATTTCAGTTCTTTGATATTAATGAAATGAAGTGTTATTTCCGCTGCATCTCTGTATTTATGGTTATGTGTTTATTCTGTTGCGTTCCTGCATAAATCCGGATCATTGGTATCAGAGGGGTCTGCTTTTTCTCGATCCTTCTTTGCATGTCCCCAACGAGGTCGGGGTATAAGGAGCTAGGGCTTGATCTGGTGGAACCTTTGCAAGATCAGCCTCGCAAACCTCGACGGACACCCATGGGGGATGAAAATAAAGATGAGGGAGCAGGAGATCCTATCAAAATATTTCTCGAGGAGGCCCTCGAAAAACAAAGGAATGCGATGATGGATAACTTTGCTCAGATCCTTCAACGACTGCCCACCGGCGGCGCATCTGCATCCAGCAGCCACTCTGGAGGCACGGCCTCTTTTAAGGTACAAGTAAATTTTGACATTCCCATATTTGAGGGTCAAATAGACGCAGATGCCGTAGATAGATGTTTGAATCTATTAGAAGGATATTTCTCTATTCATGACTTTTCAGACCGGGGGAAGATTATTTTTACACTCCTCAAAGCTACCCCCCATGTTAAGGACTGGTGGGAAACCTACTGTTGATGATGGAGGCTCCGATGCCTTCATCGCAATCGGAAGTAATTCATATAATGGACAGCCTTTTGTAATGGCCCGATGCAATGAGTTCATCGCATGCTATTTCATATAAGAATGGGCCTCTACGTAAGCCAGGGTCCGTGGGTCCACAAGACTACTTGGCATTATGATATTGTATGGCAAGTTGAAACGTATCAGGAGCATTATTTTGTGGCCCAATTGAACAGTGAAAGGAACCGGACCCGATGCATATTATAGGCGGCAACTAATAGTTGAACTTGAGTCTAACTAACAATCGACATCAGAGTTTTTTATTTGAACCATTTTTTATGCTATAAGTCCGGATCCGATCTATGTCATATGGTGCAGTTAATAGTTGATCGCGGGTTCACGTTTCAATCGGCATCGGAATTTTTTGTATTGGCTGCTTTGTAATATTACGTTTCGGATCCAATACAGTCTATGAAGCGGATTTAATCTCTTTTCAGGTCCGTCGGTATATGTGCAAATGAAATGTTTTAATGTTTTTATGACGTGACAAATTTTTTTGCAACATTTGGTTTGTTGTATTGTTTTACATATATACAAAGCACATTTGTAACAGGCCCTACAAATTTTAGTTTAGTTTCATTTTATGTAGCTTTTGTTTTATGTTTTAATATGCAAGGCATATATAAAGTAAGAAGGCTGAGAGGCTATCGTAACAGACTGTAATGTTTTTATTTTGAAAGCATATCAGAGTGAGAAAGCCGGTATGTAATTCTTTTTAAAACAAAAAAAACACAGAGTGTGTATTTTTTTTTTCATTATTTTGTGGTGAGCATGACGGAAAAATACGGTCATGATAAAGCATGATCAAATAAAAAAGGCGAAGAGCAGGGAACATAATGCTAACTTTAGTCTTAGTACAGTGTTTAGACATAAAATTTGGTGCATTACTATTAATACTAAATATAAGAATCTGCAAAAAAAAAATAAAAATGAACTTATAAGCTAAGGAAGCATAAACTTAGAAATGGCGATTTACTATTTCTGTTGCCATAACAATATTGGCCAAATTGAGAGATGTTTTTCAAAGTTGATACATAGCAATATATGAAAAATTAATGTCGTTGCTTCGTTTGCAGAGGTGGCTACTTGTAGTGCACATCGTATGGAAAAATAATCTTAGTGCCTCTTCCTCTTTTACAAAGATGAATTAATGTTCCAGATGTCAATTACAATTTTTGCAAAACCAATAAACAACAAGACAGAAGACTAGAAGTAGCCCAGGGATCATGTCTGCACAAATATTTTTTTCAGGAAATTTTTAAATAGATTTATAACATTTATATATATAATGTCAGATTGTAAACACAGGATCTATTCATTGAGCATATATGTATAAAATCTGAAAACATTTGTAAACGTCAAATGAAAAAGCTATATTTCTTAAATATACATATATTAAGTCTGAAAGTATTTGTGAATAGGTAGAAGAAACACTATAAATATAACTAGTGATTTTTGTTTGTAATTGTTCTATCAAAACATTCTTGTTCTGGAAAAATGTTAGAGACATACTGCACTTTGAGAAAGACAGATTTGAACAGTAAAATCTTGTACAAAAATTGAGAAGAACTTTGCACTGATTTCTGGATTACTATGTGATTCTGTTGTAGCCAATGTTTGAAGAAGTGCTGGTGCTGCAAAGAAAAGGGAAAAATTAGTACAAATCTTGCTATTTTGGGTATCATAATTTAAATTGCACATATCTGATTTTTTGTTGAAAGATGAAGAGTAATTATAAGTATACCTAGCCTTGGTAGGGCTTCCATTACTATCAACAGATTGGATCTCGTTGTATTTTTTGATTGTAAATGTACCATTGATTTTGAAGTCGCGTAGCATATACATTGTTGCTTGTTTCGTTTTAACATAGTCTTGAAAAAACATATGTGCTAGGTTGGGAAGTAACTGTTTCAAGAGGAATTTGCTTCGTATGCAACATTGCAAATTGGTGTTGTTGGACTTGATTATGAAATTAAGACACTGTGAATAGGAAAGGGACAAATTTTTATTGCACTTTAGGGAATCAACTGTATTCTCCTCTATCATTGTAGAGGTTGGTATTGGTGAATTGCATTCAACACAAACTGGTTCAAATGGTGTAGAGTAAATGCTTGCAATTTTCAATGTTCCTTTTATTTGTTCATAGACGAGCACAAGTAGTATATGTCAAAATAGAAACATATGGAGAAACAATTGCATATTGAATAGTAGAGGTACTGTTTCATTTGTACTTACAGAGAATGTTGGAGGGTTCAATTTTCTGAGTTCTTCTGTTGCTTCTGCATTCAATTTTGTGATGAATGTAGCTTGCATTGTTTGAAGTGTTCTGTCCTTCAGTTATTTCATGTTTGTTATGTTTTTGAATAACATAATTGGAATATGGCCTCTTTGCAATTCTTGCTCAATTTCATCATAGAGTGGTGCAAATGTTTCAAATAATTGCAACTGCAAAAGAGCACAAATATTTTTTTTTTTTTTTGAAACTGAATTGAAATGTAGGATGGAACTAGCAATATAAAAAAATTGCAAAGTAATTTATGTTACCGTTGCTCTATTATCATAAAAATTTCCATCTTTAATTTGCAATGTATATTGGAAACCAACTTTCTGTGCAGCTGTGACAACTGTTGCAATTGTTCCAATTGGATATGTTTCTGTGTTTCTTGTAATTTGTTTTACTGTTGTATCTGGGATGAATTTGTATTGTTTGCAAATTGTTGGTATGTTCTGTACGGTGCTTAGTTCAGTTAGAAGCAGAATCCAATCACAATCACCGTGGTCATAATTTGTTTTGGGAATAACTTCAAAATTTGTAATAGATATTTCTTTTCCTGGTGATATTTTTTGTCCATGTTGTTCAATAAGCTCAGTTGGTATGGACAATGTATTTGTCATGATTCCTTCGGCATCTGTCAAATCTGCACGTATTTTATGTTGTTCTTTGTGGACTTTATCAAGGTATGTATTATAGATAACCATAACATCTCCATTGAACATTTTTCCAGTTTTGTGAATGTTTAGTTCTTCGATGGTAACTGGAACTAAATATGTTGCTTTTGATCTGTGTACTGATGATGTTGATGTGGCAAAAGAAACAATTACAAGTAAAGTATATTGGCGATAAATATGAATGTTATGTCAATGGCATGTATAAGAATTTGTTTCAAATTTACTTGTCTAATTCAATTGCACTTGATGTTTGTTCTTCTTTTTCCATTGTAGCTTCTTGTTCAGAACTGCGAGATGAAAAAGATGCAACCTCACTAAATGGTGCACTTGAACGCAACTACGAAGTGTTTGGTAAATTTTAGTAACTAAAAATAAAAATAAAAGTATAAGCTTATTGTATATTGTACTAAAAACTGAATATTAGTTATTGGAAGAAATATTAATTTCATTTAAAAGCTTTGATAATGGAACACTTATAAACTATAATATTTTAAATTCAGAAAATCCTATTAGTGAAATAGAAATATATACTGATCTGAGTTGCAAATATTAAAATTTTTTTGGGGTGAGAGAAAAAATGATTCAATTCCAGTACTATAGAACCCTGTAAACGTATCTAGTACAGATGTATGAAAGTTCAAGTACTGCTGATTGGCATGAAAAGATTTAGATATGCATCAAAGGCTAAGTAATTTGGGCGTAATAGGGAAATCTGGATGTGTTTCTTGATCAAGCTCAGTTTCCGATGTTGTTACTTATTATGGGTGGTTGGCAGTTTACACAATGAATATGTTCATCAAGATATATGTCATTTGAGCTTGTTGTACTACCCAACCAAAAATAACATAGAAAGACCATAGAACAAAAGAAACCAAAGAGAAAAGGTATAGATAAAATTTCAAATATAATAGGCATATTAAGAGAAATAATGATGAGATTGGAAACATTTTGTTCAAATTGCACAAAGTGAATTAAGATGCATATGGATTATGAAATAGTTTAGTTTTATGTAACTGAAATAGAGCTATAATTTTGGAAGCAATTTAATTTGTATTTGATATTATCTTTATTGCAATTTAGACGTTGACAAGAAGCAACATGGGAAATTGGAGGAGATCCTAGTGAAAAGGGGTTCAAATGTAAAGTGAACAGGGACATTGACAACTTTCTAGAGGAAGGGTGAGTAAAAGGAATTAAAAGTTGACAAGAAAAGAAGAACAACAAGACTAGGATTCATAGAATTATGCATGTAACAGTTTTGATGTAAATAAGCAATTTGTGATAATTGTCAATTTTAAGCAAGGAACATTGTTAATATGACGAAAAGGGAAACAAATTGTATCATAGTGCTAAAATACTGTAGAGAATAAGATTTAGTATTCTGTGATGTTTATTGTTGGATAACTCCGAAGTGGTTATATATAGTTTGCAATTTGCAATGGGGCGAGTCTCATTTGTGCATGAAAATCTTACAATGGGTTGAAAGACAGATTCAAGAATTAAAATGAATTCTGTGATGCTTAAGAAATAAATCATTGATGCATAGTATAATTCTATAGGAAAAAGAGTGCTATAGAAGTCAGGACTAGTAATATAAGAATAGGTCTTGCAATAGTTTTGTAGAAAGAAATAAACAGTTAAACGTAGAGATATCTCTATACATATGCCTTGAAGGATAAGTAAGTTTAGTGTAGAAAGCAAATTTGAATGTGTTTGTTTCTTTTTGTGACTTGTCTTTGCCTATTTGACTCGTTGTAGAAAGCTATAGTAATTTCCAAGACATACAATTAGAATTCAAAGTCATAGTAGTTAAAATGCTATTATGCAGCTTTGAAAGACTTTTTTTAATAACAAATTAAAATTATATTTGGTAACAATGCTCACTATTGATTTTGTTTGTATAATAAGGACATGAATATGCAAGTCCGCTACTATTGACTAGAAAAAAGCATTAGACTACTTTCATTTGCACTATGTTTGTGCTGCATTTTTGTCTTCAATGATGAGACAAATAGTATCACGGTCGCTCCAATATGTATCTAACCTGAAAGTCTTATAGCTAGAAGTTATGTTTGACCATATGTGATCAATGATTGATAATTGTTGATTGTTGTTTGTCTCTAAAAGAAAATGAAGGTTGTAACTGCGCATATACGATCTTAGTTTTTTTGTTTTCTTGTTGCTTTCAAGCATATTGATGTTGAAATCGCCAAGAATTGCTATTGTTTGATCTGAATGTATTTTGCATAATTATTTTGAAAGGAGATCCAATGTTTTGTTCAATGTTGCATATGGCGCAACATAGACATTCACGACTATAATATCCATGTCATGGAGAAGCACATTTTCTAGTGTAGCTTCAATGTTATTTTCTTCAAAATGAATATGGTTCAAGATCTTTATATGCTTTTTAATACAAATTAGCTTACCATGTTTACTATGATTTCTTATGCAATTGAATGTTTCAAGTCTTTTTAGAAGCATTGAATTATTCAAATGTGTTTCTTGTAAACATAGGATGTCAGATTGCATTAGATCATAGTCATTTAACAAATCATCAATATGTATTTGTAAACTGTGAGTGTTTAGAGAAAGAATTGAAATGTATGCTTTTGTTTCTAATAACGAATAGTTGTAGTCTAGTTCCCACTTTGCGTTTTTGTGTAAACGTTCCATTTCAACAGAAATTTTGTGTTGAATTCGGAAGTTTGTTTCTTAAGTGGACTAAGAAAATACAATGATTTTATGTTTCTCACAGGAGAGAGAGCTGTATATACTAATCCATGATGTCGTATTCCTAAAGGATCAAATGCAAGATTGTCTAGTGTCAAGCCTTATGATCTGTGTATTATACGTGCACATGCTAGCTGGATTGGAAATTTTTTTCTGATTTTCAAGTTCCCTGTTTTTGCTAATACAGAAATTGGCTTTGTTGTGCGTAGTATGGGAGTCCAATCACTAGAAATTTCTTTGCTATATAGAAAAGCAAATTTATGTGCTTGTTGACGACCAACATTTTCATCATAGAATTTTATCCATATTACATCAAAGTTGTCTAACTTTACATATGCTTTAATGATACCATCTACACCGTTGACTAGACCATCTTGTAGGTCATAGTTTCCTGCATATATTTCAACTAGCATGTTAAGTTTTAGGACAGTTTGTGAAGGCAATGTTGAAATTTGTGCATGAGCTGGTATGTGTCCATTGTTTTCTTCTTTGTAGTCAATTGTATTAATTACAATTTCATCACCGGGAATAATAGACAACATTTTCTTGTTATGTAATGCTACATCTTTATTCCTAAAAAATAGATAGGGGAAAGTAGGATCATTAGGAGCATCTCGAACACAAAGTCTATTTAGGTAATTCAAATCATCTTTTGTTTGATTATTTAAATGCATCCTATTCAAAATGCTAATGAATTTTTCATTTGTTTGACGCATTGCAATGTGCAATTCATAGTACTTTACATGTTCTTTCCAAAAGTCGTATGTTGTTGGTTGCCTTCTTATTGTAGGTTGTTCAAATATTAGTGAATCTTGTATAGGTTGTGCTTGGTACAAGTCGCCACAAAATATGATATCAATGTTTCCAAAGTATTTTGTTTGATTGTGCTTAATGTTTCTTAGTCGATCATCAATTTGATATAGAAAACAACTTCCAATTAGAGATACTTCATCAATCAGAACAACTCTTAATTCTTCGTATAGCTGTGTTAAGTTGTCTAATACATCATTGCTAAGTGGAATAAAACTAGATTTGTTGAAAGGCATTAGCAATGCAGAATGAATTGTAACTCCACTTGCATTATATGTAGCTTTACCTGTATATGCTAATATCAAACCTTTTGGTTTCAAAGGATCTATATTGTAATGTTCATCGTAGATGCGCATGAGCATTTGGAATATTGCTTTTGTTGTAAATGCTTTTCCAGTACCAGCTCCTCTAGTCAAAAATAAGTAGAATGGTTTGTCTATGTTCTTTCGTTTTTTCATTGCAATGTCTTTCAGTATTGCTTGTTGTTCTCTATTAAGCATTCTCCTAATCTTGTAGTATTCTTCATTGCTAAGAATAAATGGATGTTTTGTAAATTGAAAACCAATGTTAAGATGTCTTTTTTTCTCATTGCATTGGGGAAATTGCAAATCTTTAGCCAAGTCATACTTCTCAGTAACATCATTAGATATTTCAGGTTTTTTTATTGTATGATTAGAAGTTGCAATGTTGCTATCAATTTTTTGAATTGCTTTTTCCAAATCACCCCATTTCTTGTTCATGTTATATGTGAACTTAGTTTCATTGTTCTTTATTGTGTTCTTATGCAACATGTATGCACTCTTCCATGTAGAGGAGTCTTGCTTTAGTGCATTTTCATTGTTTTCGAATGGAACATATAGCAAAAGTTTTTCTATGTAATAGTTTTCATAGTCAATGTGTTTTTTGTATTTAATGAATCGAATTACTTTTTATTTTTTTCTTTTTGATATTGGTATGCCATCTTTCCTATACTTTGATACAAATTTGTCTAAACATATATGCTTAATAGCATTAGGTCTATTGATATTGTAATCAATTATAGAACTTCACATAACATCTTCAGAGTTGTCAGGAATTTGTTTCAAAAGAGTAGTTGGTTTAAGTATAAATGTGCGCTCGTCTATTGGTGCTATGTTTATAAAGTTGCATTCTCTTGAACTATGATTCAATGGTAGTGATAGAGCTATGTGAACTGCTTGCTGAACTGAAATTTGTTGAAGGTTAAGCAAAGCATTGCCTAGAGACCGTATCATTTGAATAGCATCAATTTTGCTCCTTTCATGCTCTTTTCGTATCCTTTTGAATGCATTTTTCATAGCTCTGTCAACTTTGGTCATATATGAACTGCAATATGAAGCTGCAACATATGAATTTAGAACATATTGAGCATCTGTATTTGCATTCCATAGGTGTGGCATATTTTATGCAAAGCTGTTATTCCATATTTCTGAAGGTTTTCGTTGCAAGAATACCATTGTTTGTGTTAATGTACTTTGTATTAATTCGATGTATGCAGTTTCTGTTAACTAGAATTCATCTAAGAAATCTTCATAACTAGTTGATTTTTCATAGTGCTTGTGATCTAAGATGATTTGCAAGGATACAAAATTTTCATTTGTTGAGCCATGCACCGAAGTAATTGGTTCAAGAATCCTTGTTCTTTTCATTGGTAGCATTGGAAATTTGTATATACACTGTGATGCTTTTCTTTTCTTACAGCTTTTGGTATGATGATGTTCATGTATCTTTGCGAGTTCTGGATCAAGGTGATTTTTGCTACAAGTTATATAGTTATCCAAGAATTTTTCAATTTCTAAGTTACTATTAAGTCCATATATTAGAGAATTTTCTATCCATATAAGAGCATGTTCATGTGCACTACCTCTATTTTGGAATTCAGTTACGAAGTAGTAATCTAATATTTTGCCAAAAAATGTGCTATCGCGACAGATCAATTGCTTCAATGCATTTGTCTTATGTCTATACTAACGTGTACATGCTACTGGGTCCTTCCTGACAAGATAATCAATGTTGCATTCCTCAATTGTTTCAATTTGTTTGTCTTTATTTCTATTGCTATGTAATTTAGTAAGAGTTTGCACTAGTGGTGTCCAAAGATGCTCTGCACTTGAAATGTAACAACGAAGGTTGGAGGACCTAATTGTCGTATCATTGCAAATATATGTTTCTGCATTTTTTGATGGTAATTAGGAGAAATTCTTATGTGTTTGAAATCTATGTATCCAATGTGACTTTTTAGTAACTTTTCTAAGTTGGGCTTGTACTTAACATCCTTTGCTAACAACTTTCTTCCTTGTAATTTTCCTTTTCTTATTCATACTGAGATGCATGAGATGACCTTTTCAATGAGTATTCACATTGTCTTGAAGAACAAATTTGTAATGTGATAAGAAAAGTGACCACTGCAATGCATTAGTTCCCATTTTACTATTTCTTTATAACAAAATCTTTGTAATATATCATTGTCACAAGGATTTCCAAAGAATAGTGTTGGGAAATTAATTTCTTCTACATGTTTGTCTTTGAATATCCCAAGTGGTCGTTTTCCCTCAGCTGGTGCTATTTCAATAATCTTGTCTTGTAAATGATGAATTCGTTGTGAAGCTATGAATCCATGTACCAAGGCTTCAGTTGGCCTTTGATTTTCTGTAGTGCTATCAATTTCACTTTCGCTATCAATGTTGTCATTGTCGGATTTATTACCTTTATTGTCCAATTCAAGTATATGATTCCAATTGCTATTAATGGAAATGTTTTCAGTTTTATACAAATTTCGAGAACATAGTTCTTTAAGTGCTCTCATGACAATATGCACATGCACTTTTCCTGTTTGATATGCATTCTTGTATTCTAGTCGTCGTTTTAATGCAATAGCAATTGTGATTGTATTTTTTATGGATTTTGGAAATGCTTTTTGGACAATGTCCGTTTGGACAGGTACATTGATTATTGAACTAGTTAAGCCCATTTGTGGTCGCTTCTTCCCACATTGTCTTATTTGTGCAAAGGGAATTCTTAATGCAACAAGTCTTTCCTCTAGCTCTGAAAGTCTTGTTACAGTTTGCAATGGCTTATTACGTCTTATTTGTTCAGGTGTTGCAAAGCGAGGCAACTTTGCATTCGCAAGTGTTGTTTTTCAATATTTACAAATGATATTTAAATGAAATGTCTTCTGTTTTCCAGATATGTTTATGTACATTTTTTGTAGTTCAAGTCCAATGGTTGAGATGTTCTTTTGAAATTGCAATGTCTTACATATTGGACATTTGGTTTTTGGTGTGTCTTCAATTTGTCATTTGTAAATTTCTATGGGAGTACTTTTTCATAATGAACAATTTTTATTTTCTATTTTATTTCTATTTTGTCCAATTTTATTTGGGTCATTTGTACGTATCATTTGTTTCAATTTGTGAAAGTTCATTCTATTGTTGGTGTTTTCATGCATTTGCAATATTCTTCATTGAAAATTGCACCGATTTGTATTTTGATTTGATAGTAATGGTTCATAATGAATATGTGATGTACTTGTTTCAAATGATAATATGTTGTACATTTGGTTGGATTTTTTTTTTATTGGTAGTAATTCACAATGGTTTTACTGGTAAATGACCATATTTGTATGTTTACATTGAATATGATCGATGTCCATTGGAAGAAAAATGATGTTCCTTCAACTCTTCCTTTTTCATATGGCATTGCCATATTAATTAGGTATTGTTGCCAGCCTACAACCATTGTTTGACTTTGTATAGTTTCATTTGTTAAGTGTTTTTCTATACAATTTAATGCATCGTTGCTCCTATCCATTAGTGCATTGCAAAAAGATTGGACAATGTAGACTCTGAGAGATTGTTCATCAAATTCAGGGGCTATTAAATGACAAATTGCAATAAACATGCTATTAGTACATTTTGACATAGTTTTTTTTTCTATATGCAATCCATGAATTTGCATTTCATGGACAATAGATTCATAATGTTTTTCAAGATATTTGCAAAGAGGTGAGAACGAATAATTTGGTACAAACTTGCATCTACATAATATTTTGTATAGTAGGGGTTCAAAATGTTCACTAGTGGGATCTGTATCATGAAACAAACTGTTTAGTGGAATTGTATCTAGATCGTGGTTGAAGAACAAATACCTTCTTTTCATTGTTAGTGACCAGACTCCAATTGGTATGTTCAACCACTTTGATAGCCATCGTATGAAAAATGTGTCTCCACATAAGCCTCTTTCAAATTGGAAATTGCTATTAGATGTAGAAAAACGCATTCTACTAAGGTATGTGTCAACATCGTGAATTCCATGAAGTTGATATAACATGACAGGATCTAGTTCACATTGATATGATTCTTTTTCCTCTGCGTCATTTTGCTGTAGACAATTGAGAAAATGGTCTATTATTCCATTGCGCGGTTCAATAGATGAGTAACGAAAGTGCAAAATCACTTCAAATGCATTGAACAAACAATCTCCAGGAGTATATGCAAATTGTTGTAGTCTAAAGAGACTATGGTTCATTAAAACGACATCAATATTAGTATCTATCCGATGTTTTTTTGTTGGATGGTAGTTTTCAATGTCTATGATTTCAACCATTTTTTTCTATGCATTTATTCTTCAGATTCGTATGGTGATTTGTTTGCTAAGTACTATGTATCTTAGATTTTTTTATTTCAAAGATGCGAAGACCTTCTGTAATATTTTTTTCTTTATTGAATATATCTCTATGATAATGTTTACTAGCACAAAATACTAATTTTACTATTATATTGTATCTTTGGTTTCAAAACAATAAAATAAGAGAAGCAAAGTTGCAACTAACTAGTTCCTATTTTGCATCTCTCTGTATCTGAAAAGTATCAATGCAAAACAAAGAAGATGCAACATTGATTATTGTCTCTAAAAACATGAATCTCATGTACAAGCTATGTATTCTAGAAATAATTTAGTTTTGTATACAATAGAAAGCATGAAATACAGATTAAATGTGTCCTGATTAGAAAAGATAATGTTGCTAGCTGTAAACAACATAGTTGTAATTACGAATATGTATGTACAGTTAGATATGCACTATAGCATAGTAGCATCTTGAAGGCAACAATAGGCTTGATGCAAATAGTTGAACGTGAGAATTGTCTCATCTAGTACAAAGCATTCATCCCTTATGCAAGTCCCAACTTTATTGCACGAAAGCATGTACTTGCAAGTCAATGTAGCAAACATTAGTCAAGATGGGTCAACATAATATGCACTAATTGTATCACTATATTTTGAAAATTTGGTAGTTACACTACTTTTTGTCATAAGACAATATTGATTTCAATGACGAATAAATGTATTCTATGATGATTGCTAATAACTAGCCATTGTTCTATGGAAATTAAAAATGGTGGTGTATACAACAACAGCATTTGGATCATATGAAGTCATATCTATACAACCTGGTACGACATCTAGATTTAGAGTATTGACTATTTGTTTTTTTCTTTGCATTCCTTTGTACTAATCTTTGACAACTGCTTATTATTTTTGCATATTAACAAAAGTACTTCATACAAAAGCAACATTTGGACCATTTGAAACTGCAGCTAAACCACTACTCACAAGGTCTACATGCAAAGTATCCAACAGTTGTTTTCTTCGTTGCTTTGTTTCTATAGTCTATTTTGATATTAGCGGTGTCTTATTCTTCTATTAGTTGTTTTAATGTCTTTGAAAGTTGCATGTGACTACATTCCATCGTTCCAAATTTTTATTTTCAATTCAATGCAGCAAGTGGCACCTAACTTTGTTAAAACATCAAGAAAAAAACAACAAATTAACTATCCAAAGGTATCAACTAACTGAAGAATAAGAGCAATACCAGAAGTTGAGACATAGTAAGTTGTACATGAAGATGTGAATAATAGATGACATAGAACAATTTTGATTTATACTATATGAAATATTTAAGATCCTATAATAATAACTTAGGGCATAGGACTAAGACTACCACTACCATAGGTGCATAGCAATAAGACTAATGTGACTATTTGGGTAACTACTCTAATTTTCTATAAATCTCTAGACTATAGTGTAACAAGTACTATTCTCAATAAGATATAACTACATAATCTATAAACTACCCTTGGCTTTGCATCTGTTCTATTAGCTACTTCTGTTTTCACTGTTTCATTTTATATCTCCAGTTTTTTGTGTTCGAAATGCTTTCTAAAATGGTGAACAATGCAAAGGTTTTATGTCAAATATTTTAATATGTTTTATATGGACGACAACTTTTTTATAAAGTACTTGTTTATAAGAGCTAATGTTAAAACATTTCAATGTTTTTAATATGAGCCTTCATTTTGGGTGGCTCCGAAAGGGCGTATTGCTTTAGTTTTATTTTTAGTGTAATATGTGTTGCCACATATAAAAGGCCCGAGAGTCTTTGTAATAGTTTCATATGTTTTTATTTTAAAAAGCAGAGCAGAGTGCGAAATAGGATAGGTTTAGATGGCAGTATTATTATTTTTTGAACTGAGAGACATAGAGTCAAATTTTGTGCACTCTGTCTTGCAGTAGTCACTATTTTGTAAAACCTTCTGTGAACATGAAGTTCAACATGAAATTCAGACGATATTTCAAGAATCAGACTAAACACCTAAATATTGGGAACTGGAAAACTATGAACCTTATCACAAATTGTAGATGCAAGAAATGGGAATGTAGCGATCAGTCGGGAATTACTTTAAGAGCATTATCATACGTCGAATTTGGAGAACCACAATCAAAACTTTTCTGAAAAAATCGATAGCTTAAGAGAATGGGACTCTAGCGATGACTCGAGAATTACTTCAAGAGCATGATCATATATCGAATTTGGAGAACTACAATGAAAAATTTTCTGAGAAAATCGAAAGCTTAAGAGAACAAAAGACTATTTTGTCAGAAAAAGTCATTCAAACTCGTCTTCGTAGCAGTACTGTACTATCCAGGTTAGTTAAAATTGCAAAAAATAAATAAAAATAAATAAATAAATAAAAAGGCCAAATAATGCAGAGCCAATGCATTTTGGCAGCCAGATAAATTGTATAGAATCTAGTCAGGCAACGATTTATAGGATGAAAAAATTTATTCTATATGAAATTATATATATATTTTAATTTTCAATCAAATAATAAAATAATGCAATGGAAACAAACTTCAAAACATACACTCTTTGAGATATATTTTTTTGTTGAAAAGTAAAATTATGATGTAATCTTCATTGAAAATAGAAACAAAGTTCAAAACATGCAGTGTGTGTGATGTAATTTTTATTGAAAAGTAAAATTACAATGTAATCTTGAAGGTTTTAGGGAAAATTAAAATTACAACGAAGTAATCTTTAATCAAATAATAATTTAAAATAAATTAAAATTAGGAAAAGTATTTTATCTCTTTGAGAATTAAAATTATCGCAAAATTTTTTTAAGCTGAACAAGAACATAGTTTTTTATCTGCTAATACCGAAGCTACAAATGAAGTGGAATTTGATTCAGAAAATGATGATGATAATAATCTACATCTTTTAATAAACGAAAGCTTTAGTAAACAAAGTCGTTCCAAGGGAAATGGCTTTGAATCCTTCTAGGCTGATATAAATGGTATCCTCATGTTAGAGAGCTAACAAAATTCTATTTTCTATGTTTCTTTTGTATGATACAATCTTGAGAAGTACTTCTAGGAACTTTGTAAATTTTTTAAAAAGAAACGAGAATTGTAGGATGCACCAACTTTATCAAATTCGAAAGGAATTGCAATCATGACTGTTCCATCGGCTATCATTTAAAAACACAGTCCATAATATGTAAATTGCAGGTAGAATATCATTCACTTTGCACTCATATTCAAAGCAAGAAAGCGAATTTAATGTGTGGAATTACGTGAAAGAGTAAGGGAAATTATGCTTAGCAAACCTTGCAATCGGACGGGCACAGTTCTAGCCTGACTTGCGAAAGCTTGCTTGGAGAGTGTCGAGTCGCATGATAAATCTACTTGCAGATGTCTTGAGCAGAATACAAAGATTTCGACGGTCAAGAATAGAAAATCTAAAGAGTAGAAATAAAACTCACAGAGCTTTAAGTAAAAGAAGAACTCCAAAGTAGAAACTGGTACAACTGCTATAATTTTATGCTATTTAATTTTGAATTAATGGTTGTTGATATCAAGAGATCTACGTGAGATGTCTGTGACATCACTAGATCCTCCAACTCAGATCTGCATTTGCATAATGAATGTCATAAATTACATATTCGATGTGGAAAACCTTATTGTTAATAATGATTCTATGTATGATTAATAACATTGAAATTTGAATTTTATTTTTTCCATGATGGTTTTCACAGCAGAATAGGTGGACAGATATGAGCATTTGTACAATCAAGAAATGACCGATGATAAATGTAGATTCAGCATGGATTTAGTTTAATGTAATCCTCAAAGTGAGAAAAGATAAATTTGTAATTTGTATTCTTTAATAAATTATTTAATGATGTGAATGCAATGGCTCTTAAAAGTATTTTCAACCCAGTAGAAAATATATTAATATATAACTTATAATTTAATGAAAACTAAACAACTTCACATACCAAAGTTCAATAATTTGGAGCAGCAAGTAAAAACTATGTATATAGTAACGTAGCTGGAGGAATATATTGCTAATGAATAAGTTGTATGGGGTCTGATCCTTATTGCTTACGATAAAAATCTTTATATAATTACCTATGGCCTTATAACCTTATCTTTATTACCTATGGTTTCAACTATACTAGATTCAGAATAAAGCATATTTGAAGGGTAAAGTTAATGTGGTGAGACTTGAACGTTGTTAATCTCATATTAATTGAAAAGGTTTATAACCTTCAATGCACAAGCTTCCGTACAACACTAATAGAGAGAACTGCCCAGACTCACATGTATTTCTATACACAGGAAACGGAAAGCGAATTAGTTAAAATAGCAACTTGAATAGAATTAATAGAGCCATAAAAATTGGTACCAAGCACTTAATGAGATAAGATCCCGAGAAATATCAAAACGGTTAAATTGATATAATTACTCACAGTACAATTAATACTCATGGCTGAAGTATGTCAGAGGTGTGGAGTTCGAAAACTGTCAAACTGTGAACTTAATCTACATATATATGAAAGTGATATAGTTTAGTTCAAATATAACTAATTTAAGTAATAATCATCAACATATTAATGTTTATCATGTAATTTGTGAAAATTTGAATCTCAATTAGAAAAATAAGAACTATTTACTATAACTATTTAACACAATACCAATTACTAAAATTATTTTTTAAAAATGACAATTTTAAGGATTATTATTTGTATTAGATTTATTTAACATTTGAACAAATTTGAATCCTAATATTTTTTTACAATTTTTTTTTTAAATAATTTTTTAAAGTTTTCATAATTAAAATAAATAATAAAAAAAAATGATTAAGTTTATTTAGAACATAATTTAATTTAAATTTTAAATTTCTATAATTGCATTCTCCGTTATTGCTTGTATACACTGCTATTGTGTAATGTTATATCATAGAATCTCAAATATTTATAACCAAATCTTAAATAAATACATCGAGGCAATTTTTAAAATTCACTTTTGATCTTTTGCGATGCGATGAATAAATATAAAGGCAAAATAACAATCGCATCGCAAGCCTTAAATGGTGCGCAAGATAAATAGAATTTGATTCATGTCGATTTTCCAATTGCAATGATCGCATCGCAATTTGTTTGAGTGAAAACATTATTTCCAAATCTCGATTGCATCGGAGATTTAAAATGAAGTGGACTATTATAATCTATCTCCGAAAATGCAATTGTGATTGAGGGCAATCGCATCAGAATTTTGCAATGAGACGAATGCAATGTTTAATCACTTTCCCAAGATGCGATTGCGATAAATCACATTGCATTGTTATAAATAGGAAAAATGTAATACTTAATATTATTCTGAAATGGGATTGGGATTTAGCACGATCGCATCGGAACTTCTCAAAGCAATAACAACCCTTTAAAATAACTTTTCCGAATTTCCAATTGCGATTTACTATTCATTTTAACATATTTCTAAGTATAAAATTTTTCTAATTTGTTCGAAATATGTTAAAAGGTCTTTTAACTCATTAGATCGGAAATTTTTTAAAACTTGTAAACTTTGTGAATAAAATTTGATATGCATTTTTTTATTTATGGAAAAGATATAAAAAGGGGGCCTATTTTTAAATGGGATTTATTCCAAAAAATTTAAAATGGGGAGGGTTTTTGTACAGTACAACAATTGGCGATTGAATGGAAGCAACAGTTATGTCTGAAAAAATGAAATAAATAGGCTTATACAATATCAAAGGTTAGCGTTGGGGTTAGAATATGAGAGCATATTATATGTATAGTCTACATTGTTTTAAAGCAGACCCGATCCATATTATTCAGCAGATTTGATAAGCAGATTTGGTGCTGGTTTTTAAACCATTGGAAAATGCATAGATTATAATAAATCGAATGGACAGAAGAATCTATTAACTTTGTGGTACCCTCACGAATCGCATCGGAGAAAATCATAACAACGGAACATGTTAATAAAAGTGCCAATGGCAATAACGAAGCCGATGTGTTTATGAAATATGATTTATATGTATTTAATTATGAACAAGAAATTGCATAGTTAAAAATAAAATAATAAATTTGAAAAACAAAGAATTAAATATAAAGTTAAAGTTATATTTTTTTTAATTAATATAGTAAAAAATAAAATAATATAATAAATCGAATAGACAAAAGAATTTATTAACCTTCTGGGACCGTCATGAATCGCCTCGGAGAAAATCATAACAGCGGAATATGTTAATAAAATTCCCGATGGTGATTGCAGAGCCGATGTGTTTATGGACTGTGATTTATATGTGTTTGATGTTCTAGTTTAAAAGGCATTAATCACATAGAAACGTTTGCGAATGCATCAATCGCATTGGACGAAGGGCATCGCATCAGAACATTGGCAAATGCATTAATCGCAATCGGAAGCATTTAGTTGCGATTAATCGCATCGGAAAATAGAAAAGAAACATTTATAAAGCTGTCACACCTAAACTTTTGAAAGGTTAGCGTTGGGGTTAGAATATGAGAGCATATTATATGCGTAGTCTACATTTTTTTAAAGCGAATCTGATCGAAGAAAATCATAACAGTAGAACATGTTGATAAAAGTCCTGATGGCGATGACAGAGCCGATGTGTTTATGAACTGTGATTTATATGTATTTCAAGTTCTGGCTTAGAGTGCGTACATTTAAAAAATAAAAATGAATACAGTTCGTATATGGACAGAGAGTCTAAGAAGATAGGCTGAGCACAAAGATTAATTATGAACAAGAGATTGCATAGTTAAGAATAAAATAATAAATTTGAAAAACAAAGAATTAAATATAAAATTAAAATTATATATATTTTAATTGACATAGTAAAAAATAAAATAATATAATAAATCGAATTGACAGAAGAATTTATTAACCTTGTGGCACCCTCACAAATCGCATCGGAGGAAATCATAACAACAGAACATGTTAATAAAACTTCGGATGGCCATTGCACAGCTGATGTGTTTATGGACTGTAATTTTGAGGAGATTTTTATTAGTGGATTCAGCTAAACCATTACCTTGTGGATAATATTTAGCTGAATATTTCAATTTAAATCATGTTTTAATTGGAAATTCCATTATACTATTACCAGAAAAATAAGATGCATTATCACAGACCAGAGCGTTAGGTACACCAGACCTAGTAATGATGAATTGATCGATGAAATCAATAATTTCATCAGAGTTGGCTACCTCTATAGAAATTGATTCTACCCATTTTCTGAAGTAATCTGTTACTGTGAGAATGTACTTATGCTTCTTGGAAGAATGAAGTGTTATCTGACCAATAATATGAAGCTCCCATTGCTCAAATAGTTATTCAATGTTTATTGATTGTAGAGGAAAAGCTGGCTTCGTCTGCTTTTAATCTTAAAGCACGTTTATTCTTATAGCTGAGATTAGAAGCAGCATATCCATTTTTCAAGTAAAATATCAGATGAGCATACTAAGATTCAGAATCCATAACACTTATCTGACTTACTGAAATAGCATTCTTTGAATCTTGATTTTCTGATATATTATGAGCTCCTGCTAATAATCTGGAAAAACCTTGTCCTCTAACAATCTTTGCTCGTTTAATGTCAATACCATATTCTTGCAAGGCTGTTACCCAATTAGCCTTTTTTTCTCCTACCTCTCTTTGAATTAGTAACTGTATTTGTATGAAGCATATTGTTGCCTTCAAGATGCTATTATGCTATAGTGCATATCTAATTGTACATACATATTCGTAATTACAACTATGTTGTTTACAACTAGCAAGATTAGCTTTACTAATGAAGACATATACAATCTATATTTCATGCTTTCTATTGTATACAAAAGTGAATTACTTCTAGAATACATAGCTTGTATGTGAGATTCATGTTTTCAGAGACAGTAATCAATGTTGTATCTTCTTTGTTTTGCACTGATACTTTTGAAACACAAAGAGATGCAAAGTAGGAACTAGTTACTTGCAACTTTGCTTCTCTTATTTCATTGCTTTGAAATCAAAGATACAATATAACAGTAAAATTAGTATTCTGTGCTAGTAAACATTATCATAGAAATATATTCAATAAAGAAAAAAATATTATAGAAGCTCTCCTCATCTTTGAGGAAAGAAAATCTAAGATACATAGTACTTAGTAAACAAATCACCATACGAATCTAAACAATAAATACATGGAAAAAAATGGTTGAAATAATAGACATTGAAAACTACTATGCAGCCAAAAAACATCGCATAGATACTAATATTGATATCGTTTTAATGAACAATAGTCTCTTTAGACTACAACAATTCGCATATACTCCTGGAAATTGTTTGTTCAATGCATTTGAAATACTTCTGCACTTTCCTTATTTTCTCAATTGTCTACAGCAAAATGACACAGAGGCAAAAGAATCATACCAATATGAAATAGATCCTATCATGTTATATCAACTTCATGTAATTCACGATGTTGACACATAGCTTCTTAGAACATCAATTTGCTTCCAATGGACATCGATCACATTCAATGTAAACATACAAATATGGCCATTTACCAATAAAACCATTGTGAATTACTACCAATCAAAAACAAATTTCAACCAAACGTACAACATATTATCATTTGAAACAAGTACATCACACATTCATTATGAACCATTACTATCAAATCAAAATACAAATCGCTGCAATCTGCAACATAGAACAGTACAAATGCACAAAAACACCAACAATAGAATAAATTTCTGCAAATTGAGACAAATGATACGTACAAATGACCCAAATAAAATTGGACAAAATAGAAATAAAATAGCAAATAAAATTTTTTCATCATGAAAAAGTACTCCCATAGGAATTTACAAACGACAAATTGAAGATACATGAAAAAACAAATGTCCAATATGTAAGACATTGCAATTTCAAAAAAACATCTCAAGCATTGGACTTGAATTACAAAAAATGTACATACCAGCCGAGGGACAACAATCACTTGGAATATTCAAAGAGAAACATGCAGAAGAGATGATTTTCCCAACACTATTCGTTGGAAATCCATGTGACAATGATATACTACAAAGATTTTGTTACCAAGAAATAGTAAAATGGGAACTAATGTATTGCAATTGTCACTTTCCCTATCACATCACAAATTTGTTCTTCAAGACAATGCAAATACTCATTGAAAAGGTCATCTCATGCATCTCAGTACGAATAAAAAAAGGAAAATTACAAGAAATAAAGTTGTTAGCAAAAGATGTTATGTACAAGCCCAATTTAGAAAAGTTACTAAAAATTCACATTGGATACATAGATTTCAAACAGATAGGAATTTCTCTTGATTACCATCAACAAATCCAGAAACATATATTTGCAATGACATGACAATTAGGTCTTCCAACTTTCTTTCTTACATTTACAACTGCAGAGCATCTTTGGACACCACTAGTACAAACTTTTATTAAATTACATAGCAATAGAAATAAAGAGAAACACATTGAAACAATTCAGGAATGCAACATTCATTGTCTTGTCAAAAAAGATCTAGTAACATGTACATGTTACTATAGACATAAGACAATTGCATTGAAGCAATTGATCTATCAAGATAGCACATTTTTTTGCAAAATATTAGATTACTACTTTGTAAGTGAGTTGCAAAATAGAGGTAGTGCACATGAACATGCTCTTATATGGATAGAAAATGCTCCAGTATATGGAATTAATATTAACTTAGAAATTGAAAACTTCTTGGATAACTATATAACTTGTAGCACAAATCACCTTGATCCAGAACTCGCAAAGATACATGAACATCATCATACCAAAAGCTATAAAAAAGAAAAGCATCACAGTCTAGATACAAATTTCCAATGCTACCAATCAAAATAACAAGGATTCTTGAACCAATTACTTCAGTACATGGGTCAATAAATGAAAAAGTTGTGTCCTTGCAAAGCACCTTAGAGCAAAAACACTACGACAAATCAACTAGCCATGAAGATTTCTTAGATGAATTCCAGTTAACAGAAACTGTTTACATCGAATTAATACAAAGTACATTAACACAACCAATGGTATTCTTGTAACGAAAACCATTAGAAATATGGAATAATAACTTTGCATACAATATGCCACACCTATGGAATGCAAATACAAATGCTCAATATGCTTTAAATGCATATGCTACAGCTTCATATTGCACTTCATATATGACCAAAGTTGACAGATCTATCACAATTGCACTCAAAAGGATACGAAAAGAACATGAAAAGAGCAAAATTGATGTTATTCAAATGATACGGTCTCTAGGCAATTATTTGCTTAACCTTCAACAAATTTTAGCTCAACAAGCAAACCACATAGGTCTATCACCACCATTGAATCATAGTTGAAGAGAATGCAATTTTATAAACACATCACCAATAGACGAACGCACATTTATACTTAAACCAACTACCCTTCTGAAACAAATTCCTGAAAACTCTGAAGATGTCATGTGCAGTTCTATAATTGACGTGCTCTATTATAGCTTAATTGTAATGTGTATCAACCAGTAAAGATAACTCTATTTAAGAAATTAAACAAAGTTATATTAGCATACTGTATTCATCATTGTATATCATTTACATACACCTATGAAACATAAATATTTCTAATATACTAAAAAATGATATATATAAAGAAATATTGTAAAACGAAGCACACATAAATGATAGCAAATTTAAAACAGAATACCATATGACAAAAGAAATTAATAGTGAATATATATAAATACCGTATCCATCTTGATACTTTCAAATAAAATTTGATACACTAATCCAGCAATTCCAATGCAAAATCAACTACAAGGTACAAAAATG
This sequence comes from Pinus albicaulis, assembly GCA_034641835.2. NCBI lineage: Eukaryota > Viridiplantae > Streptophyta > Pinopsida > Pinales > Pinaceae > Pinus > Pinus albicaulis. Next base: position 928,737,805 of record CM076583.1, read on the forward strand.
CAACTCTTAAAAAATAATTCCGCACAAAATCGCGAGATGTGATCCTTTATAAAAGAATATAGAAGTAAATGCAGTACAAAAAATGTAATCTCCAAGTCAAAAAATATTACAAATTAAGGACCCCTTTATAAATGCATGAAATGGGTTTAAATAGGTACTCAATAAAACAAAAAACTAAAACTATTCCTACAATCTATCTAAAATAAAATATCTTAAACTAAAATGCATGCTTGTAGTAGACTGGCTCATTAATCATCGATTGAGGTGCATGAACAAAGCTGGTAGACATTGAGCATATCTTGGACTTCTGTTGGCCGACTCATTTTTAAATGTAGTTTTCCAGTGTATGTAGCATTAGAGAATTCAGGAATGATACATTCAATAACATTCGAAAGGAATTTGATGGCCATCTGTTGACTATGTGGCTTGATCAGATAAGACCACATATTATCCCATGAAATTCCTTGAAGTTTGCTAATTTTTTTATTTTTATGGACTATCTCTCGCTTCCACCTAGAATCAGCTTCTTTTACTTTAGGTAACTCACCTGGAGTACAATCTGAGATCAAATTGGTAGCGTACAGGCTGTCACTAATCAATTGTGTTGTATTATTCATTAAAATTTTAGCCCTTGATGTAGCTCTTTCTGATTTTATTAATTACTATTCCCATTCAATAAATATAATTTCCTTCTGTCTCTCTTCAATTCTAGGAAGGTTAGATTTTTTTCCTTCCTCTGTATCCTGCCATGAAAGAAACTTGGAAATTTTATCATCAACATCTTCAATTTCTTGCCTAACAATGACTGATTTATCTATCAAAGACGATGTAATTTCGTACAAAGGTTCAATTTGTGTCAAATTTAAACAAAATTCATTTAACTATTGAGATAACAATTTTTTCATTTCAAGAGATTCAGTAATGAATTGATCCAGCTTGGGATACTCCTTCAACTTGTCCATTTCTGATTGGAACATTTTTTCCTGTTCAACTTTTGAATTTCTCTCATTTTGTAAAAGTTTTTGTAGCTTTTCTACTTCTTGAGTCAACTTTTGTTGTTTTCCCAAGGCTTGTTCATCAATGTTTTTCTTTTCAAAGCTGAGTTTCTCTTCTAGTTGTTTAGCTCTAAGTTCTGCATCCTGTACCCACTATTCCAACTCAATAATCTTTTGTTGACCACCTGCAACCTATTCTTCAAAGATAGCAATTTGCATATCCTTTTGTTTTACTAGCTGTGAAACTTCAGAAGCTTTATCTATAGTGGCAGCACTATAGGCACCAGCATACTGAGACAATTTGGTGAGATCCTCAGATGGATCCACCTCAACATTTTTATAAATAACATTTAGCAACTCCCCTTGTGATGCCAAAAGAGCATCTTGATCTGTTCTCCTCCTTTTCCTTTGTTTTCCTACCGCAGCCCTATGTTTCGGACTGTAGAATATATCTAAAGGAGGGATTTATTCTATCTTTAGCATAATTTCTCCAGTCGGGTTTTCAGGAATGATTTCCACATCCTAATCTTTGGAATCGTCAACTTGAGGATTGTTTTGCAATCCTATCTCCTGTGCAAATTGTTGATATTGATTTAGAAAATCAGAAGAAACAACCAATTCAGTATCTACTTGTCCTCCAAGTTGAGAACCTGCATCATTCTTGGGTGCCTGTTTAGTATTTTTAATTTCTGTACTTCCTTTTCAATATGTACCTGGGCATCACTGCCAGTGTTCTCTTTTTCTGTTTGCACTAAAGGCTTCTGTATATCTTTTTGAGAAGCTTTTTTTCTGTTTTGGCACTCTTGGCTTTTCTGCTGTCATCCTTTTTCCCTAAAACAGGATCAAATCCTTCTACTTCTTTACCAGAAGTACTTCTTGCTTGTTGTGATGCTTTCTCCTGTGTGGGAGCTCTCAACTGATCAAGAGGCATAGTAAGTAACCTTTGGCTTCTATACAACAAAAACTTTTTCAAGTCCTTGGCCTATAACTTTGACTTCGCTGAATCAAAGACTTGGGATATATCATCCATATAAACAAATAAATCATCAAAAATGTCTGGTTCATGCTCAAATCGAGCAATTGAAACAGAGGTAGTAAAATCATGCGCCACTTTCCTTAGGTCGTATTGTCTTCCAGGAATTGTTGAAAACATAAGAATACAAATCTTACCAACTTATTTCTCAGCATGAGAAAAACTATTAAGAGTATATTTTCCATAGTTAAAAGGGAAGGTAGGCCACATAAGCTTTTTATTGCTTTTCAAAACTCTAGACATTCCTTCAATTGTCAGTTGATAGGAAATATCCTGAGCTAAAAGCTTATCTGGAACATATAGGGGAACGATATGTGGTTGAACAATACTCCCAAAAATTCTGATATAAGTGAATTTTTCTTCTACGAACCAATCTCTAATAGCAGACAAATTAGTCTTGGCATTATTGGACAGTCTAGGAGGGAAATGACCAAAAATGGTTTGGTAGATTGGAATTAGAAAAACATGGCAGACTCTGTAAACATGAAATTTGAAATGTTCTTTCCATAAGAAACTATGATACACATGAATAGGAATAGGTTATTTTTTAGTCCATTTCCCACCTAGCACGGGGAATTCAGAATTGAAACAACGAGCGTCCAAAATATAACCACAAAAATGGAAAGGCAAAGAATTCCCTGAATTCCTATCTTTTCTATACTCTATAATTCGATTAGCTATCTTATCCAACAAATTGACAGCCCAATCCATAATTTCAGAATTAACAGCAGAATGAATTAACGGGACCATTTGAATAGAAAATCTAGCAGAGTTGTCGTTTCCGAACAACCTACACATCATTGTTGCGGCATAACAATATGGAGGTGCCAGAGACTCTACAGAGTACATACCTGATGCCTCTTGCTTATGTTTCTCAGGGTTATTCTTCCATTCTTTGATTGGCTCTACCTGGTTTGCATGTTTTGCATCATATTCTTTAAGAAATTCTTTGTTGTAAATATTTTGTGGATTGGGAAGATGGTACATTGCTTTAATATCTTTTCCCCTGAATGACCCAAACACTGATCGAGAATTAGAAACAAAATTCCTATTTTGAATGGTCACATTGTCAATGACCCATCTGATAACATTATAGTAGGGAAAAATACTCGCCTAGGCACCAACTCGGTGTAAAAATGAATTTGCCAATGCACTAAGTTGAGATTCAGAGTCAGACTCTGAATCTTCTTCACCAGGAATAGTTGCTTTAGGAACAACAACCTTAGGTTTCTCTCTTTCAAGAAAATTGTATACATTTTCCCATGTCATCTTCCCCAGTCCTTGATAGGAGGTGTCTGTGACTAGCTTGAGCTTGGTCGATTTTTCCTTGGGCAGCATGTTTAGCACAGGAGCATTTGCAACAAAAGCAGCTTTAGACTTTCTTCTTCTCTTTGACATTTCAGAGTCGGGTAAACTCTCTCTAGTTCTACGAATAAAAGGATTCGAACTTTTTTTCTCCAATTCAAATGAATGCTTTTAGCCGAAATAAAACACAATAACGAGAACAACTACAAAGATTTTAATTACCATTTAATCTCCCCACATTTTCAACATAAATGCTCTCCAATGCATGACATTTGCGTATGGAGAACAAAATAACCCATGATCCTCCGTCTGATTTTGAATTAATATTGTCGTACAATCGGAAATTGGAAAATCCTTGTAATAAATCTTAAAATTCACCTTTGATCTTTTGCGATGCGATGAATAAATATAAAGGCAAAATACAAATCGCATCGCAAGTTCTTTTGTTTTGGACTCATTTCAATCGTAAGTCTCGGATCCGATAAGTTTTGTAAGGAGGATTTGATTTCCACATCCCATAACAATTTGGGAATATGTTTTCTTTGCTACTGTTGAATGATGCAACGCGATTCGCCCAATCGCAATCGCAAATCGCAAGTTCTTATGTCTTCGGCCGATTGTAATGGCAAGTCTCGGACCCGATAAGTTCTATAAGGCAAATTTATTTTCCATATTTGGTTTAAGTTTTTTCACGTTCAGCGAGCTCCACAATTTAGAAATGTTCATTTGATACGTTGTACTTTATCACACAATGGAAAACTTTGATAAGTTTTCTTTTGTAATACTTTTACTTGTTTAAGTATGTATAGTTTAAAAAATACATAACCCAATCTACTTTATTTTTTGAACAAAATCACTATAGATTTATTATTTTATTTTTTACAATATTAATTAAAAAAAATATAACTCTACACTCTCTGTCCATATACGAACTGTATCCATTTTTTATTTTTTAAATCTACGCACTCTAAGCCCGAACTTCAAATACATATAAATCACAGTTCACAAACACATCGGCTCCATTATCGCCATAGGGACTTTTATTAACATGTCCCGCTGTTATGATTTTCTCCGATGCGATTCATGAGGGTCCCACAAAGTTAATAAATTCTTCTGTCCATTCGATTTACTATAATCTATGCATTTTCCAATCATTTAAAAACCAACACCAAATCTGCTTATCAAATCCACTGAATAATATGCATCGGGTCCGCTTTAAAACAATGCAGACTACACATATAATATGCTCTCATATTCTAATCCCAACACTAAACTTTGAAAAGTTCTGGCGCCACAGCTCTATAAACCTTTCTTTTCTATTTTCCGATGCGATTAATCGCAACTCAATGATTCTGATTGCAATTAATACATTTGTCAATGTTCTGATGCAATGCCCCTCCTCTGATATGATTAATGCATTCGCAAACATTTCAATTTATTATACTATTTTACTTTTTACTACATCAACTAAAAAAAATATAACTTTCATTTTAGCGCTACAAAATATATATCGGGCTCGCTTTAAAACAATGCAGACTATGCATATAACACTGCTTTATAAACATTTCTTTTCTATTTTCCGTATACAACAATCTGTCAGAGACCATAAATGGTCACTGATACAGAGAAAACGGCTCGTGCTATCTGACAGACCATAATGCATGGCTCAGCACTGTCTCGTTATTTTGCTTAATGCGACTCCACATAAATTACAAGACCTGCAACATAAATATGAATATTTTTGTAACGACAGTACAAATAATGGTGATAAAATTTAGGCATTTTGCAATAAGAAGTGAAAGTTTTTGGCCAATTAGATAAAAGATAATTCAAATTAAAATAATTAAAATAAATACACAATAATAAATCTTATAGTGAACCATGGCAAAAAAAAAAAAAAAAAGAATTTCAAAAGATATGTCTAATCAAGTTTAATTAATGTCACAATCACGAAAAACCTGATGCGTAGTATCCTACCAGCGACAGGTACAATAACATAAAAGATAGATTTAAAAGTTAGGCAAGTGGGCAATTTGTCAACTGATCATAAAATAATTCATATATCGAAATAACGTACAAGATAGATTTATAATGTAGATGAGCGGGCAATTTCGTCAATTGACCATAAAATAATTCATATACCAAAATAAAAAATAAGATATAAACAAGGTTATGAGTGGGCAATCATAAAATAATTCATATATAAAAATAACAAATAAGATATAACCTTGTAATTCATATATCAAAATAATAAATAAGATATAAGGTTATATAGTTAGTGTTTCCTCTTACTTAATTTAATTATTGAATTTTGAAAAATAAGGGTTATAGTATAGATATTCTTGCTTAATTTTAATATAGTTAAATTACATTAAAAAATAATAAATATATATATGAATAAACAAGCAATGCGTTTTTTAGCCATATAGGACTTTTAATAGAAATGGATTTATAGCATGTGGATTTTGGAATCAAAATCCTAGAATCATACTTCCAAACCAAAAAATGTTTTTACCTTATTATAGTGAGAGAATATTGAAAAATTGGTAAAAAATATTGTCTCGCCAATATATGCCTTATAAAAAATATGCAAGTTGTTTATGTTATGGTTTCTCTACAAAGTAATACCTAGCCTATTAATTATTTAGCATTTTCATATTATATATAGCATGGCATAATTGACTAATAATTTTTTCTTTTATATAAGGTGGATGTGCTATAAAATTTCATAAAGGGTTGTGAAACTTTTGTTAAGTGTTGATTGTGTGTAGAAATATCGCTCTGATACCATGTAGAAAATCTACCAATGGATTCAATCTGATCTTGTGATGTTATAAAACAAGATGCTGAATCCTTCTACAATATTTGTAGAATTCAAAACATAATCGCTCAATCACATGATATTAATAGAAAGAAGTAAATCAATCGCACCACACAAGATGTATCTAGGGAAAGTAAATTCTCAGACCCCCTCTATCTATATTGTGTATTAATTCAAGAAATCATGAAACAATACAATTCTTAATCTCTCATAAGATTCCCCTACACTCTCCCAACTATATCACACTGATCTAGGAAAAATTGGTCTAATACTTAGCCAATTCTCAACCCTCCTTCAGCCTTCCTTGCTCACCCTAATCCCTCGCATAAGCTTATCTTGACACACCTTTATCTTGCAAGGTACATGCACAAACTTGTGCTTCTGATTTTTTGGTCTCACCAACTCGTGCTCACCAAAACAATGATTAAATTTGTCTTCATTCCCTCTTTTAAATACTTTCTCTAATTAAGAATGATTTATTTTATGCCTTCTTGTGACTTCATGCAATATTTGTACAATTTTCTAATTATACTACTCATAGTTATCTTCCTTTAAACCAAATTTCAACTCAATCTTCCTTAGAAATGACAGGCAACAACTATTTCTAGCAAATTATCAATTAAGTGATTGATCACTACTTGTGAATTAAATCTAATTTGATTCACTTGACCTCTCACTAGCTCATCTTTTAGTTAGAACTAGTTAAACTGATTTTAACTCAATTAATTGAGTTAACTAGCTACAAATCGCAAATAAATATATATGGAGACCATAAAAATATAAAATCCCTTTGCATGCATCTTCTTATACCTCTAACTCTAATTTTCTAATTTAACTAAGTATTCTTGACTGAGTTAACTAATACAAGTTTTCATGAGATGAAATTACAAATTTTATTCCAATTTAACTAAGTGAAAATTAAATGAGAAGCCTCATACGGTATCCATTTGAGTGTGCCATTTTATGGATTTCATTTAAGGATGCCAATTTCACTATTTCTTGTTTCAGATTTCAACACACCCTCTCAACAAGAAAGGAATTCATTCTATCCTAATTTAGTACCTTTGGAATGTTTTGCATCCAACACCTCTTTATAGTATTTTTCCTGCTGCAACTTTTGATATTGAATAGGCTCCAAAAAACCAAATCAGTATGATGCATCTGTGATTAGAGTCTCTAACTGCTATAGGTTACTGCACTGTCTATTGAAATATTTGTGTTGCTGACTCTGCATCTATGCCCTCTGCACTGCTACCAAATCTGATCTCTGCTCTAGTATCTGACATTTGTCACTCTTATTTGTGTCTTTTTAACATATGATTGCATCAATCCAACTCATCCTTCCTACTACTATGTACCGTGGGCTCCTCATATGCATATTCGATCCATGAGACAATCCATCTAAATGGATCCTGCCCAAATTTCCTCTCTTGGAATTATATATACACATCGCCCCACCTCTCACCTAGAGGTATGGCTAAATGTTCTCCCTCTAGCCATCTGGCTCAAAATCCCCCCTACTAGATGTCTCTGCTTTAGTGGACGCCTCCACTCGGTCTTCTCTCTGCTTCTCCAATTGTGGCTAGTCCCCAATCTTCTGAGACTACATGTTGAGAGGTAATATTTGCTCCCTCTCAACCACCAATTCACTAACAATTTTTTTCTCCTAAAAGCTTTACATGCATCTGGTACCTCAAGTGCATACAAGTTCTTGACTTGTACACATTGTAATTGTCCCGATGTCACAAAAGTTTCTAAAAAAAAAAAAAGATTTTAAATTGACAATATCTCCCTCATCCGAGCTCCGATTCGACCGTTTGTTTTTTTCAATTTGGGTATTTTTTCACAAGGAATCCAAATATTCTATTTTTTTTTGAAATTTTTGCACCAAAATTTTCAGATACTCTCTTCCAACTTGCCGCCAAAAACATTCCTGCTCTGATACCATGTAGAAATATCGCTCTGATAAAATGTAGAAAATATACCAATGGATTCAATCTAATTTGGTGATGTACTAAAACAAGATACTGAATCATTTTACAATATTTTGGAAATAGAAAAAGTGGTCGCCCAATCACATGCAAGTAAGAGAAAGAAGTAAATCAATCGCACAACATAAGATGTATTTGGGGAAAGCAACTGCTCAAAGGCACTTGATCTATATTGTGTATTAAGTCAAGGAAACATGAAAAAAATACAATCCTTAATCTCTCATGAGATTCTCCAGCACTCTACCAACTGTCTCACACTGATCTAGGCAATATTGGTCTAGTACATAGCCAATTCTCAGTCTTCCTTCAACCTGCCTTGCTCACCCTGATCATGTGCACAAGCTTCTCTTAGCACACCTTTCTCTCACAAGCTCCAGGAAAAATCTTGTTCTCCCGATTGTTTGGTCTCACCAACTTGTGCTCACCAAAACAATTATTAAGCTTGATCCTTCATTCCTTCTTTTAAAGACAATTTTATCTAATTAATGAATTATTTATTTTAGGCTTTCTTCTGACTGCATTCACTATCTATACAATTTTCTAATTATACAATTGATAGCTATCCTCCCTTCAACCCCAATCTCAATTGGGCCTTTCTTAGAACTGACATGAAACAACTATGTATAGTGAATTATCAGTTAAGTGACTGATCGCTACCTGTGAATTAAATCTAATTTAATTCACTTGACCTCTCACTAGCTCATCTCTTAGTTAGAACTAGTTAAACTAACTTTAACTCAAATAATTGAGTTAAATAATTACAACTCACAAATAACTATATTTGTACCCCATAAAAATATAAAATCCCTTTACATGCATCCTCTTAGACCTCTAACTCGAATTTCATAAGCTAACTAAGTATTCCTGACTGAGTTAACTAATACAAGTTGTCATGAGAAGAAATTACAATTTTTCTTCCAATATGACTAAGCAAAAATTAAATTAGAAGCCTCATATGGTAGCCATTTCTGGGTTCCATTTTCTAAATTTCATTTCTGGATGCCAATTTCACTATTTCGTTTTTCAAATTTCAACACTCCCTCTCAACAAGAAAGGAATTCATTCTATCCCAATTTGGTACCTTTGGAATGTTTATCATGCAACGCTTCTCTCTAGTGTTTTTCCTCCTACAACTCCTGAAACTGAATCAGTATTATGCATATATCATGAGAATCTCTAATTGCTACAAGTTACTGCACTATCTACTTAAATATTTGCGCTACATACTTCACATTTATGCCTTATGCATTGCTGCCAACTCTGATATGTGCTCTAGTATTTGACATTTGTCACTCTAATTTCTGTCTTCCTGTCATCTGATTGCATCAATCTAACTAATCCTTCCTATTACTCTGTACTATGGGCTCCTCGTAGCTATATTCGATCCATGATACAAGCCATCTCAATGGATCCTGCCCAAATTTCTTCTCTTGGTGACGCAAAGAAATCTTGTGGTAAGCCCAAAATCCCCTTGCATGTATAAAATTCGAACCTGGGCCTGTGGGTTATGGCCCACTAAGCCTCATTGGAAGCGTTTTAAACTTATTGACGTGGATCTTCATTAAAATCGTGCCATCCATACATAATCATCGCAAACATTTCAATATAGGTGTTAAGCTTTAAAACCCCACACCACACAAAATACAAATATGCGGGAATATATGGATTTAAAAATAAATACAGTCGGCCCTATAAACATCGGTGGTTCCGCTGATCCATATAACTCCGATTTAAATTCAATCTCTGTTGGTTCGATCCGATTCAATCGGAATCGGAGATCACTGCAAATACCACTCTGTTCCGATCGCGACACCACTTGCCACCGTTTCGATCCGATTAATCGGAATCGCTGTAATTCAACCCAATCGGTAATCAGAGATTAATGTAATGCGATATGAAATGGTCCACAGTTCCGACGCGATTAAATCGCAATCGGTCAATCGCAACGATTGAACGACGTCGCAGCTAGAAGCCATCCGATTACTCATCGGACCCGATCCTCCATCAAACAAATTTTTAATACATTCGCATCCATTTCCATTGTAATTAACTTGATTTCGCTCCTCTTGAGTTTAATTTCAAACAATTCAGGCAAATGCTGATTCCGGCATCTCGCTGTTCCAGACCTTCGACTGTGGCAATTCAATATTTATCCAATCCGTATTACACATGCCTATAATCGAACCCATATATAACAATTAAACGATATTTAGATCGCCATCGATCCTTTGAATGATCGATGGTCGCAACACAGGAATTCGTTCATTAGTTAAACTATAAAACTCATAACTCAATAGACAGGAAATCAACATAATATATAATTTGATTATTTACAAAAGATCACTTGATCTAAGGCATTGCAGCCTTAACCAACAAATCCACACCGATTACATTGTTTCTCACTCGTCTCTCTTATCCCACGCATACAGACTTACTTATAAAGTATTTACAAAAGCGTGAATCAGTTAGGATTCACAAAATCTCTCACAAAATCTCTTACGAAAATCTTTCGTTACATATATGGCACATAACAATATCCATCAAATCCACTTTAAATCTATTTTTAAAACAAATTTTCCCTATTTCCTCCTTCGATTCAACTATGCTGTCCACGTCTTCCATGCTCAGCTTCGGATTCCTCTTTAGTTAAGGAGCGTTAGATGCTCCTGCATCACTTGGGATTATATCTACACATCACCCCACCTATCACCTGGAGGTATGCCTACATGTGCTCCCTCTACACATCTAGATCAAAATTTCTCCCTACTGGAGGTCCATGCTTGAGTGGACACCTCCACTCAGTCTCCTCTTTGCTTCTCCACTTGTGGCTACTCCACAACCTTCTAAGACTAAATGCCAAGATGTAATTTGTGCTCCCTCTCAACCAGCAAGTCACTAACCACTTCTTTGCTTAGAACGTTCTTGATTTGCGTATGGTAACTCAAGTGCATGTAGGTTCTTGACTCGTGCACATTGTAATTTTCTCGCTGTCGCAAAAGTTTCTAAAAAGAAAATTGATTTTATATCGATGACATCTCCCTCATTCGAGCTCCAATTCGACTTATTGTTTTTTTCAATTTTGGCATTTTTTTGCAAGGAATCCAAATGTGCTATTTTTTTTTTTTTAAATTTTGCACCAAAATTTTCAGATATTCTCTGCAAACACACCAAACAAAACATTCCATCTCTGATACCATGTAGAAATTTCACTCTTATACAATGTAGAAAACTACCAATGTATTCAGTCTGATATTGTGATGTATTAAAACAAGATTCTTAATCCTTTTAAAATATTTTTGGAATAAAAGACATAATCGCACAATCACTTGCAAGTAAGAGAAAGAAGTAAATAAATCACACAACATAAGATGTATCTGGGGAAAGCAACTAATCAAAACCCCTCTATCTATATTTTTCATAAAGTCAAGCAATCATGAAAGAATATAATTCTTAATATCTCATGATGTTCTCCAACACTCTGCCAAATGTCTCACATTGATCTAGGCAATATCGGTCTAATACTTAGCCAATTTTCAACCTTCCTTCAGCCTGCCTTGCTCACCCTCATTCTTTGCACAAGCTTCTCTGGAGCACTTTTCTCTCAGAAGCTCGACGCACAAAATTATGCTTCTGATTGTTTTGTCTCACCAACTCATGTTCACCAAAAGAATGATTAAACTTGTTCTTTAATTCCTTCTTTTAAAGAAAATTTTCTCTAATTAAGGAATGATTTATTTTAGGCCTTCTTCTGACTGCATGCACTATTTATACAATTTTATAATTATACTACTGATAGTTAGCTTCCCTTTAAGCCCAATCTCAACTAGGTCTTTCTTAGAACTGACATGCAACAAATATTTATAGTGAATTTATTTGAATTATGTTTTAATTGATTGATCACTACTTGTGAATTAAATCTAATTTAATTCACTTGACCTCTCACAATTTCATCTCTGAGTTAGAACTAGTTAAACTGATTTTAATTCAATTAATTGATTTAACTAATTAGAACTCACAAATAACTATATTTGGACCTCCTAAAAATAGAAAATCCCTTTGCATGCATCCTCTGATACCTCTAACTCAAATTTCCTAAGCTAACTAAGTCTACTTGACTCAGTTAACTAATATGAGTTGTCATGAGATAAAATTACAATTTTTCTTCCAATTTAATTAAGGGAAAATTAAATCAAAAGCCTGATATGGTAGTTATCTCTAGGTTTCATTTTTTGGATTTCATTTATGGCTGCCAATTTCACTATTTCTTGTTGCAAATTTCAACATTATGGTGGTGTAGCCTTGACTTTGAACTTCTTATATGATGGACTTGAATTTTTGTGCAAGTATTAAAATGTTTTTGTTTTATTTTTTATTTTATGACATTTTTTTCCTTTGGGCTAAAGTGGAAAAATATTGTTATGAGCCCTAAATGATTTTGATGGTAAACAATAATGAATAATGGATATAAGAATGATTTAAAAATATAATAGGAAAAAAACTATATCCTATGATTATTTATTTTAGAAGATTTGGTTGGAGAATTTTTTGTTTTTGTTTTCTTGCTTTAAATATATAATATTACATTATTATATAAAACATAAATTAACACAAAATATATTTTCACCAAGGTAAGAAATGGCTTGAGTTGTTTGTATGGATTCTTGTTATAAGGAGAAAATCCTATTTTTGATCAAGGGGTTTTATTTAGTTAAGTGATTATCCTTCTTGAATATTGAGTGAGAGATCCAATTTATCCATTGGTAATAAATAGGGTAAGTTCATTATTACAGGATTTTCAATAGTGATAAGTAGACTATCATTTGTGCCCAAATCTATATTTACATTACTTGTAAAGAAGGTCTCCCAAATAAAATATAGTACGAGAATCATATTTGGAGACAAATTTTAGATTATGAACATATTAGTTTCGATTCTAGTTTTTCTTTCAAGAAAAAGCATGAGGTGATGCCTTATTTAATGTTGAAGGTCCATAGGGTAAAAATTAGAGACATACTAAACACACTTTGGGAAAGGATTGGGCTAAACACACTTTGTGGAAGGACAGAGCATTGAAACACCACTAGGTGGTCCCATTTATGAAGGAAAACAATTTCTAAAAATGACCTCTCCATACCTACATAGTAGAGTGGAGAAGACAATGTTACATGAGCAATGAAGGATTAAATCCAATACCAAATTTTTCCTTGCTTGAATGCCCCACCGAAGGAGTGATCCAAAGGCATGATAAAAAGATCTAAACTAGAAAGGGGAACAATCCCTCTAGTCAAGCCAAACGACACAAAATAATTTATACTATTAAAAACATTGATAATTCACCATAAGTCTATTAATTTTATAGAAATGTGAAAGAAAGTAATAACCGGGTAATATGTGTGATTCTTGATTGTAAAAAATAATAAAAAGTTTCCCTTAGTAAAATTTGAAAAGCAATGAAGTTTTATGTATAAAATGGAAGAAAGCTAAACATTAAAGTGTTTTTAGAGTTTTTTTCATAGCAAGAAGCTATTTGCAAAATTATAATTTTGAAAGAGAAAATTGTTATTTTTAAAGTAAAAATGAATTTGAAACAACTTCAAAATTTCAAGTACTACTAAATTGTACAATGTTAACATTATCATTATATATATATATATATATATATATATATATATATATATATATATTCCCATTAATCCAAAATTATTCTTCTTCAAATTTAAGCAAAATAAAAATAAAAAAATAAATAAAAATAAAAATAAAAATTCCATTATTTATTTTCATGAACTATAACTAAAATCAATTATTTAAACATCTAAACTATAATTATAAAAATAAGCAATAATCATTATTGTAAATGCAGATTTAAATATAAAACATTCGACCAACCATTTACACTTTAACTTTAATATCAAACTTTGAGCATTTTGAAACTTAGTGAATAAAAACTTTATGTACACCTATTGTGAAATTTTACAATTATTATTATGAATAAAAAATTAAGTACAAAATATTTGAGCCCTAATTCAAACTTTAACTTCTAATATGTTGTTTAAATTTACAAATAATTTAGATAGGAATAGGGTTGAGTATCTTAAATTTTAGATAACGGGTCTAGCAAACTAGGCAAACGGAGTCCACACAACTAAAAAGTGGATTTACTCTAATGTGTGGGATAACCCCTATCATCGAAGAAAAGGAATATTAATATGTGGCTAGTAAATAGAAGTGGATATAACCCATGCGTTCTTAAAATATCATGTACTTGGCTCATCTGATACCTGCATTTGACCTTTGACAAGTAGTGGAAGGGAACCATAAATTTTAATCGGAGAAGAGTGCGTTGAAAAAGGACAAGGCAAGCTTCTCATTCCGTGCCAAGGGGTAGTGTATTGTGTGAAACCCTTAATTTAATATTCTCTTATTAATTAAAAAATATAAATTTACACAACTTTATAATTCGAAAATTATTTCGTGATATGAATTAAAGTTGGAAGTGGTTGGCACATTCCATGTCAAACAATCACAATATTTACTACTTATAAGGGAGTTTTTGTTTTCAACATAAAATAAAATATTAACAATTCATTAAATGCTTTTCCCATTGAAATAAGGATAAGAATGACTAAGGGGGCGCGATTATAATGGTTGGTGAATTATACCAGGTGGATATGCGTGTTGTGGAAAGTTATTATTATTTTTTAATAACACATCGTTGAGCGAATATAACCATTCACTTCTCTCGAGGCGCAAATTTGTTTTGACGTTTTGGCGATGTGATATATTGCGCTCGAGCTTATTCCACCTCTCCTATTCCCACGTCGAGTGATGATATGTATGATAACAATCTAGTTCGCAGAGTGATTATGGGTAATCGGTAATTCGTGAGAGTTTTCTGAGCAAAATCAACAAAGTCATTATTATTAATAAGGATAGATTTATTTTAAGTATGGTTTTTTCAAAAAAATTGAAAAAAAAAATTACATGGGAATTAATTTTTTTGGTGTTTGGAAAATATGTTATTTAAAATAGATTTATAGTGATAATTTTTCACTATTTAAATTGTATTTTTGGAAGTTATAATTAACATATATAAATATTTATAAGAAAAATAATTTATTTTTATTAAATAATTTGGTAGATCCTAGAAAGATGAAATATCAAATTTGAAAATAGATTTATACGTAAATTAATCTTTTTTTACTTGGTAAATATGTGATTTAAGATAGATTTATAGTGATATTTTTTGATATTTTATTATTAAAAATGGAATGAGCTACACATTTTCCTCAACTCAAATAATTCAGTGATTTTACTTTAATTACTTTTCCATTTAAAGCTATGGTTTATATATATATATAAGAAATATATATATTTTTAATTATTTTATCTCTATAAAGTCATATAAAACCATATTATTTATAATAAACATCTAAAGATTTTATTTAGTATTTGAAAATTGAAAGTGAGATATTAAAAAAACAAATAATTTGAACTTGAAATATTAACAACTTAACAACTGAGTTAAGTTAATTGTTGTGTAAATGGATTTTTATTGTGTGAACGGGTGGGAAATTCGAGTCCGTAGCGAGGGGCACAGCTACGAAGGCCTCTCTTACACCTCCGATGTTCCTTCGCTCTCATTGATCTCATACACCGATTCCATGACAGCCTGGGTCGAAGCCGGCGCGACGGTGGGTCAAGTTTTGTATGCCATTGCAAATGCCACCAACGACCATGGATTTCCGGCCGGGATTTGCCCCACTATTGGCTCCGGTGGTCATTTCGCGGGAGGTGGGCTCAGTTTCCTCGCTAGAAAATATGGCGTCGCAGCAGATAACGTGATCGACGCATTGCTCGTTAACGCCTCCAGTGAAATCATGGACAAGAACACGATGGGTGATGGTGTGTTTTGGGCTCTGAGAGGCGGTGCAGGAGGCAACTGCGGGGTCGTGATTTCCTGGCAAATAAATCTGGTGAGCGTTCCCACCATTGTCACGGCCTACCAATACTCAAGAATCGGGCGAGACGTGGTGACAAATACCATCAACCGATGGCAATACGTCATGCCTTATGCGGAAGAGGATCTGTTCATGCGTGTACAGTTCTTTGGTATTAATGTGGAAGGAGGGACCCAAAAGGATATGAATGCATCGTTCCAAGGAATGTATCTTGGACCTAAGGACCAGTTGTGGCAGATTGTGAACACAACCTTCCCAGAGTTGAACATGACGGAGAACGAGTGCAGTGAAATGAGCTGGATCGAGGCCACGGCCTTCATCGGAGGGGCTGCTAACGTGTCTGAACTGACAGACAGATACTATACCAGCAAAGTCTTCTTCAAAATAAAATCAGACATGGGAGTAACCCCACTGAACATATCAGGCCTCCAAGGATTGTTCGACATCCTGGAAGAAGAGGTGAGTGCCTACACTATTTTTTCTCCTTTGGGAGGGATAATGAATACGATAAATTCCTCTGCCATACCCTTCCCTCACAGAGCTGGGAAAATCTTCGACGTACAGTATAAGGTCGTATGGCACAACAGCAGTGACGATGAGCATTAACTTGATTATATGCGAAAGCTTTACGCATACATGGCTCCTTATGTCTCTTCAAATCCCAGATCTGCTTATGCTAATTATTTGGATCTCGATCTCGGAAGTGCAGCCAATGGAACTGCTACAGTCGAAGAAGCCGAAGCATGGGGTAAATTGTATTTCAACGACAATTTCGACAGACTTGTGAAAGCCAAAACGGAGGTTGATCCCTACAACTTTTTCAGAAACTCTCAGAGCATTCACCCCGCAACAACTAGCTGTTGATTATACCTACTTGATTGTAATCCAAAAATAAGGCTACAGCTTAAGCCACTTCACTCCTTAACGGCCTGGCACTCTTCGAAACGCCGTGCATCAGTTGTTTTGAATTTACTTAGACTTGTATGTTTTTCTGAACGCAGGCTTGTATGTTTTTCTGAATGAATTCCCAAGTTACGCGCTGCAATAAAAGTACAGAAAATGCGTGTGAGTGTTTTAATGTTTTATCATTGCTCAATTCCCTAGCAATGATGTTTGTTTGGGTTGAATTTGTTTATCAATGACTAGGGTAAGGCTTTACTATAGCATGTAACGTCGAGCCCAATTTCATGTTGATGTTTTATGTTACGTGAGGCTTGAGGTTGTTCCCATTATTTGTTAAATGCCATAAAATTAGTATAATTTAAAGCTATAACGTATTAAATGCCATTAATTAGTATAATTTAAAGTTATAATGTATTGATTTGTTAGTGATTTTGAGTATGTTTTTATAATATTTTTTTATATTATATGAAATCATGATAAAATTGATTTTCAAATAGGTAGTTATAAAAATTAGATAATTGATTAATGTTTATAGGCATCAATTTATGATAAGTATCAAAACATTTTTTTTTTTTTTTTTATATATGTCAAATAGATCATAAAAGTTAATTAAATGATAACTTTATTTTAAATTATTATTATTGTTGATTATAAAAATAATTAATATATTAAATAAATATATGTCTGAAAAACATGTAACAATATTTTTAGTCATACAAGATTCATTCCCAATTAATCATGGAGATTCTTAATCTGTAAATAAGTTTTGTTACAATACCATGAGCCAATACTAGGTTAAATTAGCTTTGTAATAAAACCATGAGCCAATATTATGAATTATCAATACCACAAGCTCAAAAAATCATAGCTCATTTTATATGACACTTGTTCATATCACCATTTTTTAAGTAATCAATTTAATTTAAATAATGAAAATGGCATAACTACTATTAAAAATAAAAACCTTACATTATAAGGGATTTCCTACTCCATATCAAGGTTGTACAAGTCCATATATTCTTCAATCCTATATGCATAATGCATAATTAATAATAAGCCCGTCTGGAAGTGAAAACTTTCCAAAATACTAACAAAATCAAGCAAAGCTTACATTATGACCAAACAAATTACCGAGGGACCTTGGTATTGTCCACCTTCTTGTCTTCTTCCAAAGTATGTGTTATCAAAGCTAGGAATGGCCTTCTCTCATGTCTTTATATAGTTGTTATGGGATATTTGGATATAGATTTTGGTTTTCCCTAGTAATTTCTTTGGTTTTTATTAATTTTCTTAAATCTATATCTTTATTATTATAATATTTTCTTTATTATTTTGATCTTATTCTAACCCTTTTATCCTTATTCTTTACTTTAATTTATTTGGTTAAAATATATATACTCCTAATAACTCATACTTTTTAAACATTCTTAAACTTTTAACTTATACTTTTTAAAGGTTCTTAAACTTTAAGAATGAATATATAATAATGATAATATTTTTTTTAATCATTTTTATTATTATTATAATAACATTATATATATATATATATATATATATATATATATATATATATATATATATATATATATATTTGGTATTATTTAGGAATTATTTATTGTAATTAACTTATTTAATAAATATTTCTTAACAACCGACTTGAATTTTATTGCCTTAATAATGAATTAACTAATTACCTAATTCACTAACAACTATCTCCACGCAATTATGCATCCATACTATTTATTCAGGAAGACCGCTTAACTTTTTCACCTTGTCCTCATGATGAACCACATTAATTAGTTTGAAATTTCGACCAAATCCTAATGATGTGATTAATCCGAAAGATATCTATCTACATTATGGATCAAAAATTATTGGATCTAAGACATATTGTTATTAATGCCCCAAATCTCTTCCATTTGTTGATGCAAATCGAATATATCATCATCATTGTGCTACGGGTTATCCTTTTTCTCTTCCAAAACTTCCGACGAGGTCATGACTATGTTTTTCAACTATTGTATTTAATGTAGAAGATTTGAACACATTTTATTAATGCTTCCACCCTTAGCAAAATGTGCTCCATTCATGCTTATCAATGTGGAAAAACCAACAATATTTTTTAAACTAAAGGCTTTCCTACTTTAATGTATCCCTGTCAAGGTTTGGAGACCACACTACCAAATACTACAATGAATTGTATGAAACTAGAATTTCCACTATGTATAACATTCCTTTAACATTTTAGGAAAGCAAAGCATCAAATGAGTAGCAACTGAAATAGAATACATATATTTCAACATTGAATTCTGGGACTTCCTCCTAGCCCGTGACCATGAGTACCCCCAGATAATCATTACCTTCATCAGTCTATGCAAAATCTACATAGGAACTATTTGTTTAGTCAATTTAGTGTCCTAAATTGTTAACATTAATTATCAACCAAGGCTTGTAACTTTGATGAAGTGTGGTGCACTATATGTGCTTAAGAAACCTACTCCTTACTTCGTTGTATGTGTTTTTGTCATTTTTTTATGAGTTTTCTCTTTTTAGTCCTTAGTGTGCTATCATAGGCTAAAAAGTGAGAATAAATCTAAATGAAGAAAAAGGAATGTTATGAAACTAAGTTAAAAAGAAATCAAAGTTTTATGGACAAATTTGAAGGCCTAGTTCTAGAAAAAAGAAGATAAAGCAAGTACTTCAATTAGTACGTAAACGCAATCCATGGATCTAAAACTCAATTGAGATTTAAGAAATGAAAAAAGGAAATGCATTTGATAACTCAAACATTGCATTCAATATAATCATTTAGCCATTCTTGGAAATCATATTCAGATTTAGTTTCAATCAGAATGTCCTTTAAAGAGATTATTAGTTGCAATGGGATGAGGATCTTCTAACTACAAATAATTAAGTGAATAACCAACTTATCAAGTCTCATCCAATCCTGAAGCCTTCACTCCTTGGTATGGCTCTCGGAAAAATCCATTATTCTCTTAATTTTAGTAAGAAAATGATGAGAAGAATGAAATGCTAAACAATTACTGTTTCTACAAGTCACTAACCATTTTAATATAAGATTTGAAAATATGAAAAATGGACTTTACTTGGTTGAACACAGAAATTGTCAACTACGAAAGACAGAAAATGAAATCTAAACAATCACTGTACCTATAAGTCACTAACCATTCAGTTGTAAAGATTTGGTAATATAGACAAATAGCTTTTACTCAGTTGGACATAGCAATTGTCAATTTATGAAAGCAATAAACTTAAGCATGAGGAAAAAGGAATACTAAATAGAAATTTAAGAAAATCTATCTAAAAGGCATAATAAAAACCTCCTTTAGAAGCAGGGGCCCTCCGCTCCTAAGTTGGTCGACTCCTAGCTTGTCAGAAGTACAATAAAACTAGCATTTGATGACTGAAATTATTTATTGATAAACTCACAATTATACATCCCATTCCATCTCAAGCCTTGTTACAAAACATTCTATAATCCTTTGTCTTCTTCTCCTATTTTTCACTTCCTATGATAGGATAAAGCTTCCCCTATTTATACAAAAATATGAGAAGTTATTTCATTAATGAGAGTCCATGAATCTCTCCCTCTATCTCTAGAGTTACAATCAAAATAGGAAATGATAAGACACATGTATTTTTAGAGTTTCAATACAAAATATGAAATGAGATACATATCTTCTTAGAGTTTCAATACAAAAAGGAAATGATACACATATCCTCATGAACCCATGATCTTCTCCACTCAAATTCGAATTTGGTTTTGGGAGGCCACATAAAGGTCTTTTAGAAGCTTCCTTTTGACCTACACATGGAATCAATATCATCCCACTTGTTAGGTATAAGCATATGCACTTTATTTTCTAATTTTTAACCACAAATTCACTTAAAATGCTAAGAATTAATAAAGTTTGGAAAAACATAAATGTAACCCAATAGTGGTAATGGTAAGGTAAATGTAATGAAATGGAAGTGGAGTGAAGGTGGTAATATGGAAATATAAGTGAAAATGTAATTGATGTGAAATGACAATTTCAAGGTCCAACACTATCTATTCCAAATTTACTCTCAAATTTTTATACATTTTCCTCAATTGCAACAAAATTTGCCAATCCCACCAATCATATCCTTCTTACTCTATGAAAGCAGAAAGAGATTTGGATGATGAGAATTCCTCTGAGAGGCCTTTCCAAATAGAAACAAAGGACTATCATCCCTAGAGGTAGGCATATAAGCATATGTTCCAACACCCAATTACCATGGTTCCATTCTAATTAATTCCATATCTTGGCCAATTTTACGTGGAGATGCGAAATTTCATAGTTGAACATGCAATTTATACCAACTTCACAATTAATCCAATCACAACTGACCTAAAATATTACTATTCTCTTACACATGGCATAGAGGATGATCATAGAAGACGTCACACTCCACATAGATGTCATTCCTATAAACAGAGAAATTTTCTTCCCCTACTAAAGCAGTGTAAAAGAAAGCTAAGTTTCCAACTTTTCATGTGCCTAAAATAACATGTCACAATGCAAAGGGGGGATCCACTAAGGAAAGGCCACTTATATGACTTCTTAGCTCTTAATTTCCCTTACAACGATAGTCCTGAGACATCTCATATAGATATCCTATTCCTCCTATGGAAATCCATCACACATGGTCACCACTCTCCAACATTAAAATCAATCCTCTTTAGGTTATATCAAAATTTACTCCACAACAAACTAGACCGTATTCATAGTGAATGCCTCTCATGCTTAACAGATTGCGTTCCAAAAACTCTGAAGGGGACACATATGAAATGAGCCTTCTTCTCAAACTCACCTATTTGATTAATAAAATATTATTATTCCACCTAATATTAGGGAATTTGGTTATAGATTAGGGTCCCTTTCATCATGAAGACACCCGCCTCTCACTTAGTTCCTTCATTTTCCATGTTATCAACTTCAATAATGATGCTTCTAAGAATATGAAAAAAACAAACCACAAAGAAGGATTGAATGTAAATCTTGGGTTTTTCAATTATATTTCTTAATTTCCTCTATTTTGGAAAAAAATTTCTCACAATTTGTTGAATGATTAATTGCAAGTCTCTTATGACTTGAAGGATATTGATCTTAAAAAATTTGGATAAAATAATTCCTTGAAGAAATTCATATGCCTTTGTGTGATTGTTTCCCATGTGTCAATATAGTCCCCACGATTATTATCATTCAGGTTTTCCCTTGAGGTTTAGTAAGAAGCCTTTCACTCCTTCCAACCATGGGTTCCTCTTTGATGCACCATCAAAGTCACATACAATATAAGAAAATTGGTCTTTCCTCCATTATTGAAATTCTTCCTTGGCCATCCTTAACTCACATTGTTCCTCTTTCATTTTTCCTTTCGTTTTCAGGCCATGCTTATTACCATGTTATCAAAAATTTTGTGTAAACCAATATTTCTCCCAAGGTTCTAAGCATTAGTCCAACTAATGGGGTCAATGGACCGTCTCCCAAAGCTCTATGTATAGGTACAATGCTCTCATGGAAATTGACTATGAATGGATATCATGATTTTGAAAGGTACTATTATTTCTAGAAATCCATACTTTCTAGCATAAGAACTTAGGAATGGACGAAAAAATCTCGTTAAGGGAAGTTTTTCTAACAAAGTTTCCCACATAAAATTTTTGTCATGAGGAGAGGAAGTGTGATACAAGATCTAGCCACAAAAATATGTCATTAAGTGGGCCCAATACATCTGACCAAACTTCCTGTGTAATGGGGTAAGCCAAAAAAGGTGAGAAATCAATTCTACTTGGATGAAGCAGAGGGGGAAATATGATGACCCATAGTATGCCTCATTTTTTTTAGATTTTAATTTTAATTTTTATTTTTTTGTATCACCCAACTCATGAAATTTATCTTTTGTTGAAAATTAGGCATCTAGAAAATTGACTATCTAAATTTACAGAGGAGGACCCTAGGGAAAAAATAAGAGAGGAATAATGTTCCTTCATTGAGTAAACAATGCTTTTCCATCTTCTTATATCTTCTACGTCTCTCCATTTGGCACTCATCGTGAAAGGTTTTGTTTGAATTTTATCACCTCCATTTGTAAGTGATTGGGGATTGTGTTAAGGTCCCACCCAATTATGTCTGCTAAGAAAGACTTATTTTAAGAGACCAAACATTCTCTCAATGACAACAAATCTTTGTTCCTCTCTAAGGGTGGGTGGATTAATATTCGGTAACATCATAGATTTATATCCTTTCCATTCCCAGGTGTCCAAAAAATATGATCTATGATCAGTGCAATTGAGGTTGCAAAGTGTTTCCAAATAGAAGAGACTCATTTGGTGAACTTTGGGGGTTCCAATCTATTTGATATTTCACTAGAGGATCCTTTTGATATATGCTTGGAAATTAATAAAAGGGAGGGTTGAATCAATACTTGTATCTTTCTAATTATTTAGCTCAACTTAATTTCCTTTTTCTATTATCTTCTTATGCAACTAATAACTTATGTATATGTTCAAGTATTAATTATTTATTAGACATTTTCATATATACTTATTCAGAATTCAATGTCATTCACACAACATTCAACAAGCAACACATGAAGACACAAGATATAGGTGGAAATCCATAAGGGAGAAAAACATGATTTTTTAGCTCAAAGTGATGTGAAGGCAAGATCATACTCTCTTATTCTGTCAAATTTTCTAGAGGCTCCAACCTACAAGATTAAAACATCCCTAGAGAGAGAGGCATATAACCAGATGTTCCAACATCCCAATTACCATTTTTCCATACTAATGCATACCCTTTCTTAGCCAATTTTACATGGAGAAGGTAGATTTCATAGTTGAACATGCAATTTATACCAACTTCACAAGTAAGCCAGTCAAGACTAACCTAAAATATTAATATTCTCTTCCACCTCGAGTATAGGATGAACATAGAAGACATATACACACCAACAGAAAGCAAAAACATAATCTAGCCTTAACACTAGGCTTAAGGAAATTATGAAAAGATAGAAGTTGGATGCGTTCCCGAGTAGATCTGCCCTTCCTTCCTAGCCTTTCCTATAACACTCCGACCGAGCCACGAAGACACACAGGCTAATTGTGGAAGCCACCATGAACGTGGATCCCAAACATGTTTTCATTGAATCACCACACTGGAATTTGCAACACCGCTAAAGCTTGCTCAAGCTCCTTCCTATCTTATCACTAAAAAGAAGCAATTGGCACAACCACAATGTCACCCTATGAGTTTAAACACCCAAAACCTTCCACCGCCGCTAATCCTATAAACTCATGCAAATAATAACAAACCAAAGCAATTTCTCCACAAAATATATCCCTTGTCACCTCGAGAGCCTTCAATGTGTGCTTGCAGGTGAATGACACGCTTGATCATTACCTATGCGAGTGGTTGTGGTTGATGATGAGGAAGTTCCCCATTCATGCCATTATTTCCATTAATTTTCACCCACATTGAGGAATAACAAAATACTTTTAAATATAAATAGAACTTCTCATTTTATTGATAAATCAATTAAATAAAATATTGGTATTTCTTTTTATTTGATTAACCCATCAACGAAATAATTTACCAATAGATAAATCAAATATTTTAGGAATATTGCTTCTGTGATCTATAAATTGTGAGAAAAATCTTTTGGTAAAAATCACATCCAAATAAATTTGGTCAACACGTTTGGAACCAGTTAGTGTGGTTCATCATCAGAACTGGATGATGAACCACACTGGCTGGTTCTAAACATGTCGACCAAATTTATTTGGATGTGATTTTTACCGAAAGATTTTTTTCACAAATCAAATATTTCTTTAACATAATCTTATAAAATGGATGAGAAAAATATTAGAGTCCGACTTGTGACTATTTCCATCATATTCGTAAGAGAACCCAGATTTACACATCATGAATTAACTGAGTGTATCACAACTTTGTATTAAACTTGAAAGTCTGGTGTGTTAACAAATTAGAAAACAAGTTAAATAAGATTTACCGGATGGCAATGTCATTGTTTTTGTTTTTTTAACATTATCATCACATAATTTTTCGTTTCATAAAATATCTGAAGCCTAATTAGAATATCATTCAACACATTATTTTGCAAATTTAACAAGATTACTAAAATATCTAAAGCCTATATGTTTATTACTTAGAATATCACTCAACACATTATTTTGCAAATTTAACAGGATTAGCAAATATTACTTGAAGATTATAAGAAACTTGATAAAGAAAAATCCCCATTGCTTTGGCTCTTAGACGAGCCATGGAATGACGGAACCTTGTTCATACCGTGATAACAATACGGCCGGAAATACCAACAATACCTGGGATTACAAGAGCTCTACCTTGATCAACTATTTTTTGCTGAAAAGGGTTTGACAATTTAGCTCTGCTAATTTTTTCAAGGATTCACACCTTATTTACAAGACGCACTAGCAGTAACCATTTCTACAACAACAAAGAAAGCCAATTCCATGACTTTACAAGAGTACTTTTGAACATGAAAGATCCCGAGGAAATTCTGAAGAGAGAAGCCCTGTAGTAGAGGTTGACAATAATAAACCAAATAACAGCAACGCTAGTATTTTGAATATGAAAAAACTCACATGACAAAAAGTTGTCCCTATTAAAGGACTCACCAAATACAAAAACCAAAATCAGTCTCATTATAGGTGAGGGCAAGTTTTCCATTTAATGTCATACTCTATGAAGTTGGCAAGAATCCTTTTAAAATCTCTAGGGAAACTAAGTTATTGCTCTATCAGAAGAGCCATTAATGGGATCAAAAGCTCACATCTTATTAGATAGCAGATGAATTCAGATTTTTTTTTTCCAAAAAACATAGATTGGCGTAGATGGCACATGATCGAGTTTATTTTTTTTAAGATCAATCTCTCACACTTTTTGCTAAAATTTGTCCTGCAAAAATTAAAACAAAAGTAAGCTCCAGAATTAAGACAAATTTGTGAAAAAAAAAACTAATCTCCAGAATTAAGACACAGTGGATGATTTATTTAGAAAAGAAAAGTTTGTTCTAATTACCCTTCTGCCTCATATGCCCAAGTTCGAGGCCACTACTATCACCGCCTATCACCGCCTGTGGCGTGTGTTCTTGACATTTATCCAATATATATATATATATATATATATATATATATATATGCCCAAGAATGAGAAGGTTGTTTTTATTTTTATTGAATTCAATTGTTTTCAATAATGGGTTGATGATGATTCGATTTTGATTGTTAGGGCAACCAATATTTATGTAACTATACATTATTTAATAGCCTTTAATACTATTCGTGACATACCTCTGCACAGCCTGCAATCACCCACCATACATGCCAATGCATACCCATACCGAAGCTATATATGAAATAGTCAAATGACTAGTACTGCACGGTTGAAACAATGCATCCCCTTCAAGGATCATGCATGCATGTACACAGAAGAAATAAAAGCGATTGACACATTATTTGATAAAAATAAATCAACACCTTTAAATCAAATTAATATTTTTACAGCTTGATGTGCAGATTTTGTGGGCTGAAGAGGTGAGGGATTCAATAAATATAATAAACACCAGTATAATTTATTTTAAGTAGAGATCGAATATATAAGTCGAAAGAGATTATAATTTTTCATTTATAATTTTTTTTTAGAGTGGAAAATGCAGTGTAATTTTTCATTGTTTAAGTTGTATTTTTTAATTTTATATAGAGTATATAACTTAAACTTGTAAATCTAAAAAAAAATTGTTAGATTTAAAAAAAAAAAAAAAAAAAAAAACTAAAAAAGTACCAAATTGTAAAATACTAAAACTATTTTTAAAGTTATAACCATAATTTTTTTTTCCAATACAATTATACAATATATATATAATTTATTTTTCGAACCATATCTCTGCAAGGATTTATCTATGATTTATTATATCTAGTACGGATTTGACATCTGATATGGGTTACACTATTTGATCCTTTACCCTTGAATCAACGAGTGTTATGCGTTTTGGGAAGGATTAGGGTATTGACCTGCCCCTCAACCCTAATCATTTTCATTTTTGCCTCCACAAGTTTGTGTGAGCGTTCTAAGCTCTGCTGCTTTGGAACTCAATGTTGTCGTGACTCCGTTATGGTTCTGGTTCGAATGACTCCCTTGTTTACTCAGCCACCTTCGGGTATTCGAATGATTTCTGAGTTTTCTCAGCCACCTTCAGGTATTTAGAAATGGTTTCTCTACAACCCCAATTTGAAAATTCATCTGCATCTTTCTTATTATATTTATCTTTACATGTTTCATATTAATTTGTTAGGGTTTACTTATGTGCTTATTTTCTCTCACTTTTATTCGTTTTATGTCGCGGTCTATAGTGCCTACTAATTGTTTTGGCATTATTCATGGTAGGTTCTCCCAACCATCCCTCTACCGAAGCAATGTGAAGGTTTTCCTTCCTTACAATGCTAGAAAATCAAACAATAGTCCTCGACTTAGCGTTTACATGTGATTCTTGCAGCCTTTCGAAGTGCTAAATACGACAAGGGTTTCTCTTTTGTTTACAGTATAGGCATACGGGGGTAATCCGGACTGACCCACTTTTCTTTCTTGATTTCAGGTCTTCAACAACGAACCCTTCTTCTAAACTAAGGTGAGATCTTCGAGATCATGCTCAGTCTATTTCCTTTGCATGTTTATTTTTTTTTAACCCAGGGTTTTACACTACAACCCTAACACTAATACCGTTTCTATTGTCCTTTCAGGTAACTTGTGCACTTCACACCGTTTTGAAATTATGGTGCTCTCCTTCATGCAATTTTTCCGCATTCAAATAGTGACTTCCTCACCTCTCTCCATACAGGTATCGCGGGTCTCTAAAATTTTTAATTCAATTGAAGCCCTTCAGAATTCTAGTTATAAACCCTAAGTTAACATAGGCTTTTGAAGGAAGCCTTAAGGGCTTTGTGCTCATCTTTTATTTCATACATAGTGTAAAGAAATTATTCAACCTTGAGAATCGCTTAATGTATACAATTTTCAATATTTATAAGTTTTTTTTCTATACATGCAATGATGTTACAATTGCGTTCTAGAGTTTCTCACTCATCTTGTATTTTGAAATGTTTGTTATGTCTTAGAAGCTACCTTAATTCCAGTCAATGGTACAGTTGAGTATTTTTTGTTTCGACACCGAGTTATTATAATGTTGCCATTTATGAATTACTATGAATATTGTTTACCTCACTGTTCACAATTTAGTACTGTAGCAGTGATTGTATAGTCCTGTCTTCTCTATGTGCCGACTGTGTAATTTTACATATATCTACATTGTTGTAGACTGTTTTAATACTATGTTTTATGTGCTCATCATTGTGTCAGTTTACCTGCATGCAATTCTTTTGTTCATTTTAATGTCAAATATTACTCATGTATTTACTTATTTTTAAATTTGAATGCATTGCAGTTATCTTTATTTCTACGGAGTTTCTCTTTCATGTATTACAATTATTTGTTTAAATACATATCAATATTTAATTTAATATATTATTTTCTTGGTAAATAATGTTCAGTTACTGTTTAAGGTTGATGTCCAGACCATCTCTATTTATGTGTTACTCTTTGTAATCCCACAATTCGTGCATAGTAATTTTATCAAAGAGGGGACGAACTGTACAGTCTGGGGTCCCTACCCTGAACAGTGTAACAGTCCCCTCCACAACCTTTGTTTTTTGGTTTTACTTTTAACACCCTATTTACTTGTTTCTACACTAGCATAATCATTGTTGATTCAACAACACATTTAATATAATGTACAAGAAATTTAACTATCTTAGAGTACAAAACTAATAAAATTCATTTTTACTATTATATACCATCATTCAATTCTTTCTTGAAGAAAAATAACTCACAGATAGTTTTACTGTCTTTTCCTATTTCCTCAATTTCAGAAATCACAATTTATCTATTCTGGAAAATAACAATAATATTCACAGGAATTTCTTAACACATTCTTAAGTTACATCTCACTTTATAATGCTAGTGATAGCCTCCCATCCTTTAGAGAGGCAATTACGTCATCAACTTCCCCATGCTCCGCACGAGAGTAGGACTTAGATAGATATATTTTTTTTTAAAGCATTAGAACTGAAGACCCTCAATCTAGTCTTCACTCCCAGATTTAGGTTGCAGAGTTTACACTGGCTCCAACCAGCTTTCGATTTACTCTCACCTTCAAGCCTCCTAGTTTTTTCTCCTATTCACAGAACCCCTTTATTTCACTGGGATTTTTTATTTATCCTTAGAGAAAAGGTTAATTGTCTTTTAACTGATTTTACCTAACTACTCTGGGTTCTTGGAATAATTTATCATCATTTTTAAGGAAACCATTCCATAAATAATTCTTTATTCAAGAAAATAAATAAATCATGTTCATTACTAGATTAACTTCACTTGATAATATCATTTAAAAAATTTAAATGCATATCCATTTTTTAAAATAAAATAAATAGTTTAAGGATTAAATCGAGAGGTTACTTCTTCCCCCAATAGAATTAAACACTGTCCTCGGTGTTCTATTCCATATCAAAATATAGTTCTGGATACGCCTCACATACAAATCCTTTGTCTTCCCATGTAGCCTCCTTCGGGCCAAGCTACTTCCATTGCACTTTAACTTGAGTGATGGCTCACTTCTTGAGCATTATTTCTCTCTGATCGAGGTTACGTTGAGGTTCTACCAGAAATTTTCCGTCCAGTTCAACATACAGCCAGCAAAGGCTTAATTTAGTTAATATAATATTCATCTCTCTTGGATATCTGATACTCAATCTTATTCCTACTTGAATATTTTGTGAGTGTATCACATGCCTAATATCATGCACATATATTTTCATTATTGATACATGAAACACATTATGCACTCGTATGTGAATTGGTAATTCCAATCGATAGGCTACTGGTCCAACTGTTTCTAAGATTTGGAAAGGTCCACAAAACTTGGGAGCCAACTTGACACATGAATTCCACCTTAAGGTGCTTTTATTTGGCCTAATTCTCACATACACATTATATCCCACTTCAAACTCTTGATAGGTTCTCTTTCTGTCAGCATAAACCTTTTGCTGATATTGAGAAGCTTTTAGATTCTGTCAAATCTTCTTTACTTCTTGTTCCATTTCAGCCAACATCTTCAGGCCAAACATTAATTTGGTTTCTGGACTGCTCCAGTTAATAGGAGTTTGAAACTGTCTCCCGTGTAAGGCTTCAAAGGGACTCATTTTAAGAGACTCTTGATATCCATTATTGTAAGCAAACTCCACTAGACGTAGATAATTTTCCCACTTTGTGGGTTGTTGCATTACGTACAAGCGCAACATGTCTTCTAGTATTTGATTCACTCACTACATTTGTCCATTCGTTTACGGATGATATGCGGTGCTAAAGTTGATCTATGTCCCCAACCCTGTAAAATGTGCCTTCCAAAAGGCTAAAGTGAACTTTACATCTCGATCTGAGATGACTTCTTTAGGAATACCATGTCTACAATCTGCACTGTTTTATAATTGGACTATACTAGAATAAAGTGAGCTACCTTGCTCAGTCTATCTACATCCACCATTATAGAATAATTATTTTTCTTCGATCTCGTTAGACCAATAATAAAATCCAATGATATGACCTCCCGTTTCCATTCTAGTACATATATGGGCTGAAAAAATCCTACTGGATGTTGATGTTCCACCTTAACCTGTTGGTATTCAAGACACTTAGTTAAGTATTCAACAATATTTTTCTGCATAATAGGCCAAAAATAAACTTTCTTGATTTCTGTCAGCATTTTCTGGTAGCCTGGGTGTCCAAAATAAGTACTTCGATGTTATTCATCCAAGATAAACTCTTTTAAACTCATCTGATTTGAGATGTATATCTTTTCTCTAAAATTTAAAAGATGATCATCGTTAATCTTATAATATGATATATTTTTCTAATTTTCTCCTTCATTTTCTTGCCGCCATTAAATTTGATACTCAGGATCCTTCTCGGTTGCTTCTTTTATCTGTTCCTCGAATTTGAATTCCACTTGATTAAAATAGAGCTCATATGCGCAATGTAGTTTTCTGCTCAAAGCATCGACAACACAATTTTCTTTGCACTTAACATGTTGAATACCAAAATCAAATTCTCTTAGGAATGCATTCCACCTCTTGTGGAGAGCATTCAAATAAGCTTGTTTAAAGTAGCTGGTTAGGCTGTTGTGATCTATTTCCAACACAAAATTTTTTTCCAACAAGTAGTGTCTCCATACCTTGAGTGTGTGTACTACTACTTTCAACTTTAAAGCATAAGAATAATAACATTTTCCATGATGTTTTAGCTTCCTTAACACATACGCAATGATCTTATCGTCTTGAGATAATATTGCTCCTACTCCTTCCTTGCACGCATCGATGCATACTTCAAATTATTTATTTTTATATGCTACTCTTGTTGATCTGTGGTTATCATTAATGTCAACCTAAGAAGCACCAGGGGCTACCCCAATATTGCATGATAATTTTGACCTACAAAATTAATATATTCTAGGTCAGGAATATTTTTTATGGCTTCTACTTGTTGAGATGTTTCTGTTGATATATGACACGCCATGTAATTCTTCATGGTTTGAGAGATATTCACATTTGAAGTTTGTAACCCCAGTTAGTGGGCTAAAACTCCATCGGGTTGTGGCATGGGTCATTGAAAAGTCAATAATTAATAATTTTTAAGCTCCTAAAATCCCTCCAACATTCACTTGTTGAAGCTCCTCTCAACCTAAGCATTTATATAAATTGTGATCCTCATATCCTCCTTATGTAGGGATTTTTCTACCTGAAATAGGTCATCGTGGAATTTTTGCTCTAAATTTTTTCTACGAAGGTTTGAAAGCTGAAAGTTTTATGAGGCGAAGCTAAAATCTTAAGGAAGCTCCTGTAAAAATTTCAGATCAAGGTATGCAAAATTTTTGGAGATACGATCTGTGAAAGTCAGTGTTTTTGCAAGCTCCTGAACTTCATCTCAAAGAAGTGACCTTGGGAAAATCGTCATAACTCTATCTCTAAGTATCAGATGGGAATTATGTAAAAAGTGGTAGATAGTGCATAGACTGTAGTTTTCGTTGTAGAAATTTCAGAGTCCAATGAAGAAACATTGTCACGTGGCACGCCGTACAAGTTCGCTCTACTGAACAAGTCCATACTTAGGTCATTGTGAGAGATTGGGCATAACTCTCTATTCAAGAATCCAAATTGGGTCAGACCCATGGCATTGGAAAGAAGACTCAGAAGACTAATAAAAAACCGAAAATAACATATTGGGGATTTGAAATAATATATATACACCAGATTCAATATTTAGCTCCTAGAAGGCAAGAAAAAGCTAGATCATGTGTTTTCAAGGCTGCAAAGGACCAGACTTTCTAGGGAAGCAAAGAAAATGAAGGTGTAGCAGAGGGTATCATGACAACAGTAATAATCAAGGTGCAGGACAACAGAAATAATTTCATCACATGAAGACTTCAAGTGGGAAGCACTGCATACAGTCACTGTAAAGGTATCATTGTACTAAGTCATTGTAAATGCATCATTGTAAAAATTGTATAAGTGTATATCTTCCAAGAGTTGAAGAGGTAGTGTAGGGAGGTCTAGGATCATCATTATGTGGTTGTGTCATAGTTGGGGTTATGGTCTAGTGTGTCTTCTTCTTCTACATCATTCTATATCATTGTAAAGTGGACCATTTTCCTTGGTACGAGAGTCCATTCTTATTTTATTCTTCAATAGGGTGGTAGGGTGGTGCTAGGCTGGTGCATGAAGTCACCAATAGGTTCAAGCTTGTGAAAAATTCAGGGTAGGAGGGTGGTGCTAGCGTGAGTTGTAGCTTATTGGGTGTTGGGGCATCCGTTCAGTTGACTATTGAAGAATCTCGGGTGTTGGAGCATCCATCTAGTGGAAGCTGGAGAAGAATTCTTTTCTAGATTCTAGATAGTTGGAGATTTATTTTCAATTGAAGTTGAATATTAAAGAATTATTAGAAAATCATTCAGGTGGTTTTTGTCCCAGAGAGGGTTTCCTCCTTAAAAACTATGTGCATTTGTGTTCCTTCTTTTTACTGCTATTGTTGTACAAACACTGATAATAATTGAAGATTAACTAATTCTCTAATTGAAAGGAATACTGATTCATCCCCCCTCTCAGTATTTCCAACAATTGGTATTAGAGCTTGGTTCCTTCAATAACAGTTTAATAGCTGGAAGGAGGTCATGGAGCATACCAAGAATGGTTTACCTTTGTTCAATGAAAATAATTATGCACTCTGGAAAGCAAGAATGGAGGTCTATCTCTTGGCGCAAGGTTACAAAGTATGGGACACTGTTCAAAATGGATTTACATCAACATAGATGAACAAGGTAATAATAATTTGGTAAATGATGCAAAAGCAAAGAATATTGTTATCAGTGGACTTATTGAATCTGCTTATCATAAGGTGTTGGGTTGTAAAACTGCCAAAAATGTATGGGACAAGCTTGAGAATATATATGCACGTGACTCAAATGTCAAAGAAGCAAAGCTTCAAATATACAGAGAAAAATTTGAGCAACTAAGAATGAAAGAATATAAGAACATTGCTGCATACTTCCAACACGTTGATGAAATAACCAACACTCTAGAAGGATTGGGAGAGACTGTTGAGGAGAAGACTATTATACGAAAGATTCGTAGAATGTTACCAGGGAGATTCGAACCAAAGGTATCTATCTTAGAATATAGTGAAAATCTAGACAAACTTAGGAAAGAGGAATTACATGGAGTTTTCATAGCATATGAAATGAGACTTGATGAATAAGAGGGCACTTCACATCTAGGAACTGCGTTCGTTGCATCTAAGAAAACCAATAAGGAGAAACAACATTCAAAGGCACAGAACTGCACCTGCAAGTGTGAAGAAAAGGAAGATGATGAAGAAGGTCTTTTAGATGGATAATATGCTTACTTTACGAGAAAACTAAAAATTGGTAAGGGAAAATTCAAGGGTAAACTTCCATTGATATGTTTCGATTGTGATGAGGTTGGGAATTTCACAGCAAAATGTCTGAACATAAGTGATGGAAACTCAAAAGAAAAGAAAGGCTTTAAGAAATTCAACAAGCAAAGAAAAAAAAAGGATTTAAAAAGAAATCTCTCTCTAAAGAAGATAGCTCATCATTCAATGAAGAAAATGACAGCGAAGAAGAAGGGATGACCGTAGAAGAATTTTCTAAGGAGGAAATCAAGCTTATAAACAAGCTTAATGCTGAGAAGATCCATTCCAATACTCTTGAAGAACAAGTTCAGGGTCTCAAAATCGAAGTTGAAGAACACAGATTTATTAAAGAGTCACTTCAAAAGAAGTTGGAAGAAAGCAACCAAGAAAGGGAAGCATTAGAATTCAAAGCAGTCTCGCATTGGAAGAGCTCATCAACAATCAACAATATTACAACGATAGAACTTGCCTTGGTTACAAAGAAGAATAAGTAGGACCTTCTACAACAAAATAAAATGAACCTTGGAGATCTGACATGCATTTAAAATTCATTAAAAAAGATTCGCAAGAACATCCTTGGAAGATGATTCCTCGACGAATATTTCTGTCTAGGTACCAACATATTTTTCATGGCTATTGTTATTCATTTGGAAAATTTGGTCATAAAGCTGTAGAATGTCACACGTACCCTAGGAACCAATACAATTCCAGGAGATTTGTCAAATATGAACCTCCCAGGGCTCAAGGAAACATCAATAGATTTGAACATTTAATAAATAATATGGAATGCTACAAGTGTCAAAACTTTGGACACATAGCCAGAGACTGCAGAATTTAAAATCCTCTAGAAGAATCTTCGAAGCCATAAAAAGAACGAACATGGAATAAGAAGAA
This sequence comes from Pinus albicaulis, assembly GCA_034641835.2. NCBI lineage: Eukaryota > Viridiplantae > Streptophyta > Pinopsida > Pinales > Pinaceae > Pinus > Pinus albicaulis. The sequence goes on from CM076583.1 coordinate 928,772,825, forward strand.
GACTGATAATTGTGCTCTCGCTCTCAAGGCTCAAAACAACAAATATGTGTAGTATGTTGATAGTGGTTGCTCAATGCATATGACAAGAGATAGAAAGAAATTTGTATCTCTGAAAGAGAAGAAGGATGGAACCATGAACTTTGGAAATGATGGATCTTCAAATGTTATAGGATCAGGTACCGTCACTCTCGGAAGCAAAGATTCTCTAGCCAAGAATGTTCTATTGGTTGAAAATCTGCTCAGTGTTGGACGAATCTATGATCAAGGACACACAATATTATTCAACTCCACAAAATGTGAAATCAGGAAAGGCAGGGATGGTGAAATTGTGGCTACAACAAGTTGAGCTCAAAATGACATATATGTTATGGATGAAGCAACTAAAGAACGTATAATAGCTAAAGAGGATGATATAATATTTGGTAGCAATGATGATAGACTAAGTAAGAACTTTTCTCCAAATATGCAAAGTGAGTTTGAGATTTCTTTACTTGGTGAGCTGACATAATTCTTAGGGCTTCAAATCTATCAGCAAGAGAAAGGAATATTTATATGTTAATCCAAGTACATCAAGGAAATTCTCAAGAAATTCAAAATGCGAGATTGCAAACCCATCCTTACTCCAATGGTAACAGGCTGAAAATTAAGCATAGACGACTCATCTAAGGATGTGGATCAAAGGTTGTACAGATCTATGATTCGTAGTATTCTATATGTAATAGCCTCTCAGCCAGATGTTATGCAAGCAGTTGGACAAGTAGCAAGATTCCAAGTAGCACTAAAAGAATCACATATTATTGTCGTCAAAATAATTCTTCGATATCTAAAGGGAACATCAAAATATGGCTTGTGGTATCCCAAGGGTAACAATATCACTATTCAAACCATTACATATGTAGATTGGGTAGGAGGCATTGATGATCATAAGAGTACTCATGAAGCATTGGAATATCTTCGCCAAAAGCTTGGTATTCTCCCAAGTTCTCATTATATTTTCCTTATTCAGAATATAAAGGGGGAGTGGAAGTGTGTACAGGTCCGTGGGATGGTTGTGTTTCAGGGGGAGTTACACTTTTCCATTGATGTCAAAGGGGGAGAGAATGTTGTAGGAAGAGGTGGCATGATCACAGGGGAGTACTTGTGTTGCCATCAATGCCAAAGCGGGAGATTGTTGATCCGTGGTTGTCATTGATGTCAACCCAAGCAACACCAAGGGCCACCCTGAACTTGCATGGTAATTTTGACCTACAAAATTAATATATTCTGGCTTAAGAATATTTTTGATGGCTTCTACTTGTCGAGATGTTTCTGTTGATATATGGCACGACATGTAATTCTTCACAGTTTGAGAGATATTCATGTTTGAATTTTGTAACCCGAGTTAGTGGGCTAAAACCTCATGGGATTGTGGCATGGGTCATTTAAAAGCAAATAATTAATAATTTTTAAGCTCCTAAAATCCCTCCCACCTTCACTTGTTGAAGCCCCTCTCAACCTAAGCATTTATATAGATTGTGATCCTCATATCCTCCTTATGTAGGGATTTGTCTACTTGAAACAGGTCATTGTGGAATTTTCATTCTAAATTTTTCTCTAAAAAGGTTCAAAAGCCAAACATTTTATGAGGCGAAGCCAAAATCCTGAGGAAGCAACTGTAAAAATTTCAGCTCAGGGTGCGCAATATTTTTGGAGATATGATCTGTGGAAGTAGTGTTTTTGTAGGCTCCTGAACTTCATCTCAAAGAAGTGACCTTGGGAAAATCATCATAACTCTCTCTCTCTGAGTATTGGATTGGAATTCTATAAAAAGTGGTAGATAGTGCACAGACTGTAGTTTTTGATGTATCCATTTTAGAGCCGAATGAAGAAACAATGACATGTGGCACGTCGTACAAGTTCGCTCTACTGAACGATTCCATAATTAGGTCATTGTGAGAGATTGGGCATAACTCTCCCTTGAAGAATCCAAACTGGGTCAGACCTGTGGCATTGGAAAGAATGCTCAAAGGACTACTACAAAACCGAAAATCACATATTGGGGATCTGAAATAATAGACGTACACCAGAATCAATATCAAGATCCTAGAAGGCGAGAAAAAGCTAGATCATGTGTTGTCAAAGGCGGCAAAGGACCAAAATTTCTAGGGAAGCAAAGCAAACCAAGATGCAGCAAAGGGTAGCATGACAAGAGCAACAAACAAGGTGTAGAAATGAAGTAATAAGTTCATCACATGAAGTCTTCAAGTGGGCAGCACTGCATACAGTCACTATAAAGGTATCATTGTACTAAGTCATTGTAAATACATCATTGTAAAAATTGTAGAAGTGTCTATTTTCCAAGAGTTGGAGAGGCGGTGGCGGGAGGTCTAGGATCATCATTAGGTGGTTGTGTCATAGTTGGGGTTATGTTCTAGTGTGTCTTATTCTTCTACATCATTTTATATCATTGTAAAGTGGACCATTTTCCCTGGTATGAGAGTCCATTATTCTTTTATTCTTCAATAGGGTGGTAGGGTGGTGCTAGGCTGGTGCATGAAGTCACCAATAGGTTCAAGCCTGTCAAAAATTTAGGGTGGTAGGGTGGTGGTAGGGTGAGTTGTAGCTCATTGGGTGTTGGGGCATCTATTCAGTTGACTACTGAAGAATCTCGGGTGTTGGAGCGTCCATCCAGTTGGAGCTGGAGAAGAATGCTTTTCTAGATTCTATGATGTTGGAGCTTTATTTTCAACTGGAATTGAATATTAAAGAATTATTAGAAAAGAATTCAGGTGGTTTTTATCCCGAAGAGGGTTTCCACCTTAAAAAATGTGTGCATTTGTGTTCCTTTTGTTTACTACTATCATTGTACAAACACTGATAATAAGTGAAGATTAACTAATTCTCTAATTGAAAGGAATATTGATTCACCCCCCCTCTCAATATTTCCTACAACTCTCAGTACCGGGGCAATAGTCAACAATGTCTAATGAAAGGTCTAATGAAAGTCTCCATTTACAGTATCAACAAGATAAGGACACTATAAATGAGTGTAGGAGAGCTACATATCATAGAATAACAAGTGAAACCACTCTTCAAAAGTATTTTATGATTCCTCGTAAGTATCGTACAATGGATGATATCATGGAAATAACATTTCCCATTGATAATTCATTGCGAGAATATGCTCCTTGTCAGCATAATTTTGCTGTTCGATGCTCTCCTTAAAATTTTCATAATATTTGGGAAACATATCGCAATCAGGAACAACGTCATATCAATAACGAGAATACAAATGTTAGCCATAACCCTTCTATATTTGCAATTGAATCTTTGGAGCAAGGACAAAGGTTGCAAAACATCCATGGTGGAGGCAATGATGAAATTGTATGTATGATTTGGATGATAGCTTAATTGGTCATTTTACTAAGAATTTAGAAATTTCCTATCCCTCCTTACCTCCAAAAATTTTACTAAGAATTTAGAAACCCCCTATCCCATGTATTTCCCTTCATTGTTATAAATTTCCCAAATACCCTGTTTTGCCTACACTAAACCCTAATTTCATTTCCCATTGAGATAGGGTTTTCTATGGAATCAGAGACATCTGAGCAGAGGAGGCATAAGGAAGGTCATATCAGAAATTATGAGGCCATTCTAGCTCATAAATATCATTTCTCCATCATTTTTCAAGTAGTCATTCCAAGGGACAAATCATTTTCTACACATAGGGCCAATTTTCCTTCAAAGTATGTTTTTGACCAAATGGAGACGAATTTCACAAAAATGAAATAGGTTTTTTTTAATCATATACCAAGGAAGAAAAAAACCCTTCAGGTTTTACATAGGTGTTATGATTTTTGAGGAATACTAAAAATATAGTTGCTACAAGAGAGTTGTTTCACTTGTGGAGTAGGCTTGGGAAAATGAACGTTTATCCCTGATGGAATGTCCCAATGAATTTCTTGATGCATAAAATGATAACTAGACATCAAGAGCTTTCCATTGATCCATCATGAGCTCAATTGGGAGTTTAGGAAGGCTTCCAAAAGTGTCCTGCAAGATCACACTGTGCTTTTTTCACCCCCATTCTGCACCTTTTGAACAGTCTTGGGAGAATTGATTTTTGAGGGGCTATACTTGATAATCTTGAACTATTGATAGGTCCATTGTCTAGAGGACAAAGGGATATTTCCAACGAGCTATGATGATATCAATGTGGATTTCGGGAGGTCATCCAAAATTGGCCTTGAAGTTAGTGATGCACTTTTGTTTCAGGGGCTGCGCTTTTGATTAGTCTTGGGAAATTTGACTTTCGAGGGCCTTAACTTCTTCATTTTCAGAACTTAAGGTAATTTTTGGAAAATAGTCAGGAGAAAATTTCCAATGAGATGTCATGTGTTCAATTTGGACTTCAGTAAGGCCTCCAAAATTCACCTTGAAGTTGGCGCTGCGCTTATGCTTTAGGCGCTGTGATTTTTCTTTAGGTGTTGCGCTTTTGCAAGTTCACTGATATTTTCCAGATTTTGAATTTTTCTCAGTTGGCCAATGGATTTGATGGTTTTTAGTGATGTAATTAATTCATTTAAATTTAATTATGTCACTTTTCGTTACTAGAGGTAGATACATTGGATAAAAGTGTATTTTTTGGATAGATGAATCAATTTCAGCAAAGTCAGCAATGAGTTTTTGACCACCCTAGTCTTTGGGTTTCTAGTTGAGCATTTCTGGGATCAGCTCCACAACTTAGGGATTCGATCCCTTAGGTTCGGAGAGTTGTTTCATTTCTATATATTTCACCTCTTCACTCATTAGATAGGTTGGATGTTGTTGTATTGATCAGAAAACACTATTGTATGGGTCTTTTGGCAGGAATATATTGGATGAGTTACAACTATTATTTTCGGATTCATGTGGTACTGTACTTTGGAATAGTTTCTTCTTCTGTTTTACATGTATGAATGTTTTGTACTTTTCATGTTCATTCTAGCTCTATGATATGTTGATTTCTCAAGTTTGATAGGTAGAATACATCCCTTATGCTTTGTTTTGGGAGAATCACCATAGTTTCTTTAGTTTCTTTAGTTTAAAATGAATTCATGCACTATCATGCTCTTTTGAGCACATCACCAGTCTGATCCTTCTCACCCTGAAACCCTAAATTGTTAGAGTGCTTACCTACCTTTTCCCATTAGATGACTGTAATTATGGTCTTATTTTCCCTGACCTAGTTACCTCTTTGACCTAATTCACTCATTCAGCACCAAATTCAACTAATCAAAACCCCTGTGCTAAAATACCTAGCCTAAAGCCTTATTTGATAGAGTCGTCTTAGGTCAGATCCCTTGGAGAGAGCCTCTCCTACCTAGTAGGGCTAGCTACTTGGCCAATCTCGGTTTGTAGTTACCTTTGTTTAACTCTTCTCAGCCTCAGAGATTCGATAGAGTGCTAAGATATTGGTGACCATACTGGGGAAAGCAAGTGACAGATATTTCCCGGGATGATAATCATCAAATTTTAGATCTGATTGCTAATGGTGGACAGTGATCAAGCACATGAAGGCTTGAATCATCCACCTGGCAACACCAAATCAGTTTTGAAATCAAATCCAAAGACTCCACTGGAGGATGAAGCTTGCCAAGAAATATGAAAAGACAACATGGAAAGATAAGGTATTCAACTTGGACTTTCATTCAAGACATCATGTTCTTTATCCTGAAATATTTCTTCTCTTTTCCTAAGAATGTCCTAAAATTTTTCCAAAATATATTATGTTTGATAAAATATCACAGACCTCCATTAGATTCCTTTCCTTTGAAGGTTGTAAATTCAAATTCCTCGTAAAACTTTGATCTTGGTCCAAACTCTTTATCTGAACCTTATGATGACCATCTTCAACTTGATGTACCTCAAGAGATCACTACTAATCCTAAAAATTTTGTACATACTCCAACACGTAAAATTCCAGATAGATACAAACCACTCATATTACCTCATATACTCCATGATTTCCCTGAAAAATATTAAAAATATCTTCCCAAGTTTGATGGAGAATATGGTAACATCACTGCTAAGAAACACATTTAGAGTTTTGAAAAATTTATCGACTTTTTTGAGGTTGATGAAGATGATGTTAGTATCAGGATATTTTCTCTATCTTTGCAAGGCGAAGCCAAGGAATGGTTCAAAAACTTTCCGGTTGCAAGTATTTTTTATTTCCATCAGTTTGTGAAAGTATTCCTTGATAAATGGGTGATCAAGAGGAACCCTTTTCTGATTTTAGAAGAATATGATAATTTGAAAAGGAATCCAGGAGAAACAGTGCAACACTTTTGAGCTAAGTTCAATCAAGTATACCATTCAATGCCTACTGATATAAAACCACCTCTTGGTTCAACCCTCTTACACTATCGAGATGCCTTTGATCTAGAAATGGAATTTTGATTGATAGAAAGGGACATTACAACACTCAAATAAATACAGTACAGTGCAATAGCTGTAGAAGCTAATTTGTTGGTCAAAAGGTTAAGATTGAAAGTAGAAGAAAGGGAGAACATAGAGAAAGAATGCTTGACATCCTCAGAAGTGAAGCTTGACATTCTGGTAAGTATAGTAGATGAAATGATGCAAAAGATCACCATGAGAGATGAATTTTTTATTCAAGATCACCATGTATCACTTATTACAGAAGAAGAAGAAGTTGTTGGCCTTAAATTTTTTTTATAATTCCAACTACCATAGATTAGAAAATGATTGTTGTTTGTATTCATTTATAGAAAATCATGAAAATGGAATAGTAGATCAAGCTTTGGAGGAACGATCTACTGATATAATGTGCATGTTTGGTAGAATTCATTCTTTTGATGATTTACCAAAGTTTGATTAGTATGATCATGATTATGTTCTCCAAATCAAAGCTAATTCTACATAGCAATCAATAGTTGGTTTGTGGGAGGAAGAAGATCAGTTTCAAAAACTGAAATGCAGTGATCAACCGATGCATATATTTGATGATAGCGATGAGGAAAATGCAAAAAAAAATTTAAATGAGTGAAGGATATTTTCCTTTATTTTTTTCTTCATTTCAATTTCTGAGAGAAAATTTTTCCAAGACTACAAATCAAAAATCTTTCAATTTTTATGTTGAGGTTGAGGAAGATAATGAAATCCTTGCGAAATTTGTTAATGAAAAACCTTCTCTTGAAACAATTGAGGAAATAATTTGTGACATAGAAGCCTCCTTAGCTATAGGTTTGCAACTACTGAGTTCCATTGAATTTCAAATTGCAGATGAAGGCTTGGAAGCTGAAACATATGATCAAATGATGCAAGATGATTATGTACCATTATGTTTTAAATCATTTCATTTTTTGAAGGAAAATTTTCATAATGTCTCTAAAGAAAATGACGATCAACCTGTATAAAGTCATGCAATCTCATTAGAGCCAATGGAAAATAGGTTGCAACAGTCTTTTCAAGTTTTTCAAGACCCTATACCTGATGTGCTGGATGATATCTGTAGTGAAGGTCCTTCTCCGTTAGCTAACTGTGAGCCTCAAAAGAGTGTTGATATAAACTTGATTCGATGACCAGTTTCATTGTCTTGTTCAGCAGGAGTCTCATTACAAATATCATACAAATATTTACAGTCATATCAGGATAGTAATGAAGAAAATTATTGTTTTTCTTGTTGATCGTCAGAAAAATTAGCCATTCACAATTTTTAAGATCATTTTGTCAACTTGTTGCAGTCATCAAGGGAAGAAAGCACGGATGTTGGGATAATTTTAAAATCGAGGTACGAAGACTACCTAGACCAGAGAAATAATGTATTAGATGGGCTGGAAATTAGTATGTATTCCTATGAAGATCCTTTTGTAGCATTCTTGAGGTTAGCTGGTGGGCTCATGCTTTGAAATTTCATTAAGATTCAATCTGATTACAAGTTTTCATGGGAGTTTCCTTTTAGTATTTATGTCTTTTTTCTCATGAGAAAGCACTTATAGAGACTAGCAGCCAAAATTCTTACATGGTTGCATTGGTTGTTCCATTTCACTTGATCAGGTGATGAATGGATCAATTAGAGTAGGCTTTCTTGAATAAGATCAATTTTGAGCATATTTTTTCAGTTAGTTTTGAGTATTCAATTTGGTTTTTAGTTTTTGACTCATGCCCAATGGATAGGCACTTGGTCTAAAGTGTTCTTGGCACCTCCAAGGAGCTACCATCCCTAGCTCTAGCCAGTGTTAGTTTCATTTTTTTCATCTTGGCATCAGTGATCAAAATATCTCTTTTCACATCATATTAGGGTTCCATTCTGAAAATTTTGTCATTCCATTAGGTCATCATGCAAAAATTTATTGTTAAGGTATTGAGATCATTACTACTCCTTTCACCTCCATGGTCAATGGAAATCATCATGGTTAGGTCATTTATTGTTGAAAGATTCTCATAGTCATCATGATCATCATTCATCTCATTCTTCCATGTTGTTCCATCATTAGGTCATAGGGTCAAAATCACGAAAATTGGTCATTTTACCATCAAATTCATCTTTTGAAGGGGTAGTAATAGTAAAAGTTCTTCAAAAATTTTAGGTTCCAAACTACCATTTCCAAGTAAGTGACTTTGTGTTTACCATATTTTTCTCTCATTTGTGCTTGGAAAGCTCATTTCCCTCTCCTAGGGTTTTGAGGGCATTTTTCTTGGTTTCATAACTTCCATGGTTAAATCATTTACAATACTTGTATCCTTATGCTCTTAAACCTTCCCTTATCCTTAATATACCTTCCTAAACACTTCCCATCACTCCAATCCCTCAAAATCATCATCTTTCCAACAAACTCTAGCCTATTGTTACACTTTTGACACCTTTCCAGACTAGGCATGTTTTGATTCCCTTTTGGACCCATTCCCCTTACTCAATCCCTAAAATTCCACTTTCCCCTACTTCCTAACATCCATCCCTACCTCTAAAAAATTTACTAATAATTTAGAAGCTCCCTATCCCCTTTATTTCCCTTCATTCTTATAAATTCCCCAAATCCCTTGTTTTGCCTACACTAAACCCTAATTTATTTTCCCATTGAGCTAGTTTTTGCTATGTAATCAGAGAAATATGAGCAGAGGATTCATAAGGGAGGTCATATAAGAAATTATGAGGCCATTCCATCTCATAAAAATCATGTCTCCCTCATTTTCCAAGAATTCATTCCAAGGGAGAAATCAATTGCTACACATAGGGCCAATTTTTCTTCAAAGTATGTTTCTAACCAAATGGAGATAAATTTCACAAAAATGAAAATGATTTTTGTAAATCATATCCAAAGGAAGAAAAACCTTCTTCCGTTTTTACACAGGTGTTACGGGTTTGGAGGAATGCTAAAAATATAGTTGTTACACGAAAGTTGTTGCAGTTCTGGCGTAGTCTTGGAAAAATAAACTTTTCTCCTTGATGGAATGTCCAAATGACTATTGATGTGTCAAATCATAACAAGACATCTAGAGCTTTATAATGAGATATTATGAGCTCAATTTTGAGTTCAAGAAGGCCTCCACAAGTGGCCTGCAAGAGCACGCTATGTTTTTTGCACCCCCATTCTGCACTTTTTGACCAATCTTGGGAGAACTGATTTTTTAGGGGCTATACATGATCATTTTTAGTAATGTATAGGTCCAATGTGTAGCAAATAAAGTGATATCTCCAACGAGCTAACATGAGCTCAATTTGGATTCTATAGGTCATCCAAAAGTGGCCTTGAAGTTGGCACTTCACGTTTTCTTCAGGTGTTGCACTTTTGCTTCAAGCATTGCGCTTTTGACCAGTCTTGTGATATTTGACTTGTGAGGGCCTTAACTTCATCATTTTCAGATCTTAATGGAATTTTTGGAAGCTATAAAGGAGCGGATTTCCAATGGCTATTAGGAGATCAATTTTTACTTTAGGAAGGCCTCAAAAATTCACCTTGAAGTTGGTGTTGCGCTTCTGCTTCAGGAACTGTACTTTTGCTTCAGGCGCTGCACTTTTTCCAGCTCACTGATATTTTCCAGATTTCAACTTTTTCTTAGTTGGTCAATGGAATTGATGGATTTTACTGATGTAATTGATTCATGTAAATGTAATTATGTCACTTTTAGTTACTAGAGGTAGATATAATGGGTAAAAGTGTATTTTTGGGATAAATGAATCAGTTTCACCAAAGTTAGGGATGAGTTTGTTGACCTCCCTAGTCTTTTGGTTTCTAGTTGAGCATTTTGGGGATCAGCTCCACAACTCAGGGATTCAAACCCTGAGGTTGGGAGAGGTTATCTCATGTCTATATCTTTCACCTCTTCACTTATTAGATAGGTTGTATGATATTGTATTAATCAGAGAACACTATTGTATCAGTGTTTTGGCAGGAATATATTGGATGAGTTGTAACTATTCTTTTTGGATTCATGTTAAACTATAATTTGGCATAATTTCTTCTTCAGTTTCATATGTATGATTTTTTTTTACTTTTCATGTTCTTTCTAACTCTATGATATGTTGATTTCTCAAGTTATATAGGCAGAATACATCTCTTATGCTCTGTTTTGGGCGAATCACCATAGTTTTTTTAGTTTATTTAGTTTTAAAAGAATTAATGCAAAGTCATGCTCTTTTTATCACCTAACCAGTCTGATCCAACTCACCCTAAAACCCTAAAATGTTAGAGTTCTTACCTACCTTGCCACATTGGATGACTACAATTCGGATCTTATTTGCCCTTACCTAGTTACCTATTTGACCTAATTCACTCATCGAGCACCCAATTCAACCAATAAAAACACCCGTGCTACTATACCTAGCCTAAAACCTAATTTTATCTAGCCCTCTTGGCTTATATTCCTTGGAGAGAGGTCTCTCGCACCTAGTAGGGCTAGGTACTTGGCTAAGCTTTATTTTTAGTTATTGTTGCTGGAATCTTCTCAGCCTCAGAGATCTGACAGAGTGCTAACATGCTCGAGGTGGTAAATAGAAGTATAACAGCCACACAATTAACATTCCTCAAGATATTTCTACATTTGCACAAAGTCTTCCCCAACATGTTGAAGATGTTGAATTTCTAATTGTGAGGACACATGTTACTCAGTCTAAATATTATGAATTTTATGTCAAAATATCTTGAGTTATAGCTACATTTATTTTCAAAATTGAACATGATCAATCTTAGCGAGATACTGTAATTGACTATGATTTAGTGAATGCTCTTCCCGAAATATCAACAGATGTCTCATATAGGATTAAATTTTTTTATTGTCATATTGAAGTATATGATATCAATGAAACTAATAATGCAGGGTTTCCTCTTGAGAATTTTCCCTCTCATCCTTCTTCTTTTGTTGCTCACCTACCTAGTGAACGATGGGAGGTGGAAGAAATTAGAGCATTTATTGATAATTATGATTCTTCACATGTTCAATAAATGGATTGGCCTAATATTGGAACCTATCCAGTGAATGAATATAATCTTGAGTGGTTATTAGATATGGAATTATCCACATTGTTCCCCTTTGGTGATACTGATTGGTTGCAACCACGTCTTTGTAGTGTTGAACTTCATGAGTATGAATTGCATCTTCTTAGATACTATGATCAGAGGTTTGGAAGCCATCTTCAATTTCAATATTACCTATTTAACATGATAATGGTGGCATCAGAGCTAAGCATCTATTGTTATTTTTGTGAAGAAACATTAACATGATAACTCACCAACAACAATTGAAGACTTGCGTCACCAACTTTCTGATTTACCAGATAATAAGTTGGCTAAGCATCTTATGCAGTTTGGTTCTTCTCTGAGAGGTAGAAGGGCATACTGGACTAAATCTTGGGCTGAATTGACTGACATGATTATTTAGTTGCAATTTCCATCTCTGTTTTTTACTTTGAGTGCAGTTGACACAATGTGGTTTCAGTTTCATAACCTCATGCTTGTACATTCACATTATCATTTTCTAAATGAGAATCAGATGAAAATTGAGAATTTTATCCAATACCCTCATATTGTTGCCAAATTTATGCATTGTAGATTCAATATATTTCGAGATTAATTTATCCAAAAATATATTAAAGAGAAAGACTTATGGTACAAGTTTTTGTTGTTGAATTTATTTTCTATTCGTTGTCAATTTTTATTATGGTTCTATTTATATTTTTTGCAGTAAATGTATATTCATTTTCTTCAGATATGAGCTGTAGTGTTGAGGTTCAACACATATTCATGTTTTACTATGGGTTGAAGGTTATTCTAACAGGGAAAGACTTGATTCGTCATTTTGTTCTGATGTAGAACTTGCAAATATATTCTTTGAAAATTATGTAACTCCATGGAATCCACATGACATACATCGTTGCAACATAATGGTTCCAAGAAGCCTCAATGATGACCCTTTCCTATTGAATACTGATAATATTTTCTCTTGCAATCCTCATAATGATTATGAAGAATTGTTACATAATGTCCAAAGGCACACAAAGTGTTGTGTAGATTCTTGTTTGCACAAAAAGGGCACTATTCTCACATGTCAGTACAATGCTCCATGGGATCTTTCTGAGTAATCTAGATTGTTCATAGATGATCAATGAAGAAAAAAAATATGACCTGACAAGAAATGATGATTGGCTTAATGTACATAACATTGACCTTCTAACAATGTGGCGTGCAAATTTTAATTTCCAACTAGTGCTTTCTCGGTATGTTGTCCTGAAATGTATTGCTAAGTATGCAACAAAAGAATAAAAAAATTCTGAAAGTTATCATGATATGTTAACTATAATTTCAGATTCTATTACCTCTAAGGATGATTCTTTATGTGGTTACATAAGGTTTCTGGAAGAAATGATTGTTTACCGTGACATTGGAGCACAAGAAACATTCCATACGTTGCTTAAGCTACCTCTTGTTTTTTGTAGTCAAAAATATATTTCCTTAAATGTTGGAAGAAGGTTTTCAGGAAAATATCAAGGGATGGAATGCAATGTCCATATAATAATACTTTTGTTCAAAATTATGATAGGAGAGCTTTTTCCTTGAACATCTATCTTTGATAGAAGAAAAAATATCTTGGATATTTGATAGGAAGTGTAAACAAGATCCCTAGAAGCCTAGCGATGTTCATGTTATTGTTTGGGTTTGGCCACGGTTTTATTCTATTCATAGTGAATGTTCAGAAAAATTTGAAACCTTTTTATGGACATAATTTCTCTTTTACAAGCCATTTACTGACATTTATGCAGAGATTGGGGTTTCAACTGAAATTTTTATTGAGAATTGGAGGAATTTCCGATATCTTGCATGACATGTTCAATGAAATCCATAAATTGTAAAAAATATTGAAGATGGAGAAGATGGTGACTTTTATAATGAGGAAATGAATCTTGAAGATGATTTTCAAGAATGAAAATTTTTATCTCACTTGGTTCCACCAAATAATGTGAATGTTTATGATCTTCACATCCATGGTCGAAGGGATTTTTAGATATCCTTTGACTAGCAAAGTTCAACTATTTCTGATGATGTGGCTGAATAAGCTATTAATTTGATAAGGAATCGACAATGAAAGGGTGATATTGTTGACCTTTCAAATAGAAAATTTTCATCTCCAGATTCATTGGCAGAAAACAACGACCTGCTTTTGAAATTGTTTTAAGGCATTTTGTTGAATATGATATTCGTGAAGTTATTCATATGATTGTTTAGGGCCACACTGCAGGCACTGGAAAGTCTCTCCTTATCCATTGTATATTTGAAGCTCTTTCAAATTTTTCATGTAATGGAAGAAGTCCTCTTCTTCTTCTTAGTCTAACAGGAATAATTTCTCTTAATATACATGCAAAAAAAATACACTCGACTACAGGGGAAATATCTAAGAGTATTCCAATAGGAAATGAGGTGTATTCAATATATATTGATTGATGAAATGAGATTTCTAGGATCAAGGTTATTCATGCAAATAGATGCTCGATTACGAGAAGCATTTTGAGAGAAAAATAATTTTCCTTTTGGTGGAAAATCCATCATCCTTGTGGGTGACCTTGGCCATCTACCTCCTATGAGAGATAAGCCTTTGAATGCAGGCGATACAATAGAGAACGTCTTGTGGAAAAAATTCAACATTTTTGTCACTATTGATGCAACATTTCGCAAACAAGGGAATAATGAGAAACTTTCTTGTTTTTGTATAGTCTTCAATAACATAAGAAATGCAGAACTTGTTCTTGAATATTGGGAGTTTCTTATGTCACGGGTTGATATGAGGTTGCATCATAGAGAAAGGGATTTATTTAATGCAGTAGTTCACATGTTTCTAACAAATATTTGGTGTCCTTCCATAACATGCATATGTTAAAATCACTAATTTCTCCAATTTCACGATGTATTGCTCAGAATTCAAGGTGTTCAGAAATCAATGCTACTGATGGTGATCAATTGGACAGTGAAGTTTTGTTGTGTCATGGTCAACGTGTTATGTTGACATGTAATTTGTGGGTTCAAGCTGGTTTGGTGAATGGTGCACTTGGTTATGTGAAGGATATATTTTATATGCTTGCTTCAAATTTTCACAACTATTGTTTTTTATAAGTATGTTGATGTTCCATTTGATGCGAGAATCCAAAAATTGTACCTATCACATCAATGATAAGAGGAAATTGAAAAAATATTCCTTTAATGATGGCATGGTCTTTTACAATCCACAATTCATAGGGATTGACTTGAGAACGAGCATCAATTGATATCGGGAATAAAGAGTAAGGCCTAACCTTCACCGTCATATCAAGAGTGACATCAAGGGATTAATATTCATAGTAGTATTTCGGAAAGTTGTTTACATCATTTTTCATGTTGTTCAATTTAATTCTTTTTTAAAGTGGTTATTTTTCCTTTGTTTATAATGAACCATTCATATATAAATGATCAGTTATATGAGCCAATCATTACAAATCAAGATTGAATTCCCTATCACTATGAGATGCAACTAATAATATTATGACATATTTATAGAATGTTTTTTTTTTAATTTCTTTTATTATCCTCTTTATTTACGTTTAGTATAATAATGATTTTCATATATTAATGAAATGAATACATTGATCATATTCATAGTAATATCTCAGAAAGTTGTTACATCATTTTTCATGTTGTTCAATTTACTTCCTTTTTTTAATTCACCATTGTTATTTTGTTTACAATGTACCATTTAGACATATACAACTAGTTATATGAGCCAATCATTAAAAATCAATATTGAAGTCGATATCCCTATGACATCCAACAAATAATATTGTGACCTATTTATAGAATGTTTTTTGAATTTATTTTATTTTCCTCTTTATTTACTTTTAATATAATATTGATTTTCATATATTAATGAGATGAATACATTCATCATATTCATAGTAATATTTGAGAAATTTGATTACATCATTTTTCATGTTATTCAATTTACTTCTTCTTTTTAAGTGACTATTATTCTTTTTTTTTACAATGAACCATTCACACATAAACAACGAGTGAATCATTAAAAATAAATTTAATAATTTGTTCATATTGATATTAATATTGTGAATCCATATTGTATCATGAATTAAAAAATTATGGGCTAAATGATATAAATATTATTATTTCCAATGATATCCAATAGTAATGAAAATTTTTGCTACCATAATTTTTGGTTGCTTGCATTCTGCCTAAGCCCGCGCTGCTATGCTCTTCCTCGGTGCCCTGTAGCTGGTCGCTGCTCCTGCTCAAGCATGGCCCCTCCAGAGTTCTCCATGGAGGTGGTCGCTTCTTTGATCCAGGCCCAAGCCTTCTCTTCTCTCGTTAACTCCTTCGCCCCTCCTGGCCCTAGGCCGGCGATCTCCAAATTTGTAAAAAATCTTGATGGACTGCAGGAGGTTGTTCTTCCACCTTCTCTCCCTCATATGGTTTCCATTTCTCTTGTTGAGAAGGGCCTCATCGGTCATTTCACCTGAGTCTAGCCCTCACCGAAGACTATGCGAAGATGTGTTGAATGCAACTGGTGTAACAAAATCAATGGCAAAATTTCCATTCGATTTTGCGGAAGGGGATATTTCATGTTCCACTTCGAAAAAAAGAAGATAAAGATTTGATCTTCAGAAACAGACCCTATTTTATGGATACCAAGGGCTTTTACCTCAACAAATGGATGCTAGGATTTGACCCTGAACTTGATGTCCCAAATGCGGTACCTGTCTGGGTGCGCCTTCTAAACCTCCCTTTACACTGCTGGGGGGATTATTTTGTCAGAGACATTGGGAATGCAGTTGGAAAATTCATTAATCGAAGTCAACCAAAGGATAACATGCAAGCCTATGCTATGATATGTGTCGAGGTGGATCTGGGCAAAGGTCTCCCCGAGGCCATCAAGTTAAAAGTGGATAAATGGATGCATATTCAGCAACTCGACTACGAGTAGATCCTCTTTAAATGCAAGGTATGTTACGAGTATGGTCACTTTGCTAATCGTTGCTAAAAAATTATTGATGTTGAAATACTGGAGACTGATCCACAACGGGAAACTGTTAAGAGAAAGAAGACCTCCTCTAACCCTAATAATAACACCCCTGCTACGCCTCCTCCTAAGCCTAATCCTTTACCCTCAACTTCTCCCAAGATCCTAGATCCAAGCCATCAACTTTCTGCTCCTTCCTCTCCCCTCCACAAATCTTCGCTAGACCTTTCCAATTATTTTTCATCTATATCGCCCCTCGATGAGTATCCCCCCCTTCTTACCCCTCTCTCCCAACCTGACTCTCCTCGACCCTCTCCCTCCATCCTCGACCCTCCATCCTCCTCCCAAGATCCCTCTTCTGTCTGAATCACAAGAAACTCTGCGAAGGAGCATGGAGCAACTCGTGAAAACCAAAAAAAACATGGCCTTGGAATGAAGTCTTCAAAGCAACACCGTGATGAAAATTCTCAAAAGGATATATCATTGGGAACTCAGAACCCCATTGAAACTTACATACTGGGACAGAATAGTAAGGATACCGGAAAAAAGGAACAAGGAGGGAAAGCAGCTCTCTGAAAAACCTTTTTGTAATGATGAAAGTCCTCTCATAGAACAGCAGGGGTCTAGGGTACCCCTCCAAATCAGCAGCCCTAAGAGACTTAAGAAATCAAGAGAAACTGGTAATTATTCTACTACAGGAAACAAAGCAAAGAGATTCAGAAATGAAGGAAATACTTAACAAAATGAAGCATTATGGTGGCACCCTATCTGAATCAAGGGGAGCCTCTGCTAGATTAGCCACCCTTTGGAATCACAGCATGTGGAAACAAAAATACACTACGCTAAATTAGAATTGGATCAAAGTGACACTAGAAAATTGCAGAGATCAGAAAGAAATCATAGTTTACAATGTTTATGGCCCTAATCCTTACAGGGACAAAGAACTCTGCTGGAGCTCCATCAAAGAAGATATAGGAAATGAGGACAACAAAAAAATTATAATGGGAGGATATTTCAACTTAATTCTTCACGCAAATGAGAAAAGAGGAGGCTGCTTCAACTAGGACCCTTCCTGAGACCAACTTGAAGCCATAATGCAAGACCACGAGTTGGTTGATATTGCCCCAAAGAATCGTAGACACTCTTGGAGTAATAGAATAATTGGGAGAGGAAATATTATGGAAATACTTGACAGAATCTTGGTTTCTGTCACTCTACTTTCATACTACTCCATCACCATTGCCAGTGTTCTCCCCTTTCCAGCCTCAGATCACTATCCCATCACTCTCACTTTTGGAGATCACCGCTCTCTTGGCCCCGTTCCCTTAAAATACAGTCCGCTCTGGAATGAAATCTCGAAAGAAAACCAGATGGTGCGCAATACTTGGATTCAACATGTTGAAGGCTATCCCTCTTTTATATGGGAAACCAAATTTAAAAAAAACTAAGTTGGCCTTGAAGGACTGGGCCAAAAACTCAATACAAAGAACCGGATCAAATCAAGATTGAAATTAAATCCAACTTTGATGATTTCCACCATAGCATTAAAACTCATGGCCTCAATCAAAAATGCCCCAGTTAGGAAAAATATCTCTATTGGTAGCTCTACCGAGCCAATAGAAAATAGGAGGAGAAATGGCGTATCAAGTCAAGGAATCTATGGCTTCAAGCAAGTGATAAAAATACTGTTTTTTTTCATAAGCAAGCCATTTTCCAGAAGGAAAAAAAGAACATTGCCACCATCATCGATGCAGTTGGCCACCTACAAATAGATCAAGAAGCAATTAAAAGTGTTGCCACCATGCACTTCAAAGAACTCCTAACAGCGACAAGAATGCCTAAAAATTACTCTGATCTACTGCAGCACGTTCCATCCATGATCACTGAAGAGATGAAGAGAGCACTCATTAGAGAAATTGACGAAGAAGAGGTCAAAAATGCAATCTGAGCCTTACATATGAATAAAGCTCCTAGGCCTGATGGGTTTTCTATCATATTTTACAGAACTTATTGGGATCTAATAAAAAAGGATCTTGTTAAAAATGATACAATGGATCCAACGGAAGAAGAAAATTGGGGGCCACACCAATTCTACCTTCCTTTCCCTTATCCCCAAAGAAAACCACCCCTCCTCCTTCTCTAGATTTAGGCCCATCTCTCTTTTCAATTCCTCCTATGAGCTCATCACAAAAATTCTTTCCATACGCCTCAAACCTCACCTTCATAGCCTCATCTCGGAAAACCAAGGAGGCCTCATATCCCAAAGGAAAATTGTTGATTCCATCCTCCTTGTTCAAGAAGCCATTCACTCTAGCATCTCTTGTAAATAAAAATGATTTATTTTAAAGATTAATCTTTCGAATGCCTTTGACGGGGTTAGGCATTTTTTCCTCCTTGTTGTGCTCCAAAAAATGGGTTTTGATCTAAACTTCCTTGCTCTTATAAACTCCCACATATCTGGGCCCTAGATATCCCCTCTCATCAATGTCAGACTTGCTCCCTCCTTTCAATCCTCTCGAGATTTAAGGCATGGATGCCCTCTCTCCCCCTACCTCTTCATCCTCATGGCGGAATCCTTCAGCAAGGCCCTAGACCATATGAGGCGAGCGAGACTCATCACAGGCATCAAATTCGTCAACGGTGTAAAAAATATGAATCACTCTCAATTTGTAGATGATATTCTTCCGATGGGAGGAGAATCTAGCATAATTTCTCTGCGTTTTAAAACTATTTTGGACAAATTCACGCTTTATTCTGGAGGTTTGATCAATCACCAAAAAATTTTCATCTATGGATGGAATTCTTCTAACCAAACCATTCATAGCATTGCTAACATATTTGGCGTTCCTTGCAAACTGAATTGGGACTAATTCACTTACTTGGGCATGCCAGTGAGTGTTGGCCCTTTGAAGGCTGAATTTTGGAATGTCACCATTGAAAAAATGAAGAGAACAATTCAATAATGGGGTTCATCATGGCTCAATCCAGCAGGCCGCCTTATCCTTCTTAAATCTGGTCTTTCATCTCTGCCCTTGTATCACTTCACCCTTCTTCAAGCCCCTGCTATCATCCACCTTAAATTTGAAGCTATCATTAGTCACTTTCTATGGCAAGGTGGAAAGAATGAAAAAAGGAAATATAACCTTGTCAAATGGAGACAAGTAATCCAAGACTAGGAGCATGGAGGAATTGGAGTCCGCTCTCCCAAGCTCCTGAGCAAAGCCTTTGGAGGAAAGATTATCTGGAGGCTAATCAGTGGGAATCAAGCTTGGTGGAAAAAATTCATGGAAGTCAAGCACCTTAACTCCACCCGACAGCATCTCTTTGACCAGGATATCCCTAATAGACCTTGCTCCAAAATCTGGGCTCTCTACAAAAAAGCCATCCCCTTCCTAGCCCAAAATCTCTCCAAGGTCCCATGGGGGGTAACACCATCAATGTTGGGAAAGATTGAATTATGGGGAAAATTCCCATCATTGACAGACCTGGTAGTCAGTGCATACTCTCATACTTCAGCAATATGGGTCTCAACTTTTTAATCCAATTCTCCAAATGGGATGCCCAAACTCAAATCTGGACTAGTTGGAAAATTCCCAAAGTTCGAGCCCATCTTGAAGAGGATCTTGACAACCTTCAATCTCACCTCAATGGCTCAGCTCCTTTAAAAAAAGACGGTATTGATGGATTCTGATGGGACCCCTCTAGTTCAACATTCACCATCAAAAGTTGCTTATCAACAGCTATGCAATGAATATTATCCTACACCTATTTGGCCCAATTGGAAGGCAGTATCAAAATCGAAAACAATTCCCAAGATCAAGATTTTCATATGGACTCTCTCGAAAGAAAAAAATTTAACTTCTGAAAATCTCAAGAAAAGAGGTGTGCTCAGACCATCAATGTGGCCAAATTGTCAAAGTGTTGAAGAGACAGCCCACCATTTCTTCATTGTGTGCTCCTTTGGTACCCACTGCTGGAGTGAGCTCACCCCTTTCTTTTAGCCTTGTTGGGTGCACCATGGCTCCATTTCTGAGGTTCTCCATTCTTGGAAAAGTAGCTACCCTAGGGGAAAAAAGAAGAACAAAATTTGGAAGAGGGTTTGGGACACCCTTCCTTATGTGGTTTTGTGGAACATTTGGCTTACTAGGAACAGGAATATTTTCAGGAACAAAGAGCCTTCCTTTAGGAAAGTTTGCAGCAAATCTTGGAGTCTCACCCTTGAAACAATCTCTGCTAAGTCCAATAGTAGAATCGACTACAGTGAACTTTGTGCTGAGGAAAGGATTTTCCTTGGAGATTTTTTGGATAGAAATAATATCATTAATCCTCCCTCTAAACAGTCCTCCAGAACAGATACAAGATGGAAGATTTGGCTCAAAGAAGCGAACTTCGTCGAATGGATAAAGAACAGTGCCAAACCCTCTCTTTTCTTTGATGGGGCTTCTAAACTGATTCTAGGCATTGCAGGGGTAGGAGGCATCATAAGGAGTGAAAATGGTAGCACTCTCACAAATTTTGAATGGGGTCTTGGCACCCTCTCTAATAACAGAGCGAAGGCCTTAGCCCTTATCCAAGGTTTGTATCAATTAAAGAAGCTTAAAATTACAAACGCTATGGTCTTTGGCGATTCCTCCATCATCATCAACTTGATGAATCATGATCACCCAACTAAAAACATAGCCCTCCACCAAACTATCAGAAGATGCCGCAACCTTCTAGATGTTATGAAGGACACATCCTTCTTTCACATCCTTTGAAAATTCAATAAGGATTCCGATCTTCTTGCCAACATGGCTTGCACTCGAATCTCAGGGAAATTACTTTGCAATGATGTTTTAAATCTCATAACTCTGTCATGATCCTTCTTCTTTTTGTCTATAGATCCTATCTAATCCTTCACTCTGGCCTCACAGCTCTCCACTACATTTTATGTACTCGCACCTTTAATCTTCTCGTGAACTTATCAACTTCGTTCTCCCACTGAGTTGGCTTTGTCCTCTCTCGCTGTCCTATTTATCTCTCTACTCCCTGCTCCTTTTGTCATTCCCATTCTCCCGCCTTGCATGACTCTCACCTCCCTCTTTTGTTTAATCCATTGACCTCTTGCATCTCGAGGCCTCTACTGCGTTCAGCACTTTCGGTGCTTTCCCCTCTCACCCCATAGCCTTCCTCCCCTACTTCTACTGCTCTCCTCATCTAGCATCCGATACAACAACCTCATAGAGCTTGTGCTTATCTGCCCCCTTTGGATTTTTCACTCCCCTTATTCTCAGCAATCTACTACAGCATGGCTCGCAGTGAATATTGCCTCCACTGCATGGATCTTCTGGCTGAGCTTGAGAAAATTAGAGCTCACCAAAGATTCTTGATGCAAAGCTACATACTGAGGTCAAAATCTTGGATGAAAAAAATGAAGCAGATTTTAATGTCTTTCTCCACAAAGTCACCTCTCTATAAAATCAATTTAACACTCTCTCCAATCGATGTACACATGCTGAAGAATCGGTGTAAATACACAAATACATCTTGGAGAAGCACATAGCTCCAAGCTCCAGCTCCAACAACTTGAGGAATGCTCGTAATGAAGACAATCCAGATGTTTCTATAGCACATCATATTAGCCATATTAACATTGATTATCTTGCTCTCTTCTATTAAGCATATCTTTTAAATTTGTCTTTTTTCTGTTTCAGTTTGCCCGCATATATGCTTTATCTGTATTTCATCTCTTCCCGAAAACTATAAACAAAGGAAATGTAGCATTTTGTTGTAGATACTTCCTCCACTGCACTGCAAGAAGTCTATCATGTAATCATGGAGTTTTTCCTCCTCTTTTTTGGAATACAAAATAGCAACCGATTATGTTAAAAAAAAGAAGAAATTTTTTGCCACCATACAGAAAATCACCAATATTAATATTGGTATTTAGTATGCCTATTAAATAATTTTAATGATGTTTAATATTAATATTAAACAAATATTGTGTCTATACATTAATATGAACATCAACATTAAACATGGATGTAAATATTTTGATTGAAGGTTAACTTTAATAAATTTAAGTTTATTTTGGTTCAATGACAACATATTTATATTTTATATTAATATTAAACTAAAATTAATATATACATTAAAAAAATTACTAACATTATTAATATTTTATTTTAAAGATTAAGTTTACAAAATTGTGAATTCTTAGATATCATTGTTGGGATTCAACTACCTTAAGAAAGTCATTCATCTATAACCATTTCCATGAGAGGTAGTCGTAACTGACTAATTTCTTGTTGACTGTAGTAATAAGGGTCATATCACTCATTTCATATGTACATGTATTGCTAATGAGGTTTATATTTGTAGAAAAAATTATATCATTTGGTTATGTAGTGTTAGGTTATTAAGTTTTTTAACAATAATAAAAATGGGGTGTGTGTGTGTCTTTAGATGTTTTTGTGTGTATGTATTAATTTTGTTTTTGTTGTTTTTCCTTTCAAATGCAGTTATGGATAATAATGATGGCATCTATTATAGTCAAGTGGTGGAAAATATTTCTAGAGTGATAAGTGTTCTTTTGTATCTTCAAAACAAGTTCAATAGAAAACATGGCTTTGATCCTGCTTTTATTGATCAGCATCTTCGTGTGCTAAATGAAATGAAAACGAATGTAAAATACCTGTTGCATGTGCACATGAGGGAGGCTCGGAGGAAAAGAAGATGGAATTGGTTGGAAAGCGTTAAGTATCGTGATCATTATCCTGTTGATTTGAATTGGTGTTCCTTTTGTCTTCGGTCGGGTTGTGTTTTGGAAGATGCTAATTGATAAATGACTTTTGGTGGGTTGTGTTTTAGAAGATGCTAATTGATAAATGACTTTTGGTAGAGTGTTTCAGGTCCATTTGTGTAGTGGAACAAGTTCTTTTGGTTTATAATATTAATAATCTCATAGGATATTGGTAATAGATATGTACTTATTATAAATAATAATAAAATATTATTCTTATGTTATATTTGAATTATAGTATAGTTTGAGTTATAACTATTGATATATTGAAAAATTTTAATTATATATATATATATATATATATATATATATATATATATATATATATGTTAGTTTAATATGTAGTTAATATTATTAATATATTATAAAATATATATAAAATATATTGGTAATTATATTCATAAATATATAATAATTGGTTTAGTAAAATAGGTGTGGATATAAGTCTATCTGTGTATATCAATTAAATTGGTGAATATGGTTATAAATCTATTAATCCTCTCTCTATATATCAACCACATTGGTAAGTGTAATGGTGCTAGCCTTATGTATACATCAATATTGATTTGTATAAAAATATTTTATTAATCACACATATTAAATATTTTTATTAAAATATATTATTCATCATTTATATTGAATATTTTTATTATAAGCAACATTAAAATAATTTTTTTACATTCTTCTAATTATTTTAGATGAAATTATATTAAATAAACTAAACATCCATACCATATTTATTTTTATTTTTTTATTTATTAAATTAAATACTGTTTTTCTATTTAGAAAACGGTTTATTTTTATTTGAAAACCACTTATAAACTCCTTACAATAAGTAGCTCCACTTCATTAAAATTAATATCATCCAAAACTTTCTTTATGTGCTCAGTATGTAAAGTTGACGACGTGACGACTTCTAAATTCTTGATTTAGGCTGTACATTGCAGCAAGTGACCCATTGCCGTGGCATTGTCAAAAATATTAAAATTATTTTCGTTTGTGATCCACCGTCATTTTGTGTTGAGATTCATTCGAAAGAATATTGAATTCCAAATCCATAGTAATAGTAATATGGAGTATAACAAAATGGATTTTTAAAAAGAGGACGTTGAGTTCTCAATATTCACTGCTTTCCCTGTGGCAATAACATTAATTTTAAACGCTGTACAACCCCTTTAAATTCTATCATGGATGCATAGTATGAGATAACATTCATTTTTTCCATTGCTGAGAATTTTCCCATCAAAACTCCGACCTTGTAAGAACTTTCAATAGTAGTTTGCCAAAATAATTTTATATGCATCGAATTCGATCTGCCCTCCTTAAGTGAACATAATCCTAATTAAAATTCTAACCCATACGACTGTTGAGATAATTAAAGCCATTAAGTTTCTCTAAAAATTTAATAATTAAAATTTTGAATGTTATAATTTTGCGATTTATTATCTTAGAGGGAGTAGCTATCACCTTCAATACTTTAAAATAATCAGCCTGACCATCTCTGCCATGGAATTGAAAAATATTGCGTATATTCTCACAAAAATTAATAGTCCGTCACTACCTACAGCATAATACCATATTAATTTTAACATTTGATTATCTTCCATAGGTGTAACCATTAACAAATTAAAAAAACAAAATCTAGATATTTGTGTTTTTATGATGCCTGATTGCAGAATCTACCTATATATCATCACCATTTTTAACATTATCTAATAATGCGTTTTTTCTCTTGTGAGAAAAACATTACCTAATAATTAACATGGTAAATATATTATTTAATGTTAGGTACTGTCTTGTCAAACATGGTAAAACGGCACTTATGCCAACACATTTTTTACGCCTTGAAGCGGCACTTATGCAACACATTGCTCGTTTTGTTCAAGCCATTAACTGATTCGGCTCCACGAAATCTAATGCTTCATTTCTAATTTCGTTTTGTTTATTTTGATTTGAAAGAAAATTTGGTATCAACTATGTGTATCAAAAACCTTTAGCGATTGCAGATTCAAGACATCTAACGGATAGAGAGAAAAGTGGGCTGTTCACTTTGCTTTCTTGACCATTGTTGTGGCCTGAAACTGGAAATGAATTGAGCTGTAAGAGAGTATAGAGTAAAGATTTATGCAATCCTCAGTTTAATGAATGGATTGTGAATGTAATTTTGGTGAGTCAATCGGCATAACCACTCTGTCCAATTACAGAAACGGGAATCGAATTGGGTGTTATAATCTTTTGAACACAACAGTAACATAGGTGTATTTTTCACTTGAATAGGATCGAGTGAATTCATTTCTTAATTAACCAATGGAATTTTATTTTATTTCAATTAGGATAGTTGTTGGAAAGGTAGAGAGGATAAACACATTAATAAACATACACAAACAATATGAGCTTCGACTCTTCTCTATTGATCACACAAACTTGATTGAGATTACATAACCACATTACAATGAACCTGGTGAAGGGCATTTAAACATTTTCGACTACTTAATATTGTTGGAATATGTAATTCCTACTTCTCTTCAGTTGTGACTATCTATGTATAGAGTCTGTTCCTATTCAAGAGGAGTTAGCTAAACTTAAGTTCCTAGTTTGGTGTCAGGTTGAGATATTCTCTCAACCAACTTATTATGCGTCCAAAATAGGTGCCCTATTTTGAGAAAATTCCACATGTATATATGTAACTTTATTTTGATTAATAGAATGTAGTTTTATAGTGACATTTGATCTTGGTATCAGAGCTATTTGGGCCTGGCCTTGGCCCCTCCCGAGTCAAGGGAAATAAAGAGTTCACTGAGTATTTTGTTTTTTTTTCCATATTTGTAGTTGTTGCATGACTCCATATCAAAGTGTGGCTGTTGAAGCTCCTTGTTGCGAGCCTACTGATTTGCGCATGCATTTGACTTGAGAAAAGTGATATGTGGCGTTGAAGAGGTGTAAAGCCTGTAATGTCCACCAGAATTGAGTCGGTGTGGTGCGCCTCTGTTAACGTTGGTGTTTTTTCTCAGTGTGTGGAACCAGGACTAGTACGTTTTATTTCTTGCATGCCCATGGTCGTCGCCAAGAAAACCTTGTTGGAATTTTGATGAGTTTAGCTGAAGTGCGAAGGAAATCAAAGATAATCAAACTAGAGTTTTGATGAGTTATTCAACACATTTCAAGGATCCAGTTCAAGGATTTGTTATTTGTGGATCTTCCTGAGCCTATTGATCAACAACGTGGCACCCTATTGGGTTAGTGAAAGAGGTGTGAAAGTAGTGGCATACAATCTCTGTGAATTGTGCATGATGGTGAATCTGTGGTATAAAGTGAAGGATCATAGATCAGACTCGACTGTTGATAGAAATGAGTGCAGGAGAGTTGATCCCCTACTGATGATGTAGCCTTCGACATCCTTTATCGATACAACATGTTCAATAGAATGCGATTTTGATGTTTTTCGGTTCCCCGCCCCCCCCCCCCCCCCCCCCCCCCCCCCCCCCCCCCCCCCCATGTTTAGCAGCGTTTGATGAAGTCGTGGTAGGATCATGGCCTAGAATGGAGAAGAGGCAGTGGATCAAAGTGTGCTAACGTGGGTCGATATGCCATCGTTGGTGTGGCCAACGGCATTGGAGAGACAACAACTTGCCTCTTGTAGCGTACGGTGCCCAACCCCTAAGAGAAGATGTGCGAAATGCAAATAATCTGGAAAAGGTGAGATTATGCCGATGCAGAATTTATTTCATGGACAGTGAGTTGTCGGAACGTGATTATGTTTCTATACAGGGTGAAGATGAAACTAAAAGCTCCAACACATCTACTTTGATGAAACAAATTGTCTTCGTGAATTCCTTTGTTTTTTCATGTTGAGCCCAATCAACTTAACATGTAAATGCATTCATGTAAATCTGTTTAAAATAATTAGATGTTGAATTGTTGTGACATTTAGGTTGGCAAACTATTCTCACAAGTGTGAATCTATGTTGGAATTTTCCATTCAAACAATAGAAAAATTTATTTGCAGGAATGATTTACTACCAGATATGATAAAGACATTGACGGTGAAAATTGCATCAAAGGATAGTGGTTGGATCTACATCATAGATTGGAGGAGAATGAATAATCAAGTTTGTGAAAGTTTTTTTTGTGTGAGTTTCTTGAAATAGACTCAATAGCATGTTGTATAATGAGTCACAGAGTTGAATGGTAAGCAAGTCTAGGATGGTTTTGTAGTGGTCATTGTATGTACCTGGTAACTGCAAGAGTTGGAGTATGTAAGCCTTGTAAAGGCATGTGTATCGCCATAAAAGTTCATGGTAATCTCAAAACCACTTTGTAATTACAGATTCGTGCTCAGCCAGAAACCATTTTGCAGTGTTGGTTTATGGTCAGCCAAAAACCACATGTAACAGTGAAGTGGACTGGAAACAGGTCTGTGCCAGTGTCTGCCCACTGATAAAGAAATCCGGTGCAAGGTCGCCGATGAAGAAATCCAGTGCAAGGTCGCCAATGAAGGGATCCGGTAAAAGTTTGCCGAAGAGATCTAAGATAGATCTACTGTTGGTGACAGTTCACCGATGAAGGAAGAGCATGGTGTTGGGCCTCAAAATAGTCCATATTCTCACTCCATTATTCACCTTTACCTTCATATTACTTCCATATTACCTTTATGTCACCTTCATTCCACCTCCACATCATTACATTTACCTCATCATTGGGTTATAACTATGCTTTTCCAAAGTTTATTAATTCTTAACATTTTTAAGTCGATTTGTGGTTAAACTTTAAAAAATAATATGCTTATACTTATACCTAACAATTAGAATGATTTTTTTGACATGTGTAGGTACAAAAGAAGCTTCCTAGGCACCCTTATGTGGCACTTTATGTTCGAATTCGAATTTGAGAAGATCATGGACCTCATGGAGGAGATCATGGAGGATAGGGTTATGCGTCACCATTGGTTGAGAAATATGTGGGTCAAAGGAGGAAATAGTGGATTTACATTTATGATTTTGTTAAACAATGTTACCAATGAAATGGGAACTATTACCTCAAAACAGGAACTCTAGCCCAAAAAGACTCAGAAAACATGAAAAAACGCCCGAAAAACAAAAATGTGTATTCTAAAATGCATTTGTTTTTTTATCAAGGTCAAATTTCACCTTTTTATAAAATTATGCTAAAAGCGAAATTGTTTCTTGAAAAAATGATTGAAAAAACACCCTAAAAACAAAACGAGTTGATGTTGGAATAACAAAAAAAAGCATTGTGTCACACTTTTGACACATTGTAACAATGGAATTAAAGACAACATATTAGGACATTGAAAAATCGTAAAATTCTAAAATTTATGATAGATGATGTTAAATATAAACAAAATCATGTCTGAAGGGCTTATCATTTCGAACAATTTTTATCCATGTCGTTAAACATAAAATATATTGACTCTAAACAACCCTAAAATTGTAATTATTTTCAACCATAACATTAAAGATAAAATTTCGTGGCACATAAGAACCTTAATGACAAGTTGTAAATCTCAAATTTTTAAATCTTAAGTTTTCAAGATATTTGAACCATGAAATTATGGAGAAATTATATGACTTAAACAATTTTTAAAAATGAACAAGTAAATGAAAAATTTATTATTCATATATTTGTTTGTTTATATATAAAAACATATTTTTTAATTTTTTTTTAATTGTTTTTGTATATTTTAAATTATAATTGTTCTAGTTTTAAGAAAATAAAAATAAAAAATAAAAATCTTTTTATATATGTTCGTTTATATTTTAAAACATATTTTGATTTTTTTTTATTGTTTTTTTATATTTTAAATAATAATTGTTTTAATTTTAAAAAACTTAAAATTTAAATATATATATATATATATATATATATATATATATATATATATATATATATTATTATTTTTTTATATTTGTTTGTTAATTTTTTAAAATATATTTTTTAATTTGTTTTTATTGTTTTTTTATATTTTAAAATTTTAATTGAATACTTTTTTTCTTTTTTTCTTTTTTTATATATTAAACAATACATCTTTTTTTTATTATAATAGCTTTTGTTTAAAAAATAATAAATTTTTTAAATAGTTTATTTTTGAAAAAAATAAAATAAAATAAAAATTAATTTATACCACCTAAGAGAGCTGTAGCAGCTTGGGCAGCTCTAATGATGGACATCTGTGAGCTCTCTGTCTCAGAAATTCAGAATCACCCGCCGGGCTGAGATTTCTGAATGTCTCTTGCGCCTGCCGTGTGATTCTTTAACGCCCGCCCTGCATAGAGGTGATTCGGAATCGCCCTCTCGGCGTCTTAGAGGTGACTCTTGGAATCGCCGCCAACCAGCTGAGACGTCGAACGTGCATCAAGCCGAGGGCCGCCTACCCGATCCTCGGCTGTGGGCAGAGGGGTCAAACTCACAGAAATTTCCGGTAACTACCATCCTGGAGGAGGGTACACAGCTGACCACCCTTTCACGGCGGTGTGCCGGAGGCTGGCTAGGGGACACCATCGAGGGTTGCGCAACCTACCTCCGGCCCTCGACTGGGTGGAGGGCGATTCCGAGAATAGCCCTCCACCCAGCCACGAGTCGGAGGCAGGCTGGGCAGCCCTCGACGGCACTGCTTGGCATGCCTTTAGCCCCCATCTGGGCAGAGGGTGATTCCGAGAATCACCCTCGGCTGGGCGGAGGGCTGGGGGCGCTTCTCGGAATCACCCTCCGACCAGCCAGGGGTGATTCTCAGAATTGACCTTTGCCCAATCGGGGTTGATTCTCGGAATCACCCTCCGCCCATCCGGGGGTGATTCTCGGAACCGACCCAGCCAAGGGTGATTCTCGGAATTGGCCTCCGTCCAGCCCGGGGTGATTCTCAGAATCGCCCTTTGCCCAGTCGAGGGTGATTCTCGAAATCGCCTTTAGCCCAGCCGGGGGTGATTCTCGGAATCACCCTCCGCCCAGCCGGAGGTGATTATCGGAATCGCCCTATGCCCAGCCAGGGGTGATTCTCGGAATAGCCCTCCACCTAGCCAGGGGTGATTCTTGGAGTCGTCCTCTGCCCAACCCAGGGTGATTCTCAGAATTGCCCTTCGTTGCGCTGGGGGTGATTCTCGGAATCGCCCCTGGGGGTTATTCTCGAAATCGTCCTCCGCGCAGCCGGGGGCGATTCTCGGAATCTCCCTCTAACAAACCAGAGATGATTCTCGGAATCACCCTCCACCCAGCCAGGACTGATTCTTGGAATCGACCTCCGCCTAGCCGGGGGTGATTCTCAGAATCTCCCTCTACCCAATCGGGAGTGATTCTCGGAACCACCCTTCGCCCAACTGAAGGTGATTCTCGGAATCGCCCTACACCCAGCTAGGGGTGATTATCGGAATCAACCTCTACCCAACCGAGGGTGATTATCTGAATCAACCTCTACCCAGCTGGTGGAGATTCTCGGAATCGCCCTCTGCTTAGTTGTGGGTGATTCTTAGAATCACCTTGCGCTACTCGGCCTACCTCTAGCCCCTCGCTAAGCAGAGGGCGATTCTTAGAATCGCCCTCCGCCCAGCCATGGGTGATTCTAAGAATCGCCCTCCGCCCAGCCGAGGGTGATTCTCAGAATCGCCCTCCACCCATCCGGGGGTGATTCTCAGAATCGCCCTCCGCCCAGCTGGGGGTGATTCTCAGAATCACCCTTTGGCCAATCGGGGGTGATTCTCGGAATCACCCTTCACCCAGATGGGGGTGATTCTCGAAATTTCCCCCCACCCAGCCGGGGGCCAGAGGCAGGCTAGGTGGTGCAGTGGAGGGCTGCCTAGCCTGCCTCCGACCCACGGTTAGGTGGAGGGAAATTCTCGAAATTGGCCTCCACCCAGCTGGGGGCCAGAGGCAGGCTGGGCAGCCCTCAACGGTGCCACTCGGCTAGCCTCCGGCACCCAGCCAGGTGGAGGGTGATTCCAAGAATCTCCCTCTGCCTAGTTGGGAACCAGAGGCTAGCCGAGTGGTGCCATCGATGGATTCCCAACCTGCCTCTAGCCCCTGGCCAGAGGCAGGTTGAGCAACTCTCGACAGTGCCACTCGGCCTGCCTCCGGCCCCCGGCTAGGTGGAGGGAGATTCTGAGAATCACCCCGGGTTGATCGGAGGGCAATTCCGAGAATTGCTCCTGTCTGGGTGGAGGGCGATTTTGAGAATCACCCTCGATGGTTGGGCGGAGGCCGGCCGGATGGCACTGTCGAGGGCTGCCCAACCTACCTCCAGCCCCTGGCTGTGCGGAGGGCGATTCTCGGAACTGCCCTCCGCCTAGCCGAAGGCCGGAGGCAGGCCACGTGACGCCGTTAAATAAAGGAGATTGGGTTTTGGATCTATTTTCAGGTTCAGGTAAGTTTCATTATAAAAATTTAAATTCAAATGTTTTATTTTTTACTTTTTATGTCTTTATACTAATTTTCATACTTATTTCTTTTGTACTTGATGATTAGGTACAACACTAGCATGTTGCCTACCAAAAGGAAGAAATTGCATTGCCATTGAGAAAGACCTAGTGCAATGAAAATTTATCCAACAAAGAATTAACGCTCTTGAATTCCTTCTAGATGTGAAGCAAGAAGTTGGTTTGAGGAAAGGGGATTTTAATGAATCACGTGTGGAAAAAAAAGCAAAGGAACCTCAACCACCAATATATTAAATGATTGGAAAGGGACACTTCAGAAGATTTACTGACATGAAAGATCCATTACGAGATGACAATGACCAAAATGAAGTAGAAAATGTTGCGGAAGAAGCCATTAATGATGCCCTAGATGATGTTGAACATGTATTAATTGATATTGTTGAGGATATTTAAGTTATTCTTGCAAACAAAGCTCATTTTTTCCATCTATTGATCAATTTTACTTGTAATGTTTAGACTTTGATATTTTATGAGAAGAATCCTTATTTTTTGCAAAAAACATGTGATTACTATTATTTTTTGACATAAAATTCAATAACAAATGTTGTCTTCTTAAGTTTATTTGTTAATATTTTCCCAAAATTTAGTTTATTTAATAGGTTTTTTTAACAAAAAGTCTCTAAAAGTGTATTTTTTGCATTCTATTTGTATTGAAAATTTGTATTTTTTTGTCATATCATTCAAAATATTGGTTTTTTAGCGACAATTATTTGATGTGCATTGAAAAATTAATTAGAAATACATAAAATTATAGAAACTATAAAATTTATAATATTGACCCTCTTTTCATTTTTTATCTATGTGAAAGTGTGAAGATATCATTACAAATTTTCATTTTTAAATTTTTTTTTTTTTTTTTTTTTTAAACACAACTACATAAATGCACTTAAAAATAAACATCTCACGGAAGAAGAAGACATTAGAAAATGTATAGTGTCAAAATAAATCCTCTAAAAAAATGTTGCTGATGATACATGACCACTATTCAAAATCGACATAAAAATCATCACAAAAAAAAAAAAAAAAAAAAAAATTAAAGTGCCAAAAACATGCTCAAAAAAAAATAAAAATTGATTCTGCATCACCACTTTTCAAAATCGGGTGTTTTTCTTGCTACGTCAAAAAGTAGGTACCAGTGCAGTTACCTATTTCTTCGGTAACAGTGTTGTTATCATAGCTTTTGTATAAATAGGAGTGTTATCTCCTTCATTTGTAATCTTGATTTGTAATCCTAATCTTAATTTGCTTCTTCATTTTGTAATCTTAGGTTGGTAGTGAGAAGTTAGATTGGAGAATCAATGTAATGGTTGCAATTGATGATAAATAAGACGAAGCTTCTTTGATCCTCTACATTTGACTTTTCTTTTGGTGTGCTTGTGAATCCTTGGAAGGATCCCCATTGCCTAACAAGTACACTTTTATTTTAGTAGGATTTTATTTTATGTTTGTTGTGAATTACATTAGATTAAATTATTAGGTTCATATG
Source organism: Pinus albicaulis (assembly GCA_034641835.2). Lineage (NCBI taxonomy): Eukaryota > Viridiplantae > Streptophyta > Pinopsida > Pinales > Pinaceae > Pinus > Pinus albicaulis. The sequence goes on from CM076583.1 coordinate 928,806,012, forward strand.
TTTGGAATATTAACGAATGACCTTTCGTAAGAAAGTAATAATGTTTCCTTAAATGAATATGATTTGTTATTTAATGTTTGATTTCATTAGTTTAAGTTTCTGATTTATATGCTTGAGATATAAATGAATAGTCTCTTATAAGAGAGCTTTAACATTTCATGCAATCAATTAGAATTAAGTTTAAGTGCTTTAATTTCATTAGTTTAAATATTTTGTTGATTAAGATGATTAGAAATATTAATGAATAGTCTCCTGTAAGGGAATCTTAATATTTCTTACACTTGTCACAATGTGTTTAGATTTCATTTTGTTAAATGACTAAATAGGTGTTGGAGATCCTAACGAAAGACCTCCTGTAAGGGAACTTTGGCATTTCTTCACCTAGCTTAGTTTAGTTTGTCTTTAAGTCCATATATATTGGATGATCCTCAAAGTTTACTTAACCAGATTGATAGTAAATGAAACTCTAATTTTCATATCAAGTATATGCAATCCAGTTATGAGATCCAATTATTGAGCCTTGTTTGGAGCGATTTGATGATTATGATGGAAATTCAAACGTGAATATGAGCGGCTGGTTGTTATGCATTCTGCAATAGTCGGTGGAGAAGCTTGAAGGAGAACTCGTGATATATTGCAATCCCAATCTCACCCTGCACTCTAGTGATTACCAAGCATCGAATCCACTCCAAAGGAAGAGCTGCATCTTCGGATCTGGATTCCCAATTTCTAACCAGGAAGCAACCGAGTATTCAGCGCAGAACACTAGCACTGTGAAAGTCAAGTGCTTCCTAGAGGTCAAATATGAATTGGATCATATCATGGAGATTACAAATCAAGATTACTTTACTATGAATCAGACACTTTTGTCCTCCTTCTAGCGCTAGGCGATTGCCGAGCTTGACGTTTTGGCGGCTCCTAAAGGGATTGAGGCCGGTGGGGATGGCGTTGGAGAATTTCTGGATTTTTGAATGTGCATGCCACATGATTTTCTATTGCTATTACTCGATTTCCAGGTAGTTTTGTGATGGGATTGTTCGGGTTGGGGTATCCCGTCATAAGCACTACAGTAATGACAGCGAAAACCAACAACTCTAGGAGGAAACCATACATTAACACTGCACATAAAACCTACTCGGCGTGTGCCATAACACTTAATCTTGCACCCAAGCTAATTTTCTCATCGTAATATGTTGCTGCTCTAGCAATTGATAAATGTGCACGCCAAATTTGTCAAGAACCCTTGTTGAAGTTTTTGTATTCTTCCGATCCAAAATAGAATTCCAATTGCAAGGCCAATTGCACCTACAAAACCAACACAATCTCATTCACAGTTAATGCCGCTGAAATGATTGTTGGAGATGCCTAGTGTTTGAATGACCGACACAATATCATTTACAATGTTTCATACCAAGCTTGTCTACCATTATGGCTATGTTTTTCATGTATGGGGTTCTCACTGCTCAAGTAATATGTTTCACCACTCCAGCGATCAAAACTTGTTGGAACAAATATGTAAGTTATATTATGTTTGGAATCCTCATCCTTCACTGGTTTCTTATCTGGTTTGATATGTTTGAGATTTTTCTCTGGTTTCTTCTTTGGTGGCACCATCTGGGTTCAGATCAGTCTGATGACACTTGCCTATATCATGAATGGGATGAAGAATTCTATTGAGAGCTTCACCAATCTGAAAGCAAAGGGTACAATTTTGTTGTATCTAGAAGTAAAACCACACAATTTTTCCTCTACCTAAATCTTTCTGATCCACGGAAAGAACTAAAATACGTAACTCAGCATGTTGAGGGAATTGACACATAGAGTTGTAGGCATTCAAGGATTATCTTTTTGTGTTATGAGCGGGGAAAATGCTGGATCGAGCTCGAGAATGAAGAGATTGCGATCTCATTCATTGGATCTGGAAGTGTTCAGCTACTGCAATCAAGATGCAATCCCTGCCTCAGTGAACCTCTCGGTGACTTCTAAAACCAAAAAAAACCCTCCATATGCCTTCAATCCCGCTATTTCACATGTTTTGCATTTTTAGTTTTAATTTGTTTTGATTTGTATTTACTTTTGTATTTCATTATCTATTTTTAGTTCTAATTTGTTATTATAGTTAATGTTGTATTAATATATTAATATGTTAATATAGTTGTAATTTGTTATATTTTTAATTTATAATGTTAGGTTATGATTGTTATCATATATATTTTTTTTAATATATAAAAAAATAAAAAAATTGTTATGTGTTTTGTGACAGTTATTGTTTTGAAGGATTTAAAGGGTAAATATTGACATGATAAATTATGTGAAGGATATTGGCCTTTTTTTTTTTAAACAAAACTTTGGTGGTATGGAAATTGAGAGAATCAAGAGAATTACAAGAATTGGTTAAGACTGCAAGAGTTGCTACAGGTGCAAATTAACAAAATTAAAAAAAAAAAAAACACTTTGCACATAATTCACGTAGCGCAAATGAAATTTATTCAGTTGGATGTTAATTTGCATGAAAAATTCATGTTGTTGTATTCTTTATAACATACTAATCTGCAGGACACAACAAATCTATAATGCCGAGCTCTTTGCCATGCACATGTGTTATCTGACACAAACAGGGGGTAAATTTACTTTTCATGGTTATTTCTTTAATAATGGATTGACACTAATATCACGAATTGAGTTAATTTCAACACTTTGATTTCTCTTAATCTGTTTTATTTGGTACGAAATTTTTGCGTAAGAATCATGAAGGAAATGACCATTTCTTCTTGAACACACTTATGTTTTCTTTCTTCCAAGTTTTTTTTCACAGGTTACAAGTTAATCAAGTGATTAGTAAGGAGATTACATTGTGACAAAAATTGGTCTTCCAAATACAAATTTCATGAAAAACTCTAAAGAACCAGTCCATGATCATAACCGAAATTTCCAGAAAATTACAAGTTCTTGCAACTTCTTGTAATAGCTTAATGGTTTGACATGTTGCATGACAAATTAGCAAAATTCAAAGAGCTGGGGTTTGTTCCTAAATGTACAAGGATAGTGAAATAACTATCCACACTTGAATTTGACGTCTACAGGTGGCTGGTCAACACTGGTCAAACTTAGCTATTTTAGCAGGCAGTCCAAAATTAAAGAGCAGATTTGCTATATTTGAGAAATTGAAGCCATAATTCATTTTCTTTCCCAATAAGAGTCATTATCCATTTTTAATTACCACATACACTTCATTATATTTTTCTTCAATCCTGACCCACCAATAAAACCAACCAATATCATGGTTCTTACAAGATTTTTGGTCCACTTTACATATTCATTGTCAGTTTCCTTTTTCCTACACTTGCAAATAAAACCTTGCTTTCATACACCATTGAGTCCATAGTCCTTGAGTCTAAATATTTTTCTAAAAACACCTTAAAGCTTGCATGCCTTAAGGGCAAGCTATCATGCCAATAAACAAAGGGAATACATCAATTTCCCTTGTTCATCGGATCTTCTGAGTATTCGACAACAACAAAATCATTCATACTTAGAAATATGTGTTCAGGGCATATTGACTCTCATCCACATTAAAAATGGGAGCTCTCGTGTTGACTAGTGGCATCCATCAATGGCCACTAAGTTAACAATTTCTTGTTATGTTCGACACCGAAACATTTATTCACATGACAAGAATTGTGCCAATGAGCATTGAAGACTTGAAGAGCAATAATTTTGTAGCATAGGACGCAAAATTACTTTCATTACTTTTCAGTTTTTGATGTAAATGACTTGAGGACAAGTCAATAAATAAGGCTGGGGGGGAAGTGTAAATTCTAAATTTTGTATACCTTCCAAGCCTTATACATTTTCAGCCACATTCAGCAGCAAATTCTGAACATTCAGCAGAAGATCCAGCATCAGATGCAACAACAATAAAAGATTCAAATTTTCGATTCCAGCCACCATTTTCACAACCAAGTAAAGAAGACTATGAACAGAATTTTGCAGCCACACGTGCACAACTCTCATCCATTTTTGAAAGGGTAAGTTACGGTATGATATTTTCTAAATTTAACCATTTAATTCCGTGAAAAGTTAGAATGATAATTTTTGGAAAAACTTCACTTCCTTTCTTCATTTTGTCAAATTTCCAAAACCATCAGTTGAGGGGGGAAATACATTCACATTCATATGTTTCCACATTCATATAACATTCAAAACATTCATATCACATTCAAAGCCCATATAATTTCAAAATATATTTACTATTACATCATCATGAGCATATAAATGGCTTTTCAAAAAGTACTTAAAAGATAATTGGATGCCAACACAATCATGGTTGTCACACAATAACCAACCATGATACATTCCAACAAAAATACTCTACAATAAAAATCACATTATCAATATGCAAATATCATACATTAAAATTGAATTCAATAAACAAAATATGGTTGAAACATAAGAACCAAGCAAGTTGCAGTTCATCAAAAATACTTTGCAAAAGTTAAGTAAATGATATCATGCAGAGTTTAAGCCAAAGCTCAAGTATCAAAAAGTAATGTAATAGATTGCATTAGGAAATGCAATACCTTCAGTTTGGGGGTATGTTGGGCCTCAAAATATTCCATATTCTCACTCCATTATTCACCAATACCTTCACATTACTTCCATATTACGTTCATGTCACCTTCATTCTACCTCCACATCATTACATTTACCTCATCATTGGGTTATAACTATGCTTTTCCAAAGTTTATTAATTCTTAACATTTTTAAGTGGATTTCTGGTTAAACTTTAGAGAATAATATGCTTATACTTATACCTAACAATTAGAATGAGTTTGTTGAAATGTGTAGGTACAAAAGAAGCTTCCTAGGCACCCTTATGTGGCACTCTATGTTCAAATTTGAATTTGAGGAAATCATGGACCTCATGGAGGAGATCATGGAGGATAGGGTTATGTGTCACCATTGGTTGAGAAATATGTGGGTCAAAGGAGGGAATAGTGGATTTACATTTATGAGTTTGTTATCATAGCTTTTTTATAAATAGGAGTGTTATCTCCTTCATTTGTAATCCTAATCTTAATCTTCTTCTTCATTTTGTAATCTTAGGTTGGTAGTGAGAAGTTAGATTGGAGAATCAATGTAATGGTTGCAATTACAATTTGCAATTGATGATAAATAAGACGGAGCTTCTTTGATCCTATACACTTGAATTTTCTTTTGGTATGCTTGTGAATCCTTGGAAGGATCCCCATTGCCTAGCAAGTACACTTTTATTTTGGTAGGCTTTTATTTTATGTTTGTTGTGAATTTCATTACATTAAATTATTAGGTTCATATGTTTGGAATATTAATGAATGACCTTTCATAAGAAAGTAATAAATTTTCCTTCAATGAACTTGATTTGTTATTTAATGTTTGATTTCATTAGTTTAAGTTTCTGATTTATATGCTTGAGATATAAATGAATAGTCTCTTGTAAGAGAGCTTTAACATTTCATGAAATCAATCAGAATTAGTTTTAAGAGATTTAATTTCATTAGTTTAAATAGCTTGTTGATTAATATGATTAGAAATATTAATGAACAGTTTCCTGTAAGGGAACCTTAATATTTTTTACACTTGTCACAATGTCTTTAGATTTCATTTTGTTAAATGACTAAATAGGTGTTGGAGATCCTAACAAAATACCTCCAGTAAGGGAACTTTGGCATTTCTTCACCTAGATTAGTTTAGTTTGTCTCTAAGTCCATATATATTGGATGATCCTTGAAGTTTACTTACACGAATTGATAGTAAATGAAACTCTAATTTGCATCCACATTTTAGACCAAACACATGGTTACGGGTCATCCGATAAAAGCCACGTTGGAGGGGGATCTGTAGATACAGGTACATGTATGCAGTGATAATGGTTGACAGAGCCATGTATGTGAAGGACATCATATGAGACCAGGAGTTGCAGCGGTTGGTACCCATGCATTCTGGTGGATGGTTGCTCTTTTATATGGATGTCGACATATCCTTTTTGTTATGTTTGACCACAACTAGATTTTGCGGAGTGATATCGAGACAAGTAGTCATTAAGGGGGTATGTTGGAATATGTAATTCCTACTTGTCTTCAGTTGTGACTATCTATGTATAGAGTCTGTTCCTATTCAATAGGAGTTAGATAAACCTAAGTTCTTAGTTTGGTGTGAGGTTGAGATATTCTCTCAACCAACTTATTGTGTGTCCAAAATAGCTTCCCTATCTTGAGACAATTCCTCATGTATATATGTAACTTTATTTTGATTAACAGAATGCAGTTTTATAGTGACATTTGATCTAATATAACTTGACATGCACATAATTTCTAAATTTATCTATCACTTAAACTCGACTTGACTCAACACTCTCAATGTTTAGTTAATTGACTCTCTAAATATAGAAAAATCTTCATGCGGCAGTAATTAGCTTACTTGAACACTCCCCCTTAATTATGACCATATGACTCAACATAACTCAAACATCACTTAACTATGCCTTCTAGGCTTACAATAGAAAATGACGCAATTATCATTCAAAGATGTCTATTGGTCTATGTCTCAGCTAAGCTTACAATGACTCAAAAATTTTACAGTTTTGCATTTTTTATTTATTTTTTCTTAAAGATTTTATATCCACGAAATTGCTTCATTCTCTATTGCACTTTTTTATTGTAGGATTTCTTCACTTGTTGCTGTTGTAATTTTTCTTTGAATTGTATCAAATTTGTGATGAAAGAAATTTTGATCTTGTCTTCTACACCTTCGTCTTCGAATATTCATTTAACCATAGACTGTTGCCACAAAATTGCATCTTCAAATTGTCTTCTTTGCTCTGTTTCTTGCACTTCATATTCTTGACTATCTTTCTGCCATATTTCTTTATAGCTGAATCTTATCTCTTCACATTCATCATGAGGTATTGATGCTTTTGTCCTGTAATATGAACTTGTAAGATCATTATTAACTATTTCATTCAATTCTTTTATTCCAACTGTTGCTTTAAGAATTGCATCAATTTATTCAATTGGCTTCTGAATCCATTCTTCAATGAGCTTTAAATATGCATCGAACTTATTAACAACCTTTATTTCAAATTTTTCTCCCATGTTATTTTCAATACGTGCATATTCAAAATAGATTTTAAAAACATCTTTATTATGCTCTTCAGTGAGAGCTTCTTTCTCTTCCTCTTCCTTCTCTGCCTTCTTTTCAACTTAATTACAAACCTCTATTGTTGCGAACATGTTGTCTTACACTTGGCTTCCAAATACAAGTGAGTTTCTCTTACCAAATAACAACATAACATTGTGTTCTTTCAGTTGCATCATGTGCAACCACTCATCACCAGTTAATGGTTCTTCATCAAAATTAACTTCAACAATTCCAATTGTTGAATCCACCAAACAACTTTCTGCTCTATTGATAGCTTTATCTAAGTCAAACTCAGCTGTTGCGTGTTTGCATACTTCTTTATGAGAAATTCTAATTGCTTCATATCATGCTATTACAAAGGCAGCTTCAACCTTCAATGATTCATTAGACATGGCACTTAAAATATTACCATAATCAATCATTGTCTCAAAAAGGAAACCACACATAACATCAAAATAATGTTCATCCACACTATGGTGGGATATCTGAGCATTCATGTGCTCACTATCAAATTCCTTGAAAATTTCAGGTTTACCGAATTCACGAGCTCTGACTGGATTCACAAATGGAAATCTAATGTTGCCGTCATCATCCACATACGTTTCATCATAGTGGGATTCACCATCTTCTACACCATCCACATTATGGTGGAGTTCTTGAGCATTGATATGCTCATGCTCTGTTTCACATACAGAGGCTTCAAATTTTCTCTTTGCAATCTCTGTTGCAACTTCTTCATCCATATGCATACTTGCATAATGAGTTTCACCATCATCTGTAGCATCCATATTACAATGGAGTGCTTCAACATTTATATGCTCTTCCTATGTTTTACATACAGAGGCTTCAACTTCTCTCTTTGCAAATCATGTTGCATCTTCTTCATCCATATGCTTTCTTGCATAATGGGTTTCAGCATCATCTATCCTATCCATATTACAGTGGAGTGCTTGAGCATTGACTTGCTCATGCTCTGTTTCACATATAGAGGCTTTAGTTTTTCTCTTTGCAATCTGTGTTGCATATTCTTCATCCATATGCATGCTTGCATATTGGATTTCAATGTTATTATGTTCATGACCATCTTCCACTTTTGAGTGGGATTCTCTAAGCTCTATTTTCCTCCCAGGGTCTTGCTCATCTACTCTCAGATCTGTGTCTGACTCAAAAAATTGTGACACCTTTTGTTGTTGCATGTCTGATGTAGGAGCATCAAAGCTAAATTTTCATTATCCAATTGTGTAATTAAGGGTGTGAGAGATTTTGATTATTTTATTAATTAATTTTCTCATTTTTAATAAATTAGGAGAGAAATTATAAATGTGAGGATTATTGTAAATATTCCTTAAATAATTAAGGATATGAGTGGAGTGAAAGAGGTAGATAATCTAGGGATGAGGAATTCCATAAAAGGGACTTAGCTGAGTCCAAAAAAAGACAAATCTAAATTAGATTTTAGTTGAGATTTTTGTGGAGGAATTTATAGAGTGAAATAAATCCATTTTTATGTATAAATAGGAGTATTTTGTGAGGATGAAAGACAACTGAGAGGGGTGAGGAAGTGAGGAATACAAAGAGAGTGAGAAATGGGTTGAGAGCTTTTTGTAAAGGGCCGATATTCGAAAGGCCATTCATTGTAATATTCGGCCAAATGTTGGAGTTTGTAAATTTCATTATATTTATTATTATGCCATCAATTTTGTTTGGATGGCTCTCTCTCCTTTCCTATATGTATATTTCAAGCTACAAATTGTTTTCTTAATGAAGGATTAGATGACTATTTTCATGCTGATGGAAACACACTGGATTATATGCTAGGATTTGATTTAACCCAGAATTCTGGCATCATTTGGTATCAGAGCCCAGAAAAAGATTTTGTGTATAATGCAAGATGAATGTTGAGTGGTGGTATGGTGAAAATCTGCGAGAAGTTGCATGTGTTGTTGGAAAACTCGGCGAAGGCGTGAGTTGGTGAAAGACACGATTCTCCAACATGAAATCTGTGCAGTGGTCCAATGGTGAAGTTCTTATGCTGAAGAATTCATTATTATGTTGACGCAACAAACCTGGATTGTGCGATTATTTGTGAATCGATTGGGTGTTTGATGATTTGTGAATCGAATTGTTGCAGAAATTATATGTTTGGAATTATATGCTTTTCTTATGGTTAAATCTACAAATTATATTTGTGTCGGAGATGGATATGTAAATGTGGGAATGCGAGTGTATTTGGAAGAAAAGACAACAAACGCTGGTGTATAAGTTGGTGGATAGAGCAACATTAAAGTGGAGCAATAGTGCAGATGAAAGGTGGATGGAGCAACATTAACACATTGAAGTTGCGGTCAAAGTGTGGGAGGTAATGTTACCATAGCAACGCGTTTAAATAACTCGTGACCAACGGATGATGTATGGAAATAGCTGTATATGGCATATGGCACATGAAATACCCTAGGTATGTTGTGTGCAGTTTCAAATTTCATGAAGAATGTGTAAAACATTTATACAGACCCATAGAAGCTGTGTGAGACATTATATAGACCATGTATTCAAATTTCCATATATCTAATTGACATCGTATTGTTTGGGTATGTTGCTTGATGGCTATGTGATGATTTGTGTGGACAGTGGGTTCAAGCAAAAAAAAGGTAGCATTTTTTTTTTTAAAACGGATTCCACATTTGATAATACAACGAATTTGATTCACATTATTACATATATACCAACGATCCCTTAAGAATTCCATCAGGTTTTGGAATGAAGTTTGTATAACTAAACAGAGCTGCAATAAGGATCATGGTTATATGTTTTAACTGGAATGGAAATTAGAGTTGCATACTAAGTGATAAGAATGAATCAGTTCCATCATATGTGAAGAATGAATCTGGAGTTAAGGTGACAGGAAATGAATCCAAAATTGTACTTAGAAGGGAATTTGTGCATCGAGGAGAGACAGGGATCGGTGGAGATCTCAATGATTGCACACACAATTATGATCTACAGTAATTAAGGCCATGGAGTAGTAAAACTGAAATTTCAAATTTGCAATTCACATAGACAAGAATGTTAAAAGCGCATTTGGAGATCTTACTTGTGAAGAGACCAGTCAATGGGCTGAGAGCAGGTTCACTCAGACAAATTAGAAGGGCGCAGAAAATTGGAAAGGTATGTTTAGTAAAATTGTGGGGCAAACATATTATATGTTGACATGTTTGGTTTTCTTAACCAAAATCGAATCTATAGATAAGTATTTTTGTGGGGATAATTTATAAATATATCAACATGCTATTCAAAATTAAAGTGGAAATTTTATAAATGCGGAGGTAAAAGGTTTTATCACCACAGTAGCTTTAAAGAAAATTAAGTTTCTCTCAAATGAATGGAAAAGGAGAATGTACTACTCCTGGGTGATATAAAGAGAGACATGCATTTTTATGTGAGAGGTTTTATTATGCATAATGTGAATTCTTCACAGTTTTGGTTAAGTCATTTTGGACCAAAGCTTGTAGTCAGAATGGGAAAATTCTTTTGATTGTGTTTTAAGATTATAAACACAATTTCTTGATATTGTAAAATATTTATGACGGTATCTAAGGAGGTGATATTCAGAATGGATGTGATGTACGAGTTTTACATTATTCATTGAAGAGGTTGAAAACATGTTCTCTGTACACAGGTGAAGATATGTGAATTGATGTTGTATGGTGCATAAAAGTGTAGGGAAATGTTTGCATTAAGATGACGAGCTTATGGGCATGTGAGTATTTACAGTGACAAAGACGGCACAGAAGAGTGGAAACCAGAGGGTTGAGACTGCAGAGAGAAATTTTTATTAAATAACCTTGACGAAAGCATGAGGTATGATAATTCAGGAAGGTATTTTTGAACATTGAATATTGAATGGTTTATTTATTTTCACCTTAAAATAAATCTTGAAAAACCTGAATCACATTTCGACTAAAGACTTCAGTATCATGTGAAATGATAAGGGAAAACTAATGATTTTTCATAAGAATGAAATATGAAAGAAAGTGAAGATTTTACATCCTAAAAATGTGTTAGGGGTGTATGATTGTTGGACGGTTGTATAACTTGAATTAAGTCAAAATATCCATTGCCATAATTATTGGGTCGAGTCTTGAAGTGAAAATAGATGTTAGAGTCAAATGAAAGTTTGGATAGTTTGAGTTGAGATCGAGTATTTTCATCCAAGATGAAGAATTGGTGTAATTATGAAGTCAAAGAGTTCTAATATAAGTCAAAGGTCTGAATGTAATTGGGTGCATGATCGGCAGAGTCTGACACCCAAAGAATTGGTTATTGTAACACATGTGTTACTAAAGTGTTGTTTGTAGCAAAGTGAAGGAAGAGGGTTGCCACAGGTTGGTTCCAAGACAGAGAACCAAAAGAAGCCAAGTGCAGGAGGAGAGCTTTCATTTTTTATCAACAGAAAGTGTGAAAGATTACTGAGAAGTGGATAAAATGAAATCCACACGTGAACTAATGAAGTTCACAAGGGAGGGGAAGAAGACTGTTAATAGTCATTTTCGAAGATCTGATGAAGACCGCAACAGAGGGAAGAAGAAGGAAAATGCCAAGGTAAGTGGCATATGTGAACAGTTGACAGACGAATACTATGAGCCAGAGAAGGCTGAGATAACAATTCACCTTGAATTGTTAATGGAGTTGTTGCAGGAAAATGTGAAAGAGTAGACACATGGTTGGACCATGAGAAAGAAATTAAAGTGGCAGAGGCTACACACAAAGAGGGAAAAATAGGTAAACATACAGTTGGAAGAAGAGCTGAGGAAGCTCAAGCAGATGTTGAGGAGTGAAGAACTCAGATAGGTTGAGTTAAAAATGGATGTTTCCATTTGTAGCCCAGAACAGGGTGAAATTCTGGGTGAAGAGATCAATGGGGAAGATCTCATGAACTATTGGGATAGTTCAGAAGAATCTGAAGATGTGTTGGTGAAAGAAGCATATGAGGCTATGAAGCCTTGCATTTTTAAATCTCATAGTTTACGTATGTTTACAGGATGCGTGAAAGAGTGTGAGCAGTCTGATGGAACTACCACAGAGAAGAATGAAACTCTTGAGATGGAGTTTGATGGAGAATGCCTTTCAGAAGAGGAAGGTACTAATTTGTTGCAGCAGGAAGAAATCATAAACGAATTCTTATTTGGGGTAAGACAGCTAACTGAAGTTGTTATGGAGCAGAGGAAAAATGGAAATGCCAAAGATATATTCCAAGGAGGTAAACAAATGTATTTGTTTAGTGAATTTGCTGACATAAGTTTACAATGTAATGATGCTGAAACCAAGGAAACTCAGGAGGATTGACAGAGAAAGGATGAAACTGTATTGAGTGAGGCTGAAAGTCGCCAAGAAAAATATGATGATGACTATCTTTCAGATGAAGATCAAATTGAATTATTACAACAAAAGGAGTTCATAAATTCCTTTTTTGTGGAAGAAATTTTTTCAGTGGAGGTGAGACAGTTATTTCTTATGGATAAGAATTTATTATTGATAATGATAGTGAGAAATTAATTTCTTAAAAGGCGAAAGGGAAAATGATGGACAAACAACTAAAATTATTACAGAGATAGAAGATCAGAATTCTATTCTGAAGAAGAATGAAGAGATAGTATCAACAGGAAACTTGACTCATGACAAAGAAGAAGATAATGAAGAATGTACAAAGATTTTTTTAAATGAAATGACATATTTGTGGCAGGAATTGAGTATTCTGGAGAAGAGGCTAGAAAAACAGAGGATAAGTGTTCAGGTCGCAAAGTTAGAGCTGAATGAGAATGAAAAAGTTCATTATTATGAACTAGAGGAAAGAGACATCCTTGAAACAAATGATGTGGAGGAAAGACTAACTGATAGTCGTGAGAATTCTTTGAAGAAGTTGAATCAACATATTGATGTGTTGATAAAGGAGAAAATGTCAGAGCAGCAAATTAAAATGTTGCTAGAAGAAGGAGAGACCGAAAGGTCTTATCTTTTTATAACTAACAATCTGTTGATGAATGCAGGTACAACACCAGATGGGGAAATTGTTGCTATAAAAGCAATAAATGAATATAGTTATGGTCAAGAAGAAATTATTGATGTTTTTCCGTTGCAGGAAGTTGAGAATTCAGCTTAGTTGGAAATGAAAGAGTTCGACAAAGAGGCATTACTCTGAGAAATTGGCGAAAGAATATGTTGGAGAAGCCGATGGAATCTGATCAACAGAGTGAGTGATAAGTTACCAAATCAAGTTGATACTTCGAAGGACCAGCGTCAGAACAGAGTTTGGAATCCTGGAGGGAGCAAGTCATTAGGACTTGTAGTTGTCGCATTGTTACAGAAAAGTGACGGACCTCTTAGACAGGAGTCTATGGAAACTTCTCTACGTGGGGAGTTTGATGTAGGAGCATCAAAGCTAAATTTTCATTATCCAATTGTGTAATTAAGGGGGTGAGAGATTTTAATTATTTTATTAATTAGTTTGCTCATTTTTAATAAATTAGGAGAGAAATTATAAATGTGAGGATTATTGTAAATATACCTTAAATAATTAAGGATATGAGTGGAGTGAAATAGGTAGATAATATAGGGATGATGAATTCCATAAACAAGACTTAGTTGAGTCCAAAAAAAGATAAATCTAAATTAGATTTTAATTGAGATTTGTGTGGAGAAACTTATGGAGTGAAATAAATCCATTTTTTATGTATAAATAGGAGGATTTTGTGAGGATGAAAGACAGCTGAGAGGGGTGAGGAAGTGAGGAATACAGAGAGAGTGAGAAATGGGTTGAGAGATTTTTGTAAAGGGTCGAGAGCTGAAAGGCCATTCATTGTAATATTATTCCAAATGTTGGAGTTTGTAAAGTTCATTATATTTATTATTATGCCAACAATTTTGTTTGGATGGCTCTCTCTCCTTTCCTGTATGTATATTTTAAGCTACAAATTGTTTTCTTAATGAAGGATTAGATGAGTGTTTTCATGATGATGGAAACATATTGGCTTATATGCTAGGATCTGATTTAACCCAGAATCTTGGCATCAATGTAACTCCCCCTTGCACCAAATTTTTCCTCTAGGATCTTCCATGTTTCCTTCGAAGATGTAGTTTCTACTACCTTGCACATAACTTTTTCATCTATTGCTTGTTGAATGAGACTAAAAGCTAGGGAGTCTTTGTTTTTTGCTAGACATCTCAGTTCCTCGGCTACAGCCTGAACCTTTTTAAACATGACAACACATTTATCCTCTTCCTTTTTATCCCTTTTCTTAGTGTTCTTCAGTCGCACTTTGTGACCAATGACTGGTGTCATAGCTACTTGCATGAGGCTATCTTCCATATTGCCTCCGAAAAAAAATATGATTTTTAATATGTGCCCCCGTAAGCCACAATATTCTACCAAAACCCTGCCATGCTTGACAAAAACACCACAATTTTTGTGGACTCACACACTTTGCAAAACCCTAAATTCTTTCTTTCCATTTCAATAAAACCCTTCAAAAAAAATTTCTTTATACCATGCCAATTTTGCAACCTCTTATATATATATATATATATATATATACATAAAAATACCTTTCTATAAAATATCTTTAAAACTCTCTCATGTAAAACATGTAAAAACTTTATAAAGAAAATTTATAAAACCCTTTCCCTTCTCAATTCATGATAAAATCCTTTTTAAATAACTTCAAATTTTTTATAAACCTCTTTTTAATGCTCACATGCTTTATGAAAAATCCTTTTAAAGATATGAAACCTTCTAAAAAGGTTAGTATGAATCCCTTTTAAGAAATAACATAAGTACTTACTCTCATGCACCGAATACATAGCTTGAACAACATTGGCTATGCATTACTAATGTGATCGTTATTGACATGCATTGCGTGCTAATGCTCTTGACGTGTAAGGGAATCCTGTTAGTGTCGTAACACTCCGAAACTCAAAAGGAAACTCGCACGCATGCGATGTGTGTAAGTTTAATGCTCTTAATGGGCCTGCTTCTGTCACTCACCCAAGTTATAATGTCTTGTATACCACTGCGGGGTGTGTTATAGATCGAATCAAGAGAAAAATATTTCTCTTTTCTCACTCATGGATTTCTAATCCGCTCTCTTTCATCTCTATTATTTCTATGATTTTAGCTTTCTCTTGGATCTTTCAATCATCGATGATACCAATCTGTTGGAAAGGCAGAGAGGATAAACACATTAGTAAACACACACAAACAATATGAGTTTCAGCGCTTCTTTATTGATCAGACAAACTTGATTGAGATTAGATGACTATATTACAATGAATCCAGTGAAGGGTATTTAAACCTTTTCGACTACCGAATCACCTAATATAACTTGACGTTCACATATTCTCTAAATTCATCAATCACTTAAACTCGACTTTACTCAATGCTCATACTCTCTAAATATAGTAAACTCTTCATGCAGGAATAATTAGCTTACTTTAAGAGTAATTACTAAGTCTAATTTTAAAAATGAGTACCCTAAATATTTTATTACAAATGAATAGGGAGTGAAGGTAACAAATAAGCATGGTCAAATATGTGAAGGTGATCTATACAAATGATAAAATAAACTGTTTTGAAATTACTTAGTTTTTTTATTTAACCTGTGGCATTATAATTGTATTTCAATCAGGTTAATTATAAAGTCTAATTTAAAAAATGAGTACCTTAAATTTTTTACTACAAATGAATATAAAGTGAAAAACACTTTTTTTTAGACTGCCTTGCTCTTACTCATATTTTATCTCAATTCCCTAACATCTGTCATACTTCCAATTTTCTTGACTTATTAAGCCAACTCGACTATAGAAATTTTTGAGCTCTTCTTTCCCTTCTTTTTTATCATGGAAACAATATTTTGAAGAATCTCAATTATATTTTTTTTTTTTCCTTTTATTTTCTTGAGGTCCAACAGAGTGATGTTAAGCGTCATCGTCAGAATGGTAAAATATGTCTTTTTATCGTAGACATGAGATTTTGAAGAATCTCAATTAAATTCTTTTTCTTTTCCTTTTCATTTCTTTAGATCCAATAGACCGCACTCGTCGAGTCAAGAATCAACATCATCATAATGTTAAAATATGTAATAAATGAGGTGAATGTGATATATAATAATGGTAAAATATGTAATGAGTGGGATGAAAAATGTTTGGTTGTGTTATGAAGTTTAGGGTTATGGGAAAGGTTGAGGGAATTTTGTTGATTGTATCATAAATTTAATTTATCTTATAAATATTGATCAAATATATTAATTTAATATAATTTTATTTTTTTAAATATACTAATTTTATTTTTAATATTTATTTAACTTTTAAAATATTAAAATTAAAAAAAAAAAAATTATGGTTAATTTTCAAGTATGTATATTTAATTTCATTTAACTTCTTATTAATATTTAAAAATAGATTTATAAAAAAATAATATTTAGTAAATTGATATATTATTGTTATTATTATTTAGTTGTCAATTTTATAATATTAATATAAGTTAAATGAATGATGGATGATTTAATAAGTTCATATCTTTTCATATGTAAAGAATTATCATTTAACATATCTCTTATTTAAAGATGTTTGTCAAAACCCACCTGTTATGAGTAGTGAAATGACATTTATTCATGAAGAGGATGGACCCAGAAATTTTTTTTAAACAACTTGTAGATCTCAGATTAAAATGGATATATGCTAAAATCTAAACATTAGATATTTGAGATTAAATGGGAGGACTACGATTGAAGACATCGACATGTCGTTCAATTTAAAAGCTCTTTCAATTCCAAAATATATATATCTAATAAATTCGCAACCACATGAAAAAATGTGATTGATAAATATATAATAATAAAAATATTTAAAAAATAACCATTATAATAAGTATTAATATTTATTTTTTGTCGGTCAAAAAACATCATTATATTACCATGTCAAAAATTACATTAGTGTGCATCAGTGCTTCATGAAAATTGAGCATCACAGGCTTCTGAGCCAACACGAGCATAGATCTACAAAGAAACAACCTTGGAGAAGATCCAAGACAGTTGGTGTCTATGGTTAATGACAGCAGAAAAGTGACAAAAAGATAATATTGAGAGAAACACGTCATGGAGGAGGATTGGGAGGGAACAGAGGAGGTGTTGTGAATAATGTTGCTCGATTATGTATATGATAATAATTATGTGCCACCTAGATTTCCATAGCTCGGAGGTGGTCATTGGTGCACTTGAGCTGACATTGAAGACTTTTGAGAGTGTCTGGAGTCTCATTTTGGGTTGTAATCGACACTATAGTGGTCAGGGCTTCCAACTGGCCCAAAGAGTGGGCTAGGGACACCGCCATGACCGACGTTGATTGTTGGCTCACTGAGTGTTATATCTTAGTTGACGCGGAACCTGAGCTATAGCTGGGCTCCCTAAGTATCTACGTCTCCTCCATGTGATGACCGATGCCTCCTCTTTGTGTCTGGCCTCTCTACTGAGTCCTACAACTAGAACCACCTCCCCTATTTGCTGTGTCTCCAGGACTAAACAGCTTGACAGTGTAAGAACCCGACATGGAATTGAAATTATGTTGTGAAATTATAACAGTTCTAACCGGATTCAGGCCATCCGACAACTCGAGGCATTTGGGGGTAGGCTTGTTCCCCAGAGATCCTCATGTAATACCCTAGAAAATTTCACCATAGGAGGGAAATCCACAAGTCATCATGTCAGTTAGGAACCTGAGGAACATGAGCCAACAACACTCGGGCACATTCGCCTAGAAG
The DNA here is from genome assembly GCA_034641835.2 of Pinus albicaulis. Classification (NCBI taxonomy): domain Eukaryota; kingdom Viridiplantae; phylum Streptophyta; class Pinopsida; order Pinales; family Pinaceae; genus Pinus; species Pinus albicaulis. Next base: position 928,823,998 of record CM076583.1, read on the forward strand.
CTTCAAAGCCCTTATGAATCTAGTGACCCATCGTGAAATCAAACATCCACATTCCAGATTTCACAACTCACCACATACGAACCATAGCCTTGACCAGAAGCGATGGAAATCCGAGTGAAGGATTTGATCCCAAGATCCCATGACCAAGCCCGAAACCAGTACAAGCTCCACCCACACCCGTGCTTGCATACCTCGCCCTGCGCTAAAGGCCCAATCCACGAATTGAGCCAGGACACCAATACAAAAGGCACTAGCATCCAACACTCCCTCACCATCGCCCAACAACTGAAAATAGCCCAGTGCCTGCCCATCAACCTAGTTACTATGCTTGTGCGAGGAGGAGGGTTCACGTTTGATTGACCCATAAAGACAACTGTGTGATTAACAATTTGCTCTGAGCTTGTGGCACCTGGAAACCCTACCGGCTCCACAGTATGCTGCCGCTTCAACCATCCTATCGAAATAACACCCACATCAGGGAATAATAAATATTAATATTAATATCATTATTAATTTATATTAATCTATTTATATTTATTATATTAATTTAATTAAATTTTGAATTTATATTAATTTACATTAATTAATTATATTTATTTATTAATATAATTTAAGTTATATTAAGATAATAAATTATTAAGCTAGTATTAATGGAATAACAAATCCAAGGGATTAATACTAAAAGCTAATGGATTATAAACCCAAGGTAATAATAAACCTAAGGAATTTATATTAGAAACCCAAGATGTTATAAACCAAAGGGAGTAATATTAAAGATAAGGGATTAATATTATAAAACCTAGGTATGTAAACCACAAGGTAATGATTATAAGCCATAAAATAATGATAATTTACCATGGTTTATTTTCACAATCCGACATTGGACCATGGTTGACCCTAGTTTATAATCATTGATTTTCATATGGGGACAATTTTTGTCATGATTCGGTGTTGGACCATGGTTGACTATGACTATAAAGGGATTTATATTAAACCCAAGGATCAATATTTTAAATACTATGAATAATATTATACCATAGCAAATTGAACACTTATATTAACTAACCCAAGATATTGATATTATAGACTCAAGAGATTGATATTAAAAACCTAAGGTACTATAAACCTGAGAGATTAATATTAAACTCAAGTGATTAATATTATAAACCCTATTATCAATCCTATCAACCCTAAAATAAGCATGGTTTACCATGGTTTATTTTCATATTGGGGCAATCTTTGTGAGAATGAGACGTTAGAACATGGTTGACCATTAGTATAAACCCAAGGGATTAATATTAAACCCTAAGATCAATATTATAAATCCTATGAATAATATTATACCCTAGGAATATAACCCGTTAAATTAATACTATATTATATACCTAAAAGATGGATTATAAAACTTGAAGATATTATAAACCCAAGGGAATAATATTAAACCCAAGGTATTAATATTATAAACCCAAGGTATTTAAACCTTAAGATGAATATTATAAATTCTAAAATAAACATGGTTTACCATGACTAATTTTCATATTGAGAATTTTTTTATCAAAATACAATGTCAGATCATGGTTGACCATGGTTTACCATGATTATAAACCCAAGAGATTTATATTAAACCCAATGATTTACATTATAAACCCTTTTAATAATAGTATGTTGTAGGAATATGAACCCTTAGATTAATAAACTCAACATATTCATATTATAAACCCAAGGGAATAGTAAACCCAAGGAATTAATACTAAAAACTCAAGGGATTATAAACCCAAGGGAATAATATTATAAGCCCTAGGTATATAAACCCAAAGATAAATATTGTAAACCCTAAAATAAACATGGTTGATGATGATTTACCATGATTTATTTTCATATTGAGACCATTTTTATCACAATACAACATTCGACCACGGTTAAGCATGGTAGATTTTTATACTGAAAAAATTCTTTATACCATGCCAATTTTGCAACCGTGATTATATATATAGAACCTTGCTATAAAATCCCTAAGGCCCTTTCCCTTCTCAATTCATGATAAAATCATTTTTAAATCATTTTAAATTTTTTATAACCCTCCTAGTAATGCTCACGTGCTTTATGAAAAAGCCTTTTAAAGATATCAAACCTTTTAAAAAGGTTGGTATGAATCCATTTTAAGAAATACCATAAGTACTTACTCTCATGCACCGAATACGTAGCTTGAACAGCTTTGGCTATGCGTTACTAACATGACCGTTATTGACAAGCATTGCGTGCTAACACCCTTAACGTGTAAGGGAACCACGTTAGTGTCGTATCCCTCGGAACCTCAAAGGAAACTGGCATGCGATGCACTTAATCTTAATGCTCTTAAAACACCTTCTCCTGCCGCTCACCAATGTTATAACACCCTGTATACCACTATGGGGTGTGTTATAGCTCGAATCAAGAGAAAAATATTTCTCTTTTCTCACTCATGGATTGCTAATCTGTTTTATCCGAACTCTATGTTCTTTATGACCTTAGCTCTCTCTTGGATTTTTCAATCAGCTTTGATACCAATTTGATGGAAAAAATAAGAGGAGAAACACATTAATAAGCACAAACAAACTTGATTGAGATTATATGACTACATTAATGAACCCGGTGAAGAGTATTTAAACATTTTCGAATACAGACTCACCTAATATAACTTGACATGCAGATACTCCCTAAATTCATCTATCACTTAAAATCAACTTGACTCAATGCTCTCAACACTCAATTAACTGACTCTCTAAATGTACAAAACTCTTCATGCAGAAGTAATTAGCTTACTCTAACAGTGATTATTAAGTCTAATTCTAAAAATAGGTACCCTAAATATTTGATTACAAATGAATATGGAGTGAAGTTAACGAACAATAATGGTCAAATATGTGAAGGTAATGTATACAAATGGTAATATACACTATTTTGAAACTACTTTGTTTCTTAATCTAATGGGTGGTGTTTTAATTTATTCCAATAAGATTAATTACCGAGTCTAATTTAAAACATGGGCACCTTAAAAAATTTATTACAAATGAATATTAAATGAAAAACACTTCTTTTTAGATTGCCTTTCTCTTACTCATATTTTCTCTCAATTCCTTAACACTTGTCATACTTCCAATTTTCTTGACTTATTAAGTCAGCCCAACTATAACAATTTTGGAGCTCTTCTTTCACTTTTTTTTATCATAGAAACAAGATTTTGAAGATTCTCAATTAGATTTTTTTTTCTTTTCCTTTTCTTTTCTTGAGGTCCAATAGAGAGACGTTAAGCATCATCATGAGAATCATAAAATATGTCCTTTTATCATAGAAACAATATTTTGAAGAATCTAAATTAGATTCTTTTTCTTTTCATTTTATTTTCTTGAGGTGCAATATACCGCACTCGTCGAGTCAAGCATCATCGTCATCATAATGGTAAAATATTGAATGAATGAGGTGAATGTAATATATAATAATGGTAAAATATGTAATGAATGAGATGTAAAATGTTTGGTTGTGTTATGAAGTTTAGGATTATGAAAAAGGTGGAGGGAATTTTGTTTATTATATCATAAATTTAATTCAGTTAATAAATATCGATAAAATATATTAATTTAATATAATTTTATTTTATTAAATATACTAATTTTATTTTTAATATTTATTAAAATTTTAACATATTAAAATAAATAAATAAATAAATTTATGGCTAATTTTCAAGTATGTATATTTAATTTCATTTAACCTTTTATTAATATTTAAAAATAGATTTATAAAAAAATAATATTTAATAAATCGATATATTGTTGTTATTATTATTTAGTTGTCAATTTTATAATGCTAATATGGCTATATATGTTAAATGATTGATGAATGATGGATGATTTAATAAGTTCATATATTTCCATATGTAAATAATTAGCATTTAACATCTCTCTTATTTTAAATATGGGTGTCAAAACCCACAAGTATGAGTAGTGAAAAGAAATTTATTCACCAAGAGGATTGACTTATATATATTTTTTAAACAACTTGTAGATCTCGGATTAAAATGGATTTATGTTAAAATATAAACATTAGATATTCGAAATTAAATGGGAGGACTGCGATTGAACACATCCACACATCCATTGTTCACTTTAAAAGCTCTTTCAATTCCAAAATATACATATGTAATAAATGTCTAGCAGAGGCTTCTCCAAGCTTGCTTGCGGTTGTAAACCAACCGACTTGGCCTTGTTAAGTGTCTCTGAACACTGCTCTATGTGAACCCAAGTGTAAACCCAGACGAACCTACTTATGCCCTCACGCTCTCAACGGCCTTAACCACGGCTTCCACGCCTTCAAACGGCCTTTAGCGATCCGTAGCACTTCGCGAACTCCGGCGAATATGGTGAACTTTCGAGCAATGCAAGTATCTTAACAACAATATTAAAGCACACAGAGTAATAATGCGGAAACTCAAATGAAAGTCTTCTCTCTTTATTTATCAGAATGCTTCACAATCAGATTACAATGTCTCTGTATCAGAGATGGACTGTATCGGCATTTACTGGACTTATGATCTTCACGGAAGAAGGATCGATACCAGAGGCTTCCTGGCCGAATTACAGACTCTGTCTCAGAGCTTTAAAAACACACAAACATAAATTTACAGACTCATTAACGAAGTGGCCACTTTAGGTTCTCGCCTGTCACATGAACAGACGCGCAGGCTTCTCACTTCTCCTAAGGACTGTGAGTTCTCAACTCCGTGATGCGAGCAGATCGCTTAGATAGCGCAGACGCAGAGCAGGGAGAGAATACTCGGACTCAAGACACAACACAAAAGACTCAAACAACCGATGCCTCCAAATGAACCTTACCTCTCCTTATATAGGGATGAGAGGGGGACAAACATTACTATGCACCGTCGGATTATTGACACTTGGCAGAAGATCATCGTTTCCGGGTAACACCAAGAGGTGACATCCGCACGGAGATCTGTCATGCCGACAAACTTAAAGTGCAAACATGTGAAATACACTGTGGATACCTTACAAAGGCCCACGAGGAATCAAACTTTATTGATTACACATCGGATGCTTTTCGAACGAAGGAAAAGCCCGAGGGAAAAGCTTCGTCACTATACACCCGTGACTAGGGATCATTATTTACATAGGGAAAACCTTTTATGAGTGGGGCTCCCGAGGACCACTTGTACTGGTACTTGCAGATTCTGCAGGATCATCCAAGATTTTGATGCCCGGATATCTGAGATGATAGAACTCATCATCCCATGCCTTTGTGTAGATCCTTCGAACGATCATGGGTTTATTGAGAACTATTTGGTGCTTGATCTTTGTCATGACCAGCCACTGGTAATGCATTTGCATATACGATTTCAGTATTGGATTCGTCATTTTATATTCTAATTCCGTGATCTTTCCAACTGTATCACAAGGATAGTGAAAACATTCACCATACTTAGCATTGCATTCATCACAGAATCTTCTGCAGTATACTTCATAGTAATTTGGATCCATACTGAATGGGCTAACTCCATAATAAAACCACCAGTTACATAGCCATGGAACATTTGGTTCTCTTGAATTAATCCAGGTAGGGGCAAACTTTAATTTGGTGTAGTGGGTTTCTTCAGGACCATCTTTATTAAGCAAGTCCCACCACAATATTTCATAACCTGCAAAATTATAAACAGTGTCAGGAAACAAAAGTTTAGGATCATCATGTGGCCATGAAGTAAATTTCCCGTGAGTGTATGACCCAAGTTTTCTGACTCTGTTTATCACAAAATATTTGTAATAGACTTTGGTTCTGTCACCGCCACCAGTACATATGACTGACAGATCCCAAAAGTCTTGGGAAAGTGACCGCTCTACTTCTTCTGAAGCTGCCATGCTGTGGTTATACATCATTTCATGTATCCACCTGTTTCCTTTTGGGTACACTTTCCTGCCAGGGACCAAATGCTGTAGATCTGTATGACTCTGTAAATTTCCATCCAGCACTTGGGTGTTTCGGAGGATCCAGGTTGGCCTTTACTTCTCTGCATACACAGGCCAAGGCTCATCATCTGCAATATACTTGAGCTCTTCTCTTTTATAGGCCTGGTTCCACTCTGTCAGAATGACCATGCAATGAAGCTGCACGTTTTCTTCAGGGTCATTCTCCTATTCTTGCTGCTGGAGATATTCCCTGCTTAAGAAATCTGGCAGAGGCTTCTCCAAGCTTGCTTGCGGTTGTAAACCAACCGACTTGGCCTTGTTAAGTTTCTCTGAACACTGCTCTATGTGAACCCAAGTGTAAACCCAGATGAACCTACTTATGCCCTCACGCTCTCAACGACCTTAACCACGGCTTCCACGCCTTCAAACGGCCTTTAGCGATCCGTAGCACTTCGCGAACTCCGGCGAATCTGGTGAAATTTCGAGCAATGCAAGTATCTTAACAGCAATATTAAAGCACACAGAGTAATAATGCGGAAACTCAAATGAAAGTCTTCTCTCTTTATTTATCAGAATGCTTCACAATCAGATTACAATGTCTCTGTATCAGAGATGGACTGTATCGGCATTTACTGGACTTATGATCTTCACGGATGAAGGATCGATACCAGAGGCTTCCTGGCCGAATTACAGACTCTGTCTCAGAGCTTTAAAAACACACAAACATAAATTTACAGACTCACTAACGAAGTGGCCACTTGAGGTTCTCGCCTGTCACATGAACAGACGTGCAGGCTTCTCACTTCTCCTAAGGACTGTGAGTTCTCAACTCCGTGATGCGAGCAGATCGCTTAGATAGCGCAGACGCAGAGCAGGGAGAGAATACTCGGACTCAAGACACAACACAAAAGACTCAAACAACCGATGCCTCCAAATGAACCTTACCTCTCCTTATATAGGGATGAGAGGGGGACAAACATTACTATGCACCGTCGGATTATTGACACTTGGCAGAAGATCATCGTTTCCGGGTAACACCAAGAGGTGACATCCGCACGGAGATCTGTCATGCCGACAAACTTAAAGTGCAAACATGTGAAATACATTGTGGATACCTTACAAAGGCCCACGAGGAATCAAAATTTATTGATTACACATCGGATGCTTTTCGAACGAAGGAAAAGCCCGAGGGAAAAGCTTCGTCACTATACACCCGTGATTAGGGATCATTATTTACATAGGGAAAACCTTTTATGAGTGGGGCTCCCGAGGACCACTTGTACTGGTACTTGCAGATTCTGCAGGATCATCCAAGATTTTGATGCCAGGATATCTGAGATGATAGAACTCATCATCCCATGCCTTTGTGTAGATCCTTCGGACGATCATGGGTTTATTGAGAACTATTTGGTGCTTGATCTTTGTCATGACCAGCCACTGGTAATGCATTTGCATATACGATTTCAGTATTGGATTCGTCATTTTATATTCTAATTCCGTGATCTTTCCAACTGTATCATAAGAATAGTGAAAACATTCACCATACTTAGCATTGCATTCATCATAGAATCTTCTGCAGTATACTTCATAGTAATTTGGATCCATACTGAATGGGCTAACTCCATAATAAAACCACCAGTTACATAGCCATGGAACATTTGGTTCTCTTGAATTAATCCAGGTAGGGGCAAACTTTAATTTGGTGTAGTGGGTTTCTTCAGGACCATCTTTATTAGGCAAGTCCCACCACAATCTTTCATAACCTGCAAAATTATAAACAGTGTCAGGAAATAAAAGTTTAGGATCATCATGTGGCCATGAAGTAAATTTCTCGTGAGTGTATGACCCAAGTTTTCTGACTCTGTTTATCACAAAAGATTTGTAATAGACTTTGGTTCTGTCACCGCCACCAGTACATATGACTGAAAGATCCCAAAAGTCTTGGGAAAGCGACCACTCTGCTTCTTCTGAAGCTGTCGTGCTGTGGTTATACATCATTTCATGTATCCACCTGTTTCCTTTTGGGTACACTTTCCTTCCAGGGACCAAATGCTGTAGATCTGTATGACTCTGTAAATTTCCATCCAGCACTTGGGTGTTTCGGAGGATCCAGGTTGGCCTCCACTTCTCTGCATACACAGGCCAAGGCTCATCATCTGCAATATACTTGAGCTCTTCTATTTTATAGGCCTGGTTCCACTCTGTCAGAATGACCATACAATGAAGCTACACGTTTTCTTCAGGGTCATTCTCCTGTTCTTGCTGCTGGAGATATTCCCTGCTTAAGAAATCTGGAATACAATTGTCAGAACCCCGAATATGTTCAACTTTAAAACTAAAATATGCAAAAAGGGCTTGCCATCTTGAAAATTTTGCATCCTCTGGGTTCTTGATTTCTTTTGTTAAAACCTTTTCCAGTGCTTTAGCATCTGTTCTGAGCAGGAAATATTTATTAGCCAAATGAACCGAAAACTTCTTCATACAATACCAAGCTTCTTTTACCTCCTTTTCAATGGGAGCATAATTATTCTCAGCTTTACTCCATACTCCAGAGACAAAGAGGACAACTTGCTCTTTTTCTTTCGAATCTTCTTCGGTTGGCTTTTGCTTTAGCACACCTCCCCAACCAATGTTACTGGCATCTGTTTCAACAATCTTATAAAATTTATCATCAGCAACATATAATATGGGCAGATTTCTAACCTTAGACTTGATCTCTCTGACTGCTTGGGTGTGCTTGTCAGTCCAAGGCTTTGGGTTCTTTCGCAGTCTCTGGTTTAGCAGAGATCTGTCAATGGCACATTCAGGATAAAAATTGCTCACATAATTGAGGCAGCCCAAAAGCCTCTACAACTCGGTTTTGTCAAGAATGACATCTGGGAACTTATCTGCAAATTCCAATGCATGTTTTTGTAGAGCAATCTGGCCATTTTCAATTTCATGTCCTAAGAATTTAATCTTTGTTTTACACAACTCCATTTTATTTTTGCTTAGGAGAAGACCATTATTTTTGACCAATTTCATGAAGATTTTCAGGTGTCTGAAATGGTCACTTAAATTCTTTGAAAAAATTAGCAGATCATCTAGATAAGCTAGCAACCATTCTGCATAAGGCTTGAATATAGAATCCATTACCTTTTGGAATTTTGATGGTGCATGCTTCAACCCAAAAGGCATCACATTCCATTCATAGTGTCCATGGGGAGCACTGAATGTTGTCTTCCATCTGTCACCTTCTGCAATGGCTACCTGCCAGAAGCCAGATTTCAAATCAAACTTAGAAAATACCTTAGCTCCTAAAATTCTTCTTATCAGATCACCTTTATGAGGAATCGGATAAGTATCATCTGCTAACACATTATTCAGAGGCTTATAATTTATCACTAGTCTTGGAACTCCTCTGACTTGTTCACTTCTTTTATTTACATAGAAACCATAGCAGTTCCATGGGCTACTGGATTCTCTGATTAGCTTCTTCTGTAGAAGCTGCTCTATCTCTTGCTGACAGTGCTTTCTGTCATGAACAAACATAGGGATGCTCCTTGACTTACAAGGCCTGCCAGTGTACCCTTCCTTGTAAGGCAACTCTATGCTGTGCTGCTTTCTATGCCAAAAAGCATTTGGCTCTTCTGAACAGCATGTTTCTTCAAATTCTTTCTGGATGGCAGCAATCTTCTTTTGTACTTCTGGAGAGCTTAACTGTTCTTCGACTCTGGTAGTCTCCTTGTGATCTTTAAGCTCAACCAGGCTTTTCTCCATGTTTTGAAGTTGTTTTTCCTTATTCTGCATTATCTGCACCATGGGTGAGATCCTATTTCTGGAAACATATGGTAATTCAATTCTATTACCAGAAACAGTAATAAACATTCTTGCAGAGCCATCAGGAAATCTAAATGACCCATGGGGTTCTACTGCTGCTAAAAAGACATTACCCAAAATACAATCAACAGGTATGTCTGAGACTGCTAAGGATAACTTCACACATTTAGAATTAAAACAGACAATAGCTTTAGAAACTTCAAACTTTAACTGCTTCATCCCTAATCCCTGGACTTCTTTTTCTGCTGTAGTCCAATATCTTGAATGGATTATATGCTTAGAAATCAGGTTAAGATCTGAACCAGAATCAATTAAAGCAATAACCTGATACATATGACCAGCAAGAGAAAGATTTACCAGAACATGATGTTGCTGATACTGTACTGCAAGGACTTGCATGTCCCCAATCTCACTGAAGCCTGATGAAACAAATCTACCTGATGAGGTCTGGACTTCAGTCTGTGGCTGAGTGTGCAAAATATAATTGTTCGGCTTTTTAGACAAAACTGCTGATGGGGAAGCCGACTGGGTGTTCTGAGATTTTAGAAGAGCAAGTTCATTCTTAATATTGCGCACTTCAGTTTTTAACTCATGTATCTCCTTATTCACCTCCCCCAAAGTGAGGCCACGAGCTTTGTTATGCTGTTGGAGATACGATTTTGTATTCCGGTCATAAGAAGCTTCAACAAAATGGGGCTTCTTAGACGAAGAAGAACTGGAGGAAGAACTAGGGAGATTCTTCATGTATGCAGAAAGGAGGGCATTTTTCAAATCTCCTTCATCCATGGCTCTAATCTGGGTAAATATTTTGAGATCATCATCATTTTGGGCCATGAGAACATGAGGTGGATCTTCCACAGCTGAGGAATAAGAAGACTAAGAATCAGACTCAGAAGAATCACATTTACAGGCATCTGGGTCTGAACATTGACAGTACATATTGACTTGCTCTTCGGAAGAAGAAGAAGAGTAGTCATCAGAAGAAGAACTAGAATCAATGGCATGCTGCTGGATAGACAGAAGACGACCTGGATAAGATGGACAGTCAGAAATCCTGTGAGAAGTAGACTTACAATAGGCACAGGCGTCGGGATCTTGCTTGACAGTGGTCTGAGAGGTAGAAGGTTGTTTATTCTTAGCATACTTAGCAGACTTTTTACCTAGACCTCTTTTAGACTCTAGAGCAGTAGGACACATATTAGAAGTATGTCCTTTTTGACCACATAACCAGCATTCAACATCGTGCATTTTGGCCACCTTTGCATCTCTGGGCCGAATATCATGGGGCTGGTAATAATGGGTATCAGGCCTCCATCTGGATTGCATTTTTGGGGCTCTAGGTCTTCTGTGCTCCTTAGGTCTGCGCAGTTCTCTTCTCTTAGCAGAGCTCAGTCTATAAGTAGACTTACTTCTCTTGTAAGCCTTCTTTGCTTGTCTCTTGTGCTTTCTTCTGTGCACAAGGGGATAATCCACTGTAATGCCATATTTACTGCAAAAAGATTTTGTACCAGGAAGTCTGTTCAATTTATCTATAGACTTCTGCATCTTGGATCTGGTACACAAAGAAATCAAAACTTTTGTGATGATGCCATAAAAATCTCCCCATACATAGGTCTCCATTGGCAAAGGGAAGGCATCTTCCATCTTCAAATTGTCTACTAGCTTTGAAGGCAGAGCTGCTAGATAGACTTGTTTCCATAATAAATTTATGGGATCCTTTACCCAGAATATTCGCTGGATCCAATCTCTATGGAAATCTTCATACTGATTAATGTTGTTGCATTTTAAATTCATCAAAATCATTTCATGCTTATCTGCAACAACATATTCCAATCCACAAAAATGTTCCTATATCAATGCTGTGAGAGCACCGATCATATTGCTCTGTGCAGTGCCATCGGGGTTGAACATGATGTCACCCTGCTCATCTTTTAGAATCTCTTTCTCCATTCTTTCAATCAACGCAGGAGAGGATTCTAATTCCCACCATCTAGCCAGTGTGCCAGTAAAACATTGCATGATCGTTTTACAAGCTTCAACTTCATTCTTTCCTTCAGCACACATCAGCTTGTACTCAACGATCATCTGATCCAAAATTTGCCTGATCTGATGTGCAGACATGTTATCTATATTCCACTCCTTATGGCTCCCTTCATGGAACGTCTCTCTCTGTGGAATCTTCCCTACACCAGCAAGGTCAGGGGGTGCATGTCTGGTATACTGAGTCTCTAAAGGCTCATAGATAGGAAAGACATGATCTTTAGACTCAGGGTCTTTCATGACTTCTGTCATTGTAATCCTTTCAGACCTTTCTTCAACTGGCTGTGATTCAGACTTTGACTCTAACACAGGGGCATGAGACAACTGAGGAACTTCTCTGGGCATGAGATAAGGAAATCTGGAGACAGGATGAACTGACTCAGGTTTCGGGATCTCATGAGGCATAACACTTTTGCCTTTACCAGCAATGAATGACATGGGAATTGGTTTGCTGGCCTTCTTGACATTCAAGTTTTCAAACTTTTCAGACAGCTTATAGACAGACTGTCTGGTAGCTAATGACTGATCTACAACACTACTTTCTATCTCATCAAATTTAATGGAAATATGTTCTGTAATACTCCTAACTACCTGTAAGTCACACTGTACAGAATTAAGGACTCTATGTACATCATTCACAGAAACTTGAACTGAATCAATCTGGTCTTTGACCAGGGCAGACTTGGCAAAATTTTTCTCCAATCCTGTGAGTGTAGTATTTGTCCAGTTTAATTGCTCACTCACCTTCTGAACTCTTCCTTCAGTTCCTATCAATGAATTGTCATGCTGGACCAAGGGGCTAGCATGAGCTGTGTTAGAACCATCTCCCAACACAATAATTATGAAAGGGGGGTATGTGGTGGAGGTCTCTATCTTACTGCCATCAGTTGCAGTCCATGAATGTGAGGAAGATGTAGTAGTATCAGCCATTAATACTACATCATTCTCCATCTGTTTCTTCCAAACATAAAATGAAATCCAAACTTGCTTCTCTTCCATATGCTCTTTCCATTCGGCTGCAAGCTTTATCTTTTCCTCCTTTGGATAAGCTTTTGCAAAAGCATCAGCTTGAGGATGTGTAAACAGATCCCAATTAATCATTTGTTTCATCCATGCTGCAGGGATTCCAGACTTGGGACATCCATCCATAAGAGTATAGAACTTCTGGATTTCTGGAACAGAGGGTCTTTTAGTGCCTGGAGGCAGATCCTTGAATCTGCATTCTGGTATCAACTCATTGGCTTGTTCTATATACCCCAACCCATACCTAGGAGTTCTGGGTGGCCTTGCAGTTGTGAATATCTCAGTCAGTCTGGGATCCTCTTCTTCAAGAGAGGGAAGAAGATGCATCATTAGGAATCGAGGGTGCTCATCCTCATGTGGGAAAGGAATGTCAGAGCATTTCGGATTCGGGCATGGATTGACAGAGGTACTTGGTGGAGCTTGACCAGTCCTGGGGTTATGATTTCCATGAATGACAGCATAAGCCAGACTTTTCAAATTGACACTTTGGTGGCACTGTGGACATTCTACTTTAACAGGCTGAAAATTAACTATCTGAGCAAACTCAAAAAGGGCTACATGACAACAATTAGAAACGACAGAACTACAACCCGTATCTGTACAATCGGGCGAAATAAATCGGGGCGACTTTTTACATTCAGATTCTATTCTTCTGCGATCTATGGTAGATCTTCTGGGAAAATACACAGTGGCAGAAGAATGATCTTCAGTGATGTTAGCAGAGGTAATTTTTTGGACAGACAGTGGTCGAGGGTTTGGAATAGTCCAGTGTTGGGGAAATTGCAGATCCTCCCACTTAATGGCTTGGTGTTCTATCTTCTGATTTCTTGGATCTGTTAAGACAACCACACTGGTTTTGGACTCACTGCTGGGTGCATGGAGTACTGCGGGAAACATTGTAGATGTATGGCGAAAACATCCACGAAACTGAATAGCGATATTAATTCTTTTTCTCCTCATGTCAAACCCCATGGTTTGGATTTGAAGCTGAAGAATATCGGCCAATGTTTCATCAAACACAGACACTGAGAAATTTGGGTAACAGTCAAACCAGACTGGCCCGTTTGATTGTGGAGCCACTATCCCTCCAATTAATGAATCAGTGTACTTGTTATGTGTTAAGTCACGGACTGTGGCTAACACATATGCATCGACTCCTGGATGGACCAAAGCATTAATGCCAACTCTCAAGCAACCTAAATGTAAAAACTGGGTTCCCAACTTCTTGGCTTCGGCTTGAAGTTCTTTGGGATTCAAAATGGTAATCAACTAGACTCTTTCACTATTCTTTTTATACTAGACACAGTCTCCTTTATTGTTATTTTAGTGGCAGCTTTAAGATGCCAGATACCTAAATCATTATACACTTAAAAAAAATGAAATATACATATCTAATAAATGCTCAACCACATGAAAAAATGTGATTGATAAATATATAATAATAGAAATAATAAAAATATTTAAAAAAAAAATATTATAATAAATATTAATATTTTTTTTTTGTCGGTTAAGAAAGCTCATTATATTACCATGTCAAAAATTACAATAGTGTGCATTAGTGCTTCAAGAAAATTGAGCATCATAGGCTTCGGAGTCAAGAGGAACATAGCTCTACAAAGAAACAAGCTTGGATAAGATCCAAGATAGTAGGTGTCCATGGTTAATGCCCGTGCAAAAGTGACAAAAAGACAATATTCAGAGAAATACATCATGGAGGAGGATTGGGAGGGAACACAGGAGGTGTTGTGAATAGTGTTTCTCGGTCATGCATATGATAGTCAATAAGGGCCACCTGGATTTACATAGCCCAGAGGTGGTCATTAGTGCGTTTGAGTTGATGCCGAAGACTTTCCAAAGTGTCTAAAGTCTCATTTTGGGCCGCAATCGACTCTAGAGTGGTTGAGGCTTCCACTTGGCCCAGAGAGCGGGCTGGGGACACCTCCATGACTGATGTTGATTTTTGGCTCACTGAATTTTGTCTCTTAGTTGACTCAGAACCTAAGCTAGATTTGGGCTCCCTAAGCGGATGCCTCTCCTCCAAGTGGCGACTGATGTCTCCTCTTCGTGCCCGGCCTCTCTACTGAGGCATGCAACTAGAACCACCTCCCTTATTCACTGTGTCTCCATGACTAAATAAATTAAAAATGCAAGAACTCAGTGTGCAATTGAAATTATGTTGCGAAATTATAACATTTATTACCAGATTCAGGCCATCTGACAACTCGAGACATTTTGGGGCAGGCTTGTGCCCTAAATATCCCCACGTAATACCCTAGTAAATTTCACCACAGGATGGAAATACCTAGGCCTTCGTGTTAGCTAGGAACCTCACAAAAATGAGCCAATAACACTCAGTGCATTCGCCTGCAAGCTTCAAAGCCCCTGCTGAATCTACTGACCCATCATGAAACTAAACATCCACATTCCAGATTTCACTGCTCACCACACATGAACCATACCCTCGATCAGATGCAAAGGCACTCCCAACAAAGGATTCGACCCTAGGATCCCATAATCGAGCCCAAAACTAGTACCAGCTCCACCTACACCCGTGGTTTCATACCTCGCCCTATGCTGAAGGCCCAACCCACGGCTTGAGCGAGGACACCAATACATAGGGCACTATCATCCAACACTCCCTCACCATCACCCAAAAACTGCAAATATCCCAGTGCCTACCCATCAACCTGATTATTATGCTTGTGCGAGGAGGATGGTTCATGTCCCAATGGCCCAAAAACACAAGCATATGATTAACCATTTACTCTGAGCCTGTAACATGTGGGGACCCTTTGGTTCCACGGTACACTACCGCTCCAATAGTCTTGCCCAAATGACACTCTCATTGGGGAATAATAAATATTATTATCAATATCAATATTAATTTATGTTAGTCTATTTATATTGATTATATTAATTTAATTAATTTTTATAAGTTATATTCAGTTATATTAATTAATTATATTTATTTTATTAATTCAATTTAATTTATATTAATATAATAAATTATTAAATTAATATTAATGGAATAATAAATCCAAGTTATTAATACTAAAAATCTAATGGATTATAAATCCAAGGTCATAATAAACCCAAGGAGTTTATATTAAAAACCCAAGATGTTATAAACCCAAGGGAGTAATATTAAACCTAAGAGATTAATATTATAAACCCTCGGTATATAAACCCCAGGATAATGGTTATAAACCCTAAAATAATAATGATTTACCATGGTTTACCATGGTTTATTTTCACAATCTAACGTTGGACCATGGTTGACCCTGGTCTACAATCATTGATTTTCATATGGGGACATTTTTTGTCACAATGCGTTGTTGGACCATGGTTGATTTTCTTATTGAGAAAATATTTTTCATAATGTGATGTTGGACTATGGTTAACCATGACTATAAAGAGATTTATATTAAACCCATGGATCAATATTTTAAATACTATGAATAATATCATACCATAGCAATATGAACACCTAGATAAACGAACCCAAGAGATTGATATTATAAAATCAAGAGATTGATATTAAAAACCTAAGGGACTATAAACCCAAGGGATTAATATTATAAACCCTAAAATAAACATGTTTAACCATGGTTTATTTTCATATTGAGACAATATTTTTCATAATGGGACATTAGACCATGGTTGACCATTAGTATAAACCCAAGGGATTGATTATAAAACTCAAAGATATTATAAACCCAAGGGAATACTATTAAACCCAAGGTATTAATATTATAAACCCAAGGTATTTAAACCCTGAGATAAATATTATAAACCCTAAAATAAACATGGATTACCATGGTTAATTTTCATATTGAGACAATATTTATCACAATGTAACATTGGACCATAGTTGATTTTTATATTGAGATTTTTTTTATCAAAATCTAACATTAGATCATGGTTGACCATGGTTTACTATTATTATAAACCCATGGAATTTATATTGAACCCAAGGATTTATATTCTAAACCCTTTGAATAATAGTATATTGTAGGAATATGAACCCTTAGATTAATAAACCCAACATATTCATATTATAAACCCAAGGGAATAATAAACCCAAGGAATTGATACTAAAAATATCAAGGGAATAATATTATAAACCATAGGTATATAAAGCCAAAATTAAATATTGTAAACCGTAAAATAAACATGGTTTACCATGTTTCATTTTCAAATTGAGACAATCTTTATCACAATGTGACATTGGATCATGGTTGATTTTCATATTGAGAATTTTTTTTATCAAAATCTAACGTTAGATCATTGTTGACCATGGTTTAGCATGATTATAAACCCAAGGGATTTATATCAAACCCAAGGATTTATTCTAAACCCTTTGAATAATAATACACTGTAGGAATATGAACCCTTACATTAATAAACCCAACATATTCATATTATAAACCCAAAGGAATAATAAACCCAAGGAATTAATAATAAAAAATCAAGGGATTATAAACCCAAGGGAATAATATTATAAACCCTAGGTATATAAACCCAAAGATAAATATTGTAAACACTAAAATAAACATGGTTGACGATGGTTTACCATGGTTTATTTTCATATTGAGACAAATTTTATCACAATGCAACATTCGACCATGGTTGAGCATGGTATATTTTCATATTGAAACAATTATTCTCACAACGCGACATTAGAACACGATTGACCATGGCTTGATATGGCTGATTTTCATATTGAGACAATCTTTGTCATAATGCAACTTTTGACCATGGTTGTCCAAGCTTATTTTCATTTTGAGACAAAATTTTCCACAATGAGATGTTGGACCATGGTTGAACATGGTTAAGTATGGTTTCCCATGGTTGATTTTCATATTAAGGAAATCTTTGTCACAATGTGACATTAGACCATGGTTGACCATTGTTACCATCATTATAAACCCAAGGGATTTATATTCAACCATAACATAAATATTATAAACCTTATGAATAATATTATACCCTAGAAATATGAACCCTTAGATTAATAAAGCTAAGGGATTAATTATAAAACCCCAATGTATTATAAATCCAAGAGATTAATATTTTAAAACCAAGGTATTTACATTAAACCCTAACATAAATATTATAAACCTTATGAATAATATTATACACTAGAAATATGAACCCTTCGATTAATAAAGCTAAGGGATTAATTATAAAACCCCAATGTATTATAAATCCAAGGGATTAATATTTTAAAACCAAGGTATATAAACCCTAATATAAATATTTTAAACCCTAAAATAAACATGGTTGATCATGGTTCATTTTCATATTGGGGAAATCTTTGTCAAAACACGACATTGGAGCATGGTTTAGCATTATTGATTTTCATACTGAGACAATATTTGTCACAATGCGATGTTAGATCATGGTTTATTTTCATATTGAGAAAATATTTGTCATAATGCGGGGTAGGACCGTGGTTTACCATGATTATAAACCCAATGGATTTATACAAAACTGAAGGATTAATATGATAAACAATATGAATAATATTACACTGTTAGAATATGAACCCATTAGATTAATAAACAAAAGTGATTGATATTATAAACCCAAGGGAATAACAAACTGAAGGGATCAATTCAAAAACACCAAGGTATTATTCTAAACACCCAACGTATTATATGGAAATTGTTATCACTCCAATAATTCTCTGGTTGTGATATTTTTGGTTTTTAGTTGAGCAAACTAGAGGTAACCACATACCAACTTTTAAAATCTAAGATATAGCCTTCTTAGGGTTCAAAGAGGGCTCTCTTTGTAAGATTTAACTTTGTTTTGTTTTATAAAATATTAGGCTAGTTATGATTGTGCAATTGGTTTTTTTTTGATTGGTTTGGTGGGAAAAATCACTAGAAGAGATGGATAGTGGGAAATCTATTTGTCCATTGGGCAGAGGAGTCAAAATTCAAGCAGACAGAGCTGGGATCAAGGTCAAAAAGTCGAATTCTTTCAGGGAAAGATAGATAACCCTCGGATATCTTGGAAAGTTGTTTTGTGAGATGGTATGATCGAGATAAAGAGCAATGAAGAGTTCTTTGATCCGGAAAATGGAAGTAGTAGGCAAAGGTCAAACAAGAGAGGGAGAAAATAAGGGTTCCCTACACTAGAAATCAGATGAAAACATAGAAATGACAAATAGTTAAGACATGGTGCTTTTAACAAATCCTGAAGTAATCCTCCTATTCATTCATTCAAATTTAGAACACATAATGGATTGCATGTAACAAATAAAAATAACAATGACAAATTTAGAAAATACTTCACCCCAAATAGCTCGTCACATGAATCCTAAAATATGATGCTAGTTGATCTGATCCAGTCTGCTACTCGAAATTTGAAACACAAAAGCCTTCAAGTCCACAAAAATGACCATAGAAATCTTCAACAATTTATTCCACAATACTACTTCTAAAGATGAAGTATTTATACATAATTGTTTACAAAATATCCTAGAATGCTTCTAGGAATTATTTAAGGGAAATAAAATATCTTTACAACAATAATAGAGACAGTTTCTTAACAAATCAGCAAGTTGTCCTATCTATCCAAAAGAAATAGAAACTGATTGAGGATAAGAAGCAGTTGGCTTCCTTGTTGTCTTTCTAGTTGGCTTTAGATATTTCAAGTTTGTTTAGAAATCTGATTTGCTTTAACTGATACTCTTTCATTGTTTCTATTTAACCTCTGATACTCTTTAAACTCTGTAAAAGATCTTTACTACACTAAAAACCTGTTTGAATGCAAATTTTAGCAAACTATTTTCACTGTTACCTTTCTTCCTTTTTACCTTTTACGGTAAATTTGTTAATGACTCCCAAACTTCATCTCTTGGAATTTGTATTTTCTTTAGCCTTCTCAAATTTTCATCTACTTCTGTGTACTTGGAGAAAGTTGGTTTGATGACAAACAAGTGTTTAATTTCATGTTGTAAATAAAATAATTCCTCAAAACTTCTAAGTAGGACTTTGCCTGTTGGAATGCCTTGTCCACCACCTGCTTTTTCAACTTGTTCCTTGGCATATTCTCTGATATTTTTGTTATAATCTTCCTGAGGCATTAACTTGTCATTAATTACCGAAATATTAGGAAAAATTCTTTGCCTCAAGTTCTCAAATTTGACCATAAACCTAGTTATGGAAATGTTCATGTTCTCACACTTTTCCTCCAACTACTTCATCAGGTTCCTTTTTGTTATAACCTTCTTTATCTCAAGGATAGCTTCAATTCTATCAGTAATTTCAAGTTCTTCCAACTCTTGCCTGTTGTTATTGTTGAGGAATTTTATTAGTTCGAAAGCTTGCTCTGCTTTGTTATCCAATTCCTCTCTAGTCTTTTGGATCTCTTCTAATGCTACTTTTAGTAAGTCTCTTTGTTCAAAAATCACTTGGATGGAGGGCCATACATCATTGATGGCTTCTATGATCTTGTTCCACAAATGATTTTTCACATAGGAAATATGTTCCTCCAAGGTCAATTCCTTCTGCAATTTCTTCAATTCTTCATTTAATCTGATGGCCTTTGGCTCATGTGTTTTTTCATTTGTTTGAGCCAATTTGTTTGAATTCTCAAGATTTTATACCATCTATTTTAATCTGCTGATTTCACTTGTCTTAAGAGAAATTTATTCCATAGCTTTAACTAATTTGTTGTCTTCATCTATATGGTAAACTACTGTTGTAGATGATTCTATAGCTGAGGTTGTGGATGAAGTTACTGGCACTGTAGTAGCCAGTGTTTCTTTCGGTGCCAAATTTTCAACTAAATTTGAAGGCATAGTTGTAGTGATTATAGGAATAAATGTAGGAATTTCTGGTACTTTGGTGTTTCTTTTTCCTGGACAAGTTTATCCATTTGAATCTCCATTTCCTTGATTTGGGATATCAACTACAAAATTAAATTCATCATGTCATATTTTTTTTTCTGTCCTTCTATTATTTCCCTGGTTTGAGGATGTTCACTTTGAGGAAGTTTAAGTTGTTTCCTCAAAGCTACAATATCTTCATTTTTCTTCCTCACTAATAACTTTTCTTCTTTGACATTAGCAGGGTCATATCCCACCTGCAAAACTAATTCTTCCAAGTATTTTATCCTTAAATACTTAGCATACAAGGATGCTTTGTCCAATTTCATCTAATCTTTCATATTGGAAATGGTGTTCTGGAGTTTCTGAGCACTCATGGCTTAAGTTGTAACAGTAGAGTACAACATTTCTGAAGTCTTTCTATGGAATTCAATTTGATCAAGAGAATGAATCTTTTCTATTTGGACTTCCAAATCAACGTTCCTATAATCTACCATTGTCTTTGGGGATTTGACTATGGGTTGCAATACTAACATGATTAGCTTGCTGTTTGAATAATCAAATGAAGAAAAAATTTTGTTTTGTGCACTTGGTGTTTGCTTGAGATATTGAGAATAAATATTGTTTTTGATCTCTTCATTATTTAGCTTGATGTGTTTGTATTTTTCGTTGATGTCCAGATATTTCTCCTCAGCTACCTATGAGGATGAAGCATCCATGCTCTGTTGTGTTTCTATCAACTATGCATCTTCATTGTCAACCTATTCTTCATTCCGATTCTTAGTAACTGGCTCATTGATGATGACAGTGGCAACATCTATTTCTAGAAAATCAGTGTTGGTATCTGGGAGATCTGTTTCTTCCACATCAATGGTTACTTTATCTTTTCCTACTGAATCTGTTTTGTGCCTTTTATTATATCTAATTTTGAACCTTGTTTCATTAGTGGTTTTGGAAACATAGGTACCTTCTTCCCTTACTCTCTTGGTGGATTTTTCTAGCTGATCTGTAGTCTCTAAAGTGTGACTAGTATCACTTTTCTTCATTGCATCTATTAAGGTATTCTCTGTCCACTCAGTCTGATTTTCATCTTTTTCTATCTATGGCTTTTTTTCATTAATGAAGGGTGTTAATTTAAATTTAACCCTTTGTTTACTTAGGATCCCTTGTGGATCATAATTCCAGGGAAAGCTTTCTTCAAATCTAAATTCCAATCGTTGCTTAGCTGCTTCTTTCTCTGCATCCCTATGATTGCAGATGAATGGACCTATCTGATTCTTTAATTTGAACCGAGCTTTCTTCTTTGGTGCCATGAAATTTATAGAATCAAAGTTTACGATTTGCTTGATATACTCCAAGGCAAAGACCAAACATGTTTGGGTAACTTGTAAGGTAACAAATTTGACCCAAAAACTCTAATCTCAGTATGTTTTTCATATAAGTACCAATCACCAACTTTATTTTGTTCTGAAAACTGTAATATCTTATTTATTTCTTCATTTATCGTTGGCTGTTATGTTTTTGTTAACATTTTGATCACTGGATGTATGAATAATTCCGAAAATTCTGCATAATTGAAATCTTCACATTCTCTCCTGAGCAAAGTAGTCCAGAAAATGACAGAAAGAGGATTTCCCTCTATGTCAAGATTTTGAAGAGTAGCTAGAAAATTATATGATTGAAAATATAAAAACATGTGGAAGAGGAAGGATGTGTATCTGAACACTCCTTCAATTGGAAAATTGATCAATTGATAATGAATATTGTCTACATTGTAACCAGCATAATTACAGATTACAGATGGGGGTTGTCCTGGGGTAAAAGTGGATAAGAAACCTAAGATGAATTCATCTATGTATTCATCAGTAAAGTATCCTAGGATGAAGGAAAGCATGGATATCACATGTCTTTAACATTTTGGGAATCTGGAAGTGGAATATGGGTGATTTATTTGAGGAATTTCTACATGCAAAGGCATAAATGTCTGGAAAATCATGAATCTCTTGGGAAAATCAAGGCCAATATATAGCTTGGTAAGGGCCTCTATGGATAAAGGGACTGCTTGAGGATCATGTTGAAGTTGTAGCATTTGGTTGATGGATTCAACAATAATGGTGAAAAGCACTTATTTGTTGGCATTTACTATGGCTCTCTATTCAGGCAAATAATACTACTGACATATTCTAATGACTTCTTGACATGGATGAGTTAATGGAACAACATATTTGAGTAAGTGGGATTCCTAAATATGGACTTCTTCTTCATTATCTAAGGACTTCTCATAGCTCCAATTATGAATATCTAGCATATTAAACACAACAATTGGGTTTGTTATCTTGTAATTAGTATCAGCTAAAGGAATGTGTTCAATGTATATGACAGGGGGTTGCAAAGGATTTACAAAAATATCAGTGTTATAAGTCATGGCTGGAGTTGATTTTGGAAATTTGGAACCTTCAAGATTGCTAGAGCTCTTCTTTTTAGGCATTTTGGCTACTTTTTCAAGTTTAGACAGTTTGTAGAGGTATTTTTATTTTCCTAGAGGTTTCTTGCATGAATATGGTCAAAATATGGGCTTCTCTTGGGTTTTTCTTGTCAATTCTTGATTCTCAATGGGATTTATAGGCTTTTACCCATTCAGGCACAAGAAACAGGGGTTTCTTGGGCTTTTTCACTGAGAAATTTGGCAAAAAGTCACTTAGAGGTTGGGCATAGAGACTTTGGGATACCTTCAGAGGATTTCTGGCTAAATTTGGAGTTTAAACAGTTTATAAAAACTATAAAAAACTCACAATTTCTCTTTAAAACAATGCGCAGCAAGAAACAGGGTTTTTGTAGAAAATTTGACAAGGTTTGGCCTGTTTTTTGGGCTTTTTGATAGGGTTCAGTGGTTGGTTTTTAAGCTCTGAATGAAAATTGTCTTTTAAAAATGTTTTTTTCAATTGAAACAGGTTTAATTTGGAAGAAAAGCCTGTCATTCGTAGGTACAGGGTTTCGAATTGGTTTATGAGGTCTTCAAACAGGTTGAAAAACTTCTATCTAATCTTTGGAGCAATTTCAGAGTTCCTCAGAAATATTCAATGCTTGTTGGTTGAGGTTTGCATGCTTTTGGCATAGAAATGGTGGAAAAAGGTTCATTTTACAGTCAAGGGGCTTATAGAGGGTTAATGCGTAGAAAAGAGGAAATAAAATGCATTTTCAATGTTTATTGTGCATATTAGGGCATACAGTGCCAACAATTAATGAAAGTCAAGTCAGGCGGGAAAATGGTTTTCAGGCTCAAAGGGTCTAAAACCGGAGTGGTTATCATGCACCATTTCAGTGGTAAGTAGTTTTGGAGAAAACCAATGCGATCCAATAAGAATCGACCACGTGGAGGAGAGAGTAAATACTACCCATTTCGCGTAGAAATGAAACGGGGAAATATGCATAATTTTATTTGCGATATGACATCTCCGCCATTGGATTGCGGGGTAATAAGGCGAATAGTCAAGATTTGTTATGAGAGCTGCGTCGGGATTGGGGAGTGGGGCCAGGGTTGATCAATGCAGCTTGGAGGTTTAAAATTTATAAATAATGATTTGTTTAAAGTTTCAAACCTTAGTTTATATGATGGCAGGGCTAAGTTTTATGTGTTAATTAAAACATTTGCTAACCTTTTAATTATACATATGGGCGCGAATTTTTTTATTATATAGTTCTCAACTTTTGACAGTTGTTTTAAAACTATAGAGGGCGGGGTATACTTCGTTATTTTGATAATTTTAAACCAATGGGTTAATGGACGGGGATAATATTGCACACATGGGGTATTTAAACATTCGTTTAAAGTAATAACAAAGTGTTTTTGTGGGTTTATTTAATATAAAGGGATTTTAATATTATACGAGAGGGTGTAACTTAGGTAATTAATATATATAGTTAGTAGTTAGTATGAAATAAAGGGTGAAATGTAGGGAATATGAAAAACACATGTTTAACTCTAAAATAAAGTGTAAATAACATAGTTTTCCTTTGTTGTATTACTTCACAATTTAACTTAGAATAAATGTATTTTTGAGGGTTTATGAATGATTTTTGAAAGGAAAATGAAATTAGTTACTTGGGGTTTTACTTTTACTAAGTAAAAATGGGTTTTTACTTAGGAAAAGGGGATTATGATTATGAATGAAGGGTAAATGGTGATGAATGTGGGTTTTGTGTAGGAATTCAATATTTTTTAACCAATCATTCATTGTGCCTTGGGTCCAGTCCCAACAGAAGTCAGAGAAATTCTCTGAGCCTTTTTGACTGATAGTTTACAACATTGAATATTTGTAGGGAAGGCGAAATTAGTGATTTTTTTCCTGATGATGCCTTATTACATGCTTGCACAACTGCTTTCTACCTACCCATCTTTATTTCTAACACTTTTTACTTCATTTTCATGGGTGCATTTAGGCTTGCAACCCTAAATCATTTTTCTTTCAAAGCATAAATCTATCTAAATCTAATCTTATTTCATCCAAAGGCTCAGATTAAACTGTTGAGCTCCTCATTTATTCTCTATCTAATCTACTGATTTGTCAAGTTTATACTGTTTCACACATCTTTATTTTCTATCTAAAACATGAAATTCAAAGCACGAAAAGTTAAGTTTAAATTGTTTAACCAATCATGGATTATGCCATTTATTGACAATCTGCACATAATCATTATTCTTGCAGTAAAATTAAATAGTAGTGGCATTTTGACTTGGTGACTCTCATGTCTTTTTCTATTTTTTCTTTTTGGGTCTATCTTTTTCTAAGTCCTTTGATATTTCTTTTAGGACTTTTACCCTCTTTTCATTTTCTATTAGTTTTTTTTTTTCAAAATATGGGAAAAAAACTTACAGAAAGCAAGGTATGTACATTTTTACAAGACTATCATAGTCAATTCAAAAATTATGAAACCTATTATTATAGGACCCTAACAGTGGCTCCACTTGGGGATGGAATTTCTTGATGAAATGTCAAGAACTTTAAGATCAGTAGCCTTTGGAATTTGACTGTGATGACCCTGTAAGTATCTTCTGATATCTACAATTATTCATATTTATGATATTTAACCTCTCAAAGTTTAGGGCCTTCTCTCCGGGATTCAAATTTGTTAGGAAAACATCTAATCCAATCTAAAATTTTCAATGTATATGTACAATGATCAAAATAAATGAAAACTAAATATTTTTTAACTCTGGAGAGTAGTAGTGCTTCAACATTCTGCCATTTACTGCTCCTTCTGACATCTCAGATCCATCTATTTCTTTTATAAAGAAAGAATTATTACCTCTGTAACCATATATGACATAAGGTCCTTTCCATAGAAAATAGAATTTTCCATGTTTGCCTTTATCTTCCCTTCTTGAATCCCATTTTAATACTTTATCTCCAATGTAAAAATAATTTTCTTTACTCTTTTTATCATAAATTTTCTTGATCTTATCTTGGATGACTTGAGACTTGATATAAAATTCTTCCCTTGTTTGTTGCAAGTGAATAGTTTCATTTATCCTTCTTTGAATGTCATTTTTTTCAACTTTTAACTCTTGGATAATCTTCAATACTGGTACACCAAGAGAGGATGGAAAAACAACATCCGTTCTATAGACAAGTTGGTAAGGGGAGGTACCAATGGATTTTTTGGTAGTAAGTCTATCTTCCCATAAGGCATTGACTAACTTCTTATTCCAAGTCTTTTTATTATCTTCAAGTAACTTTTTGAAGATGTTTACAAGGCTCTTGTTTGAGGATTCAGGTAGACCATTACCCTGAGGGTAATATGCAGTAGAATGGCCTAGGGTAATATGGTATTTGTGGAAAAATTAAATCATTTTCTTGGATTTGAATGTTGCTGCATTGTCAGTAATTATCTTTTGGGGACATCCAAATCTTGAAAGAATGTTACTTTCTAGGAAGGAGATAAT
Organism: Pinus albicaulis; assembly: GCA_034641835.2. NCBI lineage: Eukaryota > Viridiplantae > Streptophyta > Pinopsida > Pinales > Pinaceae > Pinus > Pinus albicaulis. Next base: position 928,850,615 of record CM076583.1, read on the forward strand.
GACAATATTTGTGGCTTGCCTTGAGGGCATGGCTTCAATCCACTTGGTAAAATATTCAGTGGCTGTCAGAATCCACTTATGTTGGGCTGATGATGGGGGGTGAATTTCTGTAATGAATTCAAGACCCCATTGTTTAAATGGCTTTTCAGTAGAGATGGGTTTTAAGGGTAGGGGTAACAGTTTTTTCTTACCCTCAAAGATTTGGCACTTATGACAGGAGGTCACATATCTTTTTACATCAACAAACAAGGTAGGCCAGTAAAAAACAGCTCTCAGAATCTTGACTGTAGTTGTCTTACAGCAAATATGTCCTCCACAATCACCTGCATGAAATTATTCTAGTATTTTTCCAGCTTCTTATTTTAACAAAAAATTTAATAAAATCCCACTATGATCTCTCCAAAAAAATACATTGTCTAAAATACAAAATCTTACTGCCTTAAGTTTGAAGAATCTATCTTTGGTTCTTGATAGTCTAGGAGGAGCTTGTAAGTTTAGTAATACAAATATAATATATGCATACCATGGTGAGTCTAAAAAGGCTGCACTGATCTCTAGAGTCACCATCTCTTCCTGATCATCTACTTGGGGCAATACAATTTATGTCTGGGGCATTGCAGTTTGATTCACCCATGAGTTTGGCTAAACCTTGATCTTTTATGAACTTGGTGGGTTTTATCTCTATGTCATATTATAAGATAGTGGCAATCCACTTACCTCTTCTTCCATCAAGACCATCCTGAGTAAGAATGTATTTTACTACAACATTTGGGACATAGGCAATGATGTGAGAATAGAGAATGTAAAATCTGAAGTCTTTAATAGCCTTCACCAAAGATAAGGCTTGTTTCTCCATGATATTATACTTCAAAGATGCATCTCTAAGTGTTCTGCTAAAGAAAGCTATCGGTTGTTCATAACCCTGGTCATTTTTCTACAGTAAAACTACAGCAATGGTGTGTTCTGAAGCAAATGAGAAAATGATGAAATATTTTTTGAAATCGGGACTTATAAGGACTGGAGTTTTGGTTAAGGTCTGTTTGATGGATTCAAATGACTGTTTGGCCTCAATAGTCCATTTAAGAACTGAATATTTTTTTAGCATGTTATTTAATTCTCTAATTATCTCATCTAAGTTGGATATAAATCTTCTTAAAAAGTTAATCTTACCTAGAAAGGCTTGTAACTCTTTTTATGTTTCTTGGTGGAGTGATGTTAAGAATTTCTTCTATCCTAGCAGGATCTATTTTGATTCATTCTTTTGATATTATGTATCCTATTAACTTGTCTTCTTCTAATCCAAATAAGGTTTTCTTAGGATTTAATGAGATGCCAAACTTTCTGCATTTTATAAAAACTTGTCTGAGATGATCCAAGTGTTCATAATGAGTTTTAGAAAATATAGTTATGTCATCTAAGTAAATTACTAGGAATTCACAAATTTCCTTTGCAGAGGCTATATCCATAGCTCTTTGAAAGGTTGCCCCTGCATTCATTAAACCAAAGGGCATTTTTACATACATAAAAGTGCCCCAAGGAGTAGTAAAAGATGTTTTGGGTTGATTGTCTAGTTGGACTAAGATTTGGTTGTATCTTGAAAAACCATCTAATAGTGAAGTCATAGAAGAGCCAACTACCCTTTGTAAGATGTGATCCATTTTTTGAAAAGGGTAATTATCTTTTAAGGATACTTTGTTTAGATTCGTAAAGTCGACACATAATCTAATCTCTCCTTTTTTTCTTTCTTGTTGGAACTAGGTTAGAAACCCAATCAGAATACCTGATTGGTGCAATGATCTGTGCATCATACATTCTTTTAACTTCTTTTTCTATCAAATGCATCAACACATGATTGATCCCTCTTAAATTTTGTTTAAAGGGATTTTGATCTTCTTTTATAGGGATTTGGTGTTGAATTATGCTGGTGTCATAGGATTTAAGGTCCTCATAACTCCAAGAAAAAACATCTTGGAATTCATTAAAAAGAGCAATACATTTTTCCTTTTCTTGTTGAGGTAAAGCGTTTGAAAGTTTGATCATTTTGGGTTTTGACTTTGTACCAATATTGCATTCCTCAATATCAGATCTAACTGGTTCCATTTTGGGTTTTCTAGCAACATCATTGCAGTCAAATAGATATTCTAAAGGAGTTAAACCTTTTGGTAAGAAATTGTCTGTGAGATTTAATATTTCATATTCTTCATCAATTATCTCATCAATTTCTACTCTCTCTAATTTATCTATATCTGATTGACTAAATCTAGTGGGTTTAGCAAACTTTACTTTATTTACATATACATTATTTAAATCAATTTCAGCATCTAAATCTTGATCTGTGGTACAATCAGTGTCTATTCTTAAGTTCTGAAATTCACCTTCATTATTCAAAAAATGATAAATTTGTTGGTCCTGTGAGAAAATTTTCCAATATTTGAGGTTGTCTGGAATGATTGGCCTGTATTTTACTTCTGCACTATACATATGATTAGGCTGAAAAGGTAAATTACAAGTACTAGCAAAGGTTGCTAAAGAATGTGCTTGTAAATTTTGCCTTCTTGGTATTGCAGAGAAATTGCATTCTAGTAAATCATTAATCAAATCTAATATAGTCTCTCTATATCGTCCAAGTCTAGGATTGTAAACAGAATAATCACCTTTAATTTGTTTAACAATCAACTTTGAATCTCCCATTATTGCTATTCTTTTTTCCTCCTAAATTTCTGATTATTTGGAGTCCTAAAATGAGGGCTTCATACTCAGCCATATTGTTTGTGCATTTGAAATTCAGTCTAAATGCATGGCCTTTTGCATGATTTTTCTCTATATTAGTTATCCATACTCTTGCTCCTGCTCCTAATTTATTTACAGAACCATCAAAGTCTAAATTCCATAAGGATTCATTTGAGATATTAACATTTTTTGGGGTTTTGTTTTCTTCTCTTATTTCAGTCTTGATTTCATTATCAGTTTCAGCATTACATAGGATGAAAGAATCCACATTAATAGGTGTGGTATAAATTGGGTAGTTTATTGACCTTTCAACACTACTTACCATATATTTCATTAATGTTTCCCTATATAACTTCTTAGGTTGACCAAAAATTGATATAGTAGCGTAAGACATGTCCAATTGTAGAGATCCCTGTAACTTTGCTCCCCATGAGCGAGATAATAACATTGCATATTTAGGTGGGATATCAGCTACTATAATGTCCATTAATATACTCTTACCAGGATATTGAACTAAAGTTACACACAAATCTTTGATTAAACCTAGGCATTTTATTTTACTTGAGTCAAATGAAAATATATCTTTATAGGGCCTTGTGATGTCTAAGTTCAGGGTTTCCATTATAGCTTTGGGCATTAAATTATGTGAAGCTCCTCAATCTAGCATTGCATTGTGTAGAATTTGATCATGAATAGCTAAACTAATGTAAAATGGAGGAATTGCTCCATCTAAATGCTTTCCATTCACATCTGGGTCAAAAATCAACTCTGGTAAATCAACTCTGGTTGATCATCATTCAAATTTATGGAATCTTCTCCATCATTTATGTTTAATGTTTCAGTCATAGTTGATTTATACAAGTCATGTTTTACCAATTCTGTCATATTAATTGGTATTTTTAACTTAGCAATTTCAGATTGTATGTTGAATGAAGGTTGTGATTTACTTATTTGAATCAATTTTTATTTGGTAACTATAGTTTGTGTTGGTTTATCTTGTCTTTATACAGTTATCCTTTCAGTTTCAGTTTGAATGTCTTGAGTCTTACTGCTTTTTGTTTTATTTTCAGGAGTGGTTTGTGAAGCAGTAGATGTTTGTTCAGATTTGGAGTTGTCAAAAGCTGTTTTTGTAGTGGCAGCTTTTGGATCTGTTGATTTAGGATCAACATTGAGCTTTTCAGTATCTAAGGTTGATGTTTTATCAGAATTAGATGCTTTAGGAGAAACATATTTTTGTGAATGTTTTACAGCTTGAGCAACTTCATCAGTTATGTCCACAATCTTAGGGCTTGGTGAAATCTTTGGGCTAGAAACCTTTTGGGAAGAACTGGAGTTTTGCTTATTTTCCCTAGGGAGAATTTGCAGAACTTTTGTTTTGGGAGCTTCTACTGTTTTCTTATTTGATGTTTGAGATGTTTTCTTAGTAGAAGACTCATTGTTTTTTTTACTTCGTAGGTTATATTGATTGTGTACTTAGTTAATGGCAAAGTCATAACCTTGTTTGTAATCAAAGGATTCCCTTGAATCTAATTAGAGTTGTTGGAGTTCAAATAACTCTTGATCTTTCTGTGTGAGAAAGATAGTGTTATTATCATATATTCCCATTAAATTTATGGTATCCTCATCATCATCATTGTTTTGATAACTCTTAGCATAGTTATCCTGAAAGGGAGGTCTTATTTTTTGGTCTGGGGCTGAGTCTTTTGATTTTCCTGAATTTTTGTTTTTTTCTAAAATTGGGATTTCTGATTTGTTGTTGATTATCCCATTGAGGTCTTCCTTCTATGTTATCTAACCTATCAATCATCCTCTCTAAGGTTTTATCTAACATATCTATTTTTATGTTTGAATTAGAGGCTTCTTCTTTCATTGTCACTCTCCTCTCATTTCTTAATCTTGTTTTTTTAGCTAGAATGTTTACTTCTACACTTATAGCGTCTGTTTGCATTCTTTCCAATTTTTCTACATTTCTTTCTCTCAACTAATATGCCATGTCAGTGTCAAATCCATCTGGGAATTTGAGTAAGACAAATTCAGGAGTGGGTTTTATTTTTGCAGGAATGGAATTGTGAACACTGTTATATCTAGTGCAGTAGTCTTGTACTAATTCACTGGGAGCTCTCTTCATTACATCAAATTCAGAAAATATTTGTAGGGGGTTCTTCTTCTTTTCCCATTTATTTAAAAATAATCTATGGAAAACAGCTAAATCAGCTATACTACCTGCATTAAGACTTTTGAACCATTTCTTTACTTCTCCTATTAATGTTTGTGCAAACAACCTCATTTGTACATCTGATTCATCTATCTCATTGAGTTCAAAGTAATTTGTCACTTTTCTTATGTGCTATTGTGTAGTGTAATGTGTAGTAGCATAAAACTGTGGTATTTTACTTTGATAATGTTGGGGCATGTCATGAAGTTGTCCTGGAAGAACAGGGGAAGCATACCTAGCAGCCATAACTTGAATTCTAGCTTGGCTAGGAGGTAAAGTGGAGGTACTTGGAGCTGAGCTGGAAGTAGTTGCTGATGAAACTGGATTATAAGGTGTTGAACTAGAACTAGCAGTTGAAGAACTAAAGGCTAAAGTTGAGGTATTGGGAAGTGAAACTAGAATATATATGGAACTACTAGGAAATGAAAATGATGTGATTGAAAAAGCAGTGGTGAAGCTAGTGGATGAAGTGGATGTAGGGGATGAAGGAAATAAATTTCTAGGCTGTAAGGGTAATCTAGGACTAAAAGGATCTATGGATTGAATGGTATTAGAAACTATAGATGATGTACTGGTTTCTAAATGAGGAATGGAAGGTTTAGATGTATAAGCTAACAATTGAGCTAATTCTATGGCTT